>CM075811.1:28550531-28898267 GCA_037975025.1 Excoecaria agallocha | reverse complement strand
AATTCTAAGATTGTCAATCATATCAGTAAATTTTGATATTTTCGAATCCAGTTGTTGATTTTGAGAACTGGGTTTGAATTGGGAAGTGGAAAGTCCGGTGATTCTGATTTTTTCCCCTAAGATGGAAATACATTTCATGCTTTTTCTTAGGAATTTACTATTAAACTTTGTCTTGCTGCTTTATGATTGATTATAATTTGTGATGTTATTTGCTACCATATTCTGTTTATGGCTTTCTTAATGTGATGATTGTGATTGGTGGTTTTTCTAATTATTGCTAAATATTCAATTGCTAGGCTCTTCTTTGAAGCCCACTTATCTGTGTCTTTTATCCGCTAATGGCTCCAGTAAAGCCAAGCTTACTATTTATAAAACCCCATTTACAATTCGACAAGGTACAACCTCGTTATTTTTCATATAAACTCTCCAAAAATAAATCATTGACTATTACATGTAGATAAGAAATTCCCATAATTACGTTCCTTTCACGACAGGATTCCATGGAAAATTGTGAACAAAGATGGCTTGGGAAGACCAATTTTGTAGAGATTTTCGTTCATTCTGGCAGATTTTTAGGAGTTTTGATAGGATGTGGACCTTTTAATTTTGGAAAATAACACTGTTGATACTAATTAGTATGATATTATTACTATTTTATTGTTTTAACAGAGATTCTTTGATATTATGTACGTTTTCAATTACTATTCTATATATATGTGTGCGTGTGTATTTTGGAACATATTCTGATTTGGAATAAATATATATTTGTATGTGTGAGATTATTGTTATGTACAGGTTGAAAATAAATAAATAACCATTATTGTATACAGGTTCAAAATTTTCAAATACAACAAAAGAAAAAATTAAATTATGCAATAATTTAGCGACGGATATGCGACAGAAAATTTGTCGCTAATATGTAATAGATATAATTTCAGAAATAATTAGCGACAAATTTTTCGTCGCTAAATTTTACACTAAATTTTTACTTAGTGACGGAAAATTTAATCGCTAAATATTATTACTATAATTCGACAACTAATTAGGAATATAAATTAGCGACAAAAAAAATTTGCGACGAAATATTTCGTCGCTAAATTAGCAACTGAATTTGAAATCCGTCGCTAATATATTCGCGACTGGCCTATTAGCGACTGTTCGTCGCGACATCGCTAATTTTAATTAGCGACGAAAAACAGCTAATTAGCGACGAAATTGTCCATCGCTAATCAGCAGTTTTTTTGTAGTGATAGAGTACTTGGATATTAAACTTTTCGTATCTATAATTGGCAGGTTTAAGATGTCTGGTATGACAACTTACAGGATATGACTTACTTGATGTGATAAGCGGGATGATACGGATGGATCGAACTTGCGTCAGGCCCTCTTTGTTAGTGTAAGTGGTCAGCAAACTCATGGGCTAATTGGCAACAATTGGACCTGAGTGTAAGTTGGGGTTGTGACTATTGGGTCCAATCTAAGTATGATAATATTAGGTATTATCAATTATTATAACAATTAAAATATTTAATACAAATAGTTATAAAATTAAACTTATATAATAAATGTATAATAGAAATTATATATAATATTTATATATAAATTATTAGTATTATATATAATAATTAATAAATATCAACTTTTTTGGTTCAATTTAATTTTAGAACAGTTAATATGATTCTCGATTCGATTCTAAATAAAATATTTATATTCATTTCAAATAAAGCTAACGGTACAATTTGGTTTAATTCTAGTAAAAGAATAACAATATAATTCCGTTTTGAATTTTTCCTGAATACTTCAATTTAGTACAGAAAAATTCAAACCCTTATACACTCCTAATGCAAAATCAAGTATTTTTTTTAAATCGATGTTAATGAATTAATTACAAATTATTAATAAATCGATTAATCAATTTATGCTCACTCATATCCACAGTTGCAATGGCGATTGTGCTTCCCTCAAAATCCAAATGTTGGAAAAAAGAAAAGAAGATGAATAGCTTGGGTGTACAAAAAAAAATTAATTATTTGATAAAAAGTTTAGCACTTTTTTAAAGTTTGACTTTTAGAAGATATATTTAATATGTGTAAATTAGGGATAGATATAGATTAGATTGATTAGTTTATAATCTACTTTTTAAATTCAGCTTATCAATATCGATTTTTTAAAATTCAAATTCAAATACAATGTATTAACATTAGTTAACCGTTAAAAAATTAAATATATAATTCTAATTATCCTAAATTTTATAAATTAAATAAAAATATAAATTATTAAAATTTTAAATATAAAATATAAGTTGATCATTTACTTTCTAAAATTATTGTAACATATAAATACATGTAAAAATTACACTTATGTCTATATATATGTGTGTGTGTAAAATTACATATAAACCGCGTTAATATAACCAACTGATTAACCAAATATTTAAATTCAAATTCAAATCCATTAACAATAATTTTAAAAATTAAAGTTCACCTCAATATTCAATCGAATTGTTTGATCGCTGAAGTTGGTTTGTACTCAATTTTTTAAAACCAATTAATGATTTTTCACTTTGGTTATTTAGCCCTAATATAAATTACTTGTTAAATTTTAATAGTTAGACTGTTTGTAAATCATATGTATTACTTAATACATTTGAACAAATCAATGAAGTTCTCTTAAAAGATTTTTCTTTTAAGAAAGTCATTTTTTAGAATTTGTATAAATTATTAAAAGTGATTAAGATGCAATGATATTTAAAAAAAATAGGGACAAGGGTGAATTTTGCCCTCGAACTTTTGTAAATAGGGTGAAAATATCCTTAAACTTTTTTTTTTATCGAATTTTACCCCTAGAGTCACTTTTTTGTTAAAATTTGCCCTTATTTTGGATAAAAAATATACGTGACAAACGGATTTAACGGTACCCAATGGAGACACGACATTTTAGAATTCGCATGGCACCATCTCTCCTAGTCAACAACACCTCTATCCTATTTAGCATTAATAAAAAAAATAAAAAAAGGAAAGTTGTAAACCTTTACCTAACCCATCACATCTTTTTCAACCTTTGAATTTGTCAATTTGAGCAATCCAACATGACTTTCATTTCTTCTCTTTCATCTCTCAGCTCTTCCATTTTTAGATTCTCTAGATTTACAAGGCAAAGATGAAAAACCGATCAGTATTGGTAGAGAAATTGGCAATATTTATTAGGTTAGGATAATTGAAGAAATAGTAGGATTATAATTAACTGCATTTCTAGTTTTAAATATAGCAAATATTTGGGTCCAAACAACTATTGTGTTAATGAAAATAGGCAGCATTTTTAGAGCCTGTTTGAATTAATTAGAAAAGCCATTTTTTTCAATAGATATTTTATTTAAATTGATAGGCATGTTTCTTTGTACAGTGAGTAGTTCAACTTCTAGTAATTGTTGGTAGAAATGAAATTTGTCATGAGAAATTCAGACCATTAATTAATTAATGTGCTTTGATCTTTTGATATTAAGCTATGAATTAGCTATAAACTGAAAGGGATTCATTTGAAAGTAAATTAGTTTGTTGTTGGTTTTGAAGCTCTAACAAAGCTTTAATGGCGGGTTAGGGATATTGGGAAAGAAATATGATGTGTTGTTGTTGTTGATTTTGAAGGGAATTCATTTGGAAGTAAATTGGTTTGCTTTTGATTTTAAAGCTTTAATAGAGTTTCAATGGCAGGTTGGGAATATTGGGGAAGAAATCTGATGTATTATTGTTGTTGATTTTGAAGGGGATTCATTTGGAAGTAAATTGGTTTGTTGTTGGTTTTAAAGCTTTAACAAAGCTTTAATGGTGGGTTGGGGATACTGGGAAAGAAATCTGATGTATTGTTGTTGTTGGTTTTGAAGAGGATTCATTTAGAAGTAAATTGGTTTGTTGTTGGTTTTCAAGCTCTAACAAAGCTTCAATGGCAGGTTGGGGATATTGGGGAAGAAATCTGCATGTCATCCACATCATATTTTCTTTTTTTTTTATTAATGTTGAATAGGATAGAGGTATTGTTGACTAGGAGAGATAATGCCACGCGAATGCTGACATGTCGCGTTTCCATTGGATACCGTTAAGTTCGTCTACCACGTATGTTTTCCATCCAAAATAAGGGCAAATTTCAACAAAAAATGTGACTCTAGGGGTAAAATCTAATCAAAAAAAGTTTAAAGGTATTTTTACCCTATTTACGAAAGTTCGACAGCAGAAATTACCCTTATCCCTAAAAAAATATAATCTAAAATTAAAATTTAATTAAATAATTTAAAAATTTTTATGATGTAAAAACGATTAAGGACTTGACTTAAAAACCACCTAAACTGTAACCAAAATAATATGATCCAAAATAAACCTAAGACTCAACCTGAATTAGCCCAACCAAACAGTTTGACAGGTCTAATTTTAATTCTTTAAAAATAGTCAAACTACACAAAAAGCATCTAGCTTTCAAGCAATGTTATTAAAATCGGAATCCTCAATCTAATCGGTTTCACCGCACTGATTCGATCAGTTGAATGTATAAAAAATGAATTGGCAAAAAACCAAAGGGAATTGGTATGAATCGGCCAAAAACAAATGAAAACATGGCTTAAATGAAAGAAAACTGAATGAAACAAAAAATAAATAGTTTAAATCAGGAAAATCGATTTTTGTGCAAAATATCCATACATTATTTTTTGCTGAAAAAGATATTCCCTCAGTCCTATTTTAAAAGGTAGTTTTCTATTTTTTTTGAAAATTAAGAAAAAGATTAAAATCTCAATTTCATAAAAAAAATTATAGTGATTGATAAAAATACTCTTTTATATTTTTAAGAATATCATTTAATTTTAGTTAAAAGTAGACAGTAATAAAAAAAAAGAAATATTCAATCAACTATATAATAAATAAGGATATACATGTAAACTTATTTCTTAAATTTCAAAAATATATATATAAAGTGAAACATAACAAAATAAAAAAAAATATCATTTTAAAATAGAACGAATAGAGTAAAATATAAATACAAAATAATTGAAATTTAGATAATCTTTTAATAATATTTTTATGAATAAAATAAAAATTATAATTTATATTTGATGAATATTTTTAAACATTTACTATTTTTTACTATATTTATTTTAAATTTTTATTATAAAAGTTGAATTATCTAAAAATATTGGTTTATAATTAATGTTTGATGATGAATGTATTTTTGTAAACTATTTTTTCATATAGCAATATTTTTATAATACTTATATAAAATTTTTAAAATACTATTATTTAAAAAAAATCCAATTGAACCATCAAATCGGTTAAATTATGAATCATTTGCTTTTTCAGTTTTTTATTCGGTTTGATTTTAATTACATTGCCTTCTAAGTAAAAACAAATCTATTCTATTTCCTTTAACAGCTTCCACCACAACTAATCTCTTACTCAAATGTTGACACTAGGAGCGACAACTGTGCGTAAAAGAATTCAACGGAGGTAACGAAAGTTCGTTTTAATCCGAAAAAATTTGCATTAGGAATTTACACTGCACGCAGCTAATGAAGCCACAGAGAAACATTATATCCGAATGCAAAATCAGCCTCATTGTTCAAATCATCTGAACACAAGCAAAACTATCATATTTGGTATGCTTCACTTCAGATTGAATAACGTCAACTGCATTGCCAACACTTCAACTGTAAAACTAACTCACAACAACAAGCAATATCAGTAATGACACCACTGCCCATCAGCAAGAAACAACTGACTTGGACTGTGTTGATGCCTGTAACTTGGAAAGAGCAGTATCATTTTCATCACGTTCATCAAAAACTATGGGCCTACCATTCATATGCGTCCTGTAAAATCAGAAAAGTTAGTGCTTAAAGTTTTATATGGATATATTCTTGTAGAATAGAAATTTCAACTCAAAGAAACTATATCTCTGATATTTTGAAATTCAAAAGTTCACTGCAATTTTCATCCGTATTTGGCAAATTACAGTTAATAATACAAAATATGTGAATTTTTGGATGAAAAAGCATCCTCCTGAATCCTGCCTATTTCTGTAGTTAAATACGTGCCAGAATGAGAATGCAAGGGACTAAGAAAGCAAACATACTTTTGTGAGATGAAACTCTCTTCAGACAATGCCTTTTCTAACCTCTCCTCAAAGGGTGTAGCATGCCAACTCACTTTCTGATCCTGAAAACAGTTGACGCATTTGTTGAGTATATCTCAAGGTGATGAGAGCAAGAGAAGGCAAAAAAGAAGGTTCTAGAACATACTTCCTTGTATTTATTAGTTGAATTAGGGATTCCGTTTCCATCCCACCACTTGGGTGAGATGTTAGAAGATTCGTTCTCATTCCAGTGAGTAGCAACCAAACCAATGATAGGCCTGTCAATAGGAGTTCTGCTGTAGCGGAAGTTTTTGCCACATGCAGTTCCATCTTGATCAGAATGTTTTGGTTTGAACCAAGAAGATAAACTCGCCTCCACCGTCAATTCTTGCAGTGAAGCATCTGTGACTCCACCTCGTGATTTTTGTGTTAAATTTTCTCCTTGATCATGCGATTCTTTAAGTTGACTTGACAGTTGATGGGCACTAGAACCATCTTCCTGCACTTCCTTCAACTGAGCAACATTCTCAATTGGATTTAAGACTGGATGCACATACTGAGACCTAATCCTCGTCTTCCCATTTGCTAAAACATCGAAACTAGCGGGGAAAACTGTTCCAGGTGTTTGCATCTCATCAGAAAGTTTTATTGGGGTTGGTTTTGGAGAAGGCTTTGACACGCTCAAATCCCCTGAAGAATCAGCTTTCCTTAAAATGTTGAGCATATTTTCAGATGATCCTCTAGATGAAGATTCATCAAAGACGCAGTCAAAATGAACTGACTTGTTCTTGAATGGAATGTTTGTAGCTAAAAGCCAAGAAGAAACTGAAGTTAAAATATCGTGAATTTAACTTTTATGAAACTTAGCATTGTTACAAGACTCCGGGCCTCACCATCATCAGCAGAACTGATAGATTTTCTTCCAGTATTCTGCACATTGGATACACAGCTACATGAAAGAATTGGAATTCCACATAAATTAGCAATCATAAACTTCTGCAGATGAATTTGAAGGTATTGATGATATAAAAAAAAAATGGAGAATGACCCCCAAAATAGATTAATATTTCTATGAAATATATTCTCAACAAGAATTTACATTTATGTCGACTATTCAAGGTTGACTAATTAGGAATAGAAGTTCAACCTGGTAGGTGTCTGCTCAAAGGAAAGCAAACCACGTCCCAACTCTTCACATAGTTTAATTGGAGTAGGGGGTTGATCAATTTGCTTATCCAACTGAAATTTCTTAATAGATGTGTTGGGAAGCCATGAGTGCAAATCTGAAGACTCAAAATCTTTATCATAGTGAGGTGAACCTTTCAGCTTCTTGGATGCTTCTCGAATTTCAGAAGGAGTCTCCGGTAAAGTACCACAACCCTTGAGAAATTTTGCCTGCATAGAGAAAGTGGAAAGCAAAGGAAGCAAACATAAAACTATAGCACTGAGCTTTTTCAATCACAAAGACTAAATTCATATTATCTACAAGTCTACCAATTGCACAACAATGAAAGTAAGATCAGCATCGTGCAATCTACAAGAAGCCCATTAATAAGCTTCTAAATCAAACCTAAACAAAGGATTTATACAGTTGTATACTGAGAAGCGCACATATATGTACATATAATGGTGGAAACAATCCATGCAAGCTTTCAGCCTTAAGCATAAATCTGCAAAATTTAACCCAGTCACTTATATATCTCTTACATGGACAGAGGTCATGTACGGCTGCATAAGATTCCAGTGATTAAACGGGGACAGGAAAATAAATAAGTGAACTTAAGCCTTTATTCGGATGGAGGTAGATGAGAGTAGAGTAGATGGGAGTAACTCAATTACTTTGTTTGTTTTTAAAAATTGCAAAGCAAGTGAGATTAGATGGGAGTAACTAATTACTCGGACTCGTCATTTTGTCCTGCCATACCAGTGTTGTCACGACACAACACGGGACACGACACAAAATCTGTGTCCGACACAAACCCAAGAAGATCGACAAACAGCAGTAGATCGGCAAATGGCAAACAAACGACGGTGAATGGCATGAGAAGAACGGCAGCATAGAGAAGATCAAGACAACTTTTAAAGAGAGAGGAGATCAAGAATAAATGCCAGCCATAAAAATAGATATTTGTTTACTAAAGTTTAAAGAGTCAATTAAGTGGTATGAGCCCAAATCAATTTAATTTGACTTGGAAATTGAAAATTTAAATAGCCCCAAGGTGTTCATCAACGGCAGCAACTTTCAAATTGAAAATACTTAACGGCCAAGGGAAACGAATAAGCAGCTTTAACTGAAATTGAAAATACTTACTGATATTTCTAAATTCTAACAGTATCCATGCATCCGTGTCTAAGTTCGAATCCATATCTACATACCGGTATCTTAAATTTGGATCCGTATTCATGTATCTTTTATTTAGAAAATTTACTAATCCGACACATGAATATATATTCATATCCGTTATCCATACCCGAATCCGAGTAATATAGGATGGAGTGACTATATTTACTCTAAATTTTAAAAAGTTTACTTTATATTTATTTTAAATTTGCCAAACAAAGACAAGTAAACAAAAGTACTTATATTTCCTCTACTTCCATCTATTCTACTCCCATCCAAACAAAGCCTAAAGGTTTAGCAAAAATTTTGCCCCTTTTATTTCACGCACAGCAGACTATCAAGCAAAATATAAGCGCACCTCATTCACAAGCTCCTTATTGATTTCTGGAGATCCCGAGCACGGATTTTTCCTGCCACTGTATACAAAATCTTCTCTCTCTTTTAAAGAGATATGAACACAGTTTAAGAGAAAATAATTCTGAGCATCCACCGAATGATAATTTAATCACATCGATAATGAATTCAATTAAGTATTATTTACCTTCTGACAGAAACAGAGCCGATAAATGATTTTTAGATGTCACAGTTTCCTGAATAATCAAAACTACCATAATTCAGCAACTTTATGATTTTCTGGGCAACCAAACAGAAATATTTAATTGAGAACGAAAAAGTCACAAATCATCGGCAAAAGCTGCTTTCCCCTAAAAATTCGCTTTTTCTTGAGGATATCAGGGCATCCAAATACGAAAGAAGAAAAAGAAAAGCAGAATTACAGGTGGTTTAGATTGAATGGAAGCAGAAACGAGGTGAGGTCGGCGATTACAATCATCTCTGGCACGAAAGCAGCCAAAGAAGCAGCCCATAGCTCTTGATACCGATCTGTCAATATATCTCAGAACCGATCTACAAAATATCCGTAGCTCTCGATTCAACAATTCGCATATCATATCATCGATCTTTTTAATTTTTTTGCACCTTTTTGTGAAAATAAAAAAGAGAGAAAAAGAAATCAAACGTTCTTCTTGTGGGTTTAAGGGAGTGATAGAGAGAGAGAAATAGAGAGAGAGTTGTTGGGTCGTTTTTGAAATTTGAACTAATTAAAAGAGGGAAAGATCGCGTGCCGTCAAAATGAAAACGTCTGTTAGGCTATGGGTTCTTTGATGGTGTACAGATTATGTTATACTCGCTATATCATTGAGACACGTCATTCGTCTTTTGACGTTATTAAAATTATAATTAGTGCATTTAATAGGGGGATTATGGGAATGTTCTAATTTAATGTCAGCATTCATATTCTCTTACACGGTTACACCTCCAAATCAAATCATTTTCTTTTTCCTTTAAAATTAAGTCATTTTTTTCCATCAAATTCTATACTTTTCTTTTTCTTACAAATATCAAATCCTATGATTCATACGTTCCCACATTGCTTTCAAGAAAGCAAACCAACAGCATAATTATATATCCTCTAAGGACCTACTTTTATACAAATGCGAAAATATCATGATTAATTTTATCTGTAATTATATAATTATGGTCAATTTAATATTGTAATTAAAAAAATTATATTAATAAAATCGAAAAAGCACAAATTTTAAGAATTGTTTTATCACTTTCCTTTGTATATGCTTAATTTTTTTTCCACCGGTAGGTGCAAAGTAGATAATGGCAAATTTCTTTTGCAATATAATAAAGTCCGCTTAATTTGTTTTGCACTGACATAACATAATCAAGCCCAAACTACAATAGCGTTTTTACAGAGACGACAATTCCTTACAATTCTTCTGCGCACAAAGAATAACAAATACAAATTTGAGATCGATTTAAAAAAAAATGGAAATTTAGAGAACTTGTGGTTTTATGTTTTTCTCTTCTCCATAATAGAAGTGCTCCTTTCTATGCTACATATACATCAATAAGTAGTTGAAATCATTTAAAATTTAAAGCTACGTTTGTTTCCCCCTATAATACACCGGACAATATAAAATAATATCATTTAATACAGTAAAAGGTATTTGGCTAATTTTTTAAAAAAATAGTACTTGAATTATATAATACATAACCTAATTTTTATCTCAGGTACACTTGAAATCTCCCTTTGTTTTTCCATCCGGTCACCATCGGAGTTTCGTTGGCCGACCACCAATTAAATCTTTTATCGCCGATTAGTATTTTTGCTTTCTGGTTAGTATATCCTTTATTTCGTTTTCTCTCTATTTTAGTTCATTCTTCAATTAATTTCATTTTTCATCTTGAAATAAATTGGTCGTTGTTCTAAATTCTTGATTGATTCTTATTTTCTTCTCAACTCACATCTTTCACCTCATGCAACTTTTGTTTCTTTCATATTTCTTTCATTTTTTTTTTAATTTCTACGAGAAATTGTAAGCTTGAACTGGATGAGAAAAAACAAAGGAATTGCTGAAGTCATTGTTTGGTTTAACATTCAAATTAGTATAGGGAGAATAATTTTAATTAAAATGTAGAGATTATGTATGAAACATCTTTCCCCTTTTCTTCCTATCTCTAATCATGGCAGATGAATCTCAATTTCTTCCAGTACAGATTCAACTGCTACTCTCATATGCAATACAACAATAAGAGGTCATATGCACAAATACCTTCTCTCTCTCATTCTTTCTCTTCTCTGTTTTAGTTTGCAAACTCTATTTTTGGGCTTGCAAACTCTTTAAGCTATAAACTCTGTTTTTCTACAATTGGTTTTGTAAGCTATTTATATGTTGCTCCAGTTTATGTGTCTCTAAGGTGATATTGTTAATTGTGTCCTTTGTTTATGAATGGTATTTTGAATTGACTAATGATGACAAGTTGAATGAAAGTATAACATCAAAAGGCAACCTACAAAAAGAAGACGGACTGGTGGATTTTCAATAACGGAGTCTCCGACTATCAAGTTAGAATCTTAGAGATATTATGGTATTTTTTGTTGTGTAAGAAGATTGAAGGAAGCTTTCATACCTGTTTTTCCTTTTTATAGGCGTGGTTGACATTCTTCCAGGAGGTAGTGGGAGGAGGTTCCCTTTCTTTTGGCCACTATTTCCATTTCTTTGATTTTGGGGGAAGATTAACTACTTTCCTATCATGGCAATTGTGCTTCTGGTTTCTGGTCGGATAATGGGCGGACTTCCTAGTTCAGTTAGCTCAAACTATTGGTCAGCCTGGGTGTTCGAATCCGAACTCGATGATTTTTATAGCTATTTGAGGTATATAATCCGAACTAATAGTTGAGTTATGTTATCATGAGTCCCCTCTAGTTGGCAACATTTATGTCAGCAATGTCGGGCAGATGAGGTAAGCTATTTTTCAGATTGGCTCTTCTAGATTATCCGACTTCTTAATTGAATCCCTCCGAAACTAGTTAGGGTGCCTTTAAAGGGTGTGTTGAGTACAGTAGAATGGGAGCTCGTGGCTAGAGTGTTGTTTTAGCTGGCCATAGAGCTATTAGCAGGCATACTGAATGAGTTAAGAGATCTGGGCCAGGATGTCGTGTGAGCTTGTGAAGCTCTTATCGAGCAGGTCGAATAAGCTAGGAGCTCTGGACCAGAATTTTGTTTGAGCTTGTGGAGCTCTCAATGAGCAAGCCGACAGAGCTATGTTCTGCTTTAGCATTTGGGGAACTTGCCTTTTCGTATCCCAGGCTACGTGTGAATCGCTGGGCCAACATTGTCACTTACACGGATATATTTAATAAGGGCACCCTGGTTTGTCGTGCGTAGGTGGTTTAGGATTGTTTTGATTTTCGCATTATGTCATAATGGCGCGACCTGTTTGCCAAATCCTTCACCACATGTATGGCCGATATGGGTTCCTGTTTTTCTATTTAAGCTTCCTCTTCATTGAGAAGACCTTTTCATTCAGTTTCTTCTTTTTCCTTTCCTATCGCTTTCAATTTCTTTGAAGGCAATCTCTGAAGCGAAAGCTTAGGCGTAAGGATCTCTTGTTCTTTTACTCTTCCTACCAAGACATTCTTTCAAAGCAGGTTCGTTCCACATTCCCTCTCCTTTTCCTTCTATTTTTGTTTGCCTTTCTACCTTGGGAGCTATGAGTTCCACTAAGGATTCAAGCAACAGAATGGGGGAAGGTGATAGCCTTAGCATTAATAGGGCTTCGATTTCCCATGAGAAAGCTTGACCTTTCTAATTTGATCAGTCCGTTACTGCACCAACACCAAGAAAAGTGCTTTTTCGTCTACCCAGGATGGACAGTGTCAGTTCTAAGGTGAGAGAGGATGAGTTTGACACCTTGCTCGCCAAATTGACATCTTTCCCTGAATACGTGGTAAGTAAACCAAGCTTCTCCCAGCGAACGAACACTGAATTCATTAATAAGCGGAAGATTATTGTCTATGAGATACAAGTAGAAGCTAGTGTTCATCTTTCCCTGATAGATTTCAAGGTGAAGGTGTTGAACTACTTAAATACATCGATTGGGCAACTCGACCCCAATGCCTGGCGTACCTTATCCGCTCTTCGAATTTAGGTTATGGAGTACGGCATCAATTTGATGCTGAAGCTATTATGAGCTACCCATATAGTCGATCTTCACGTTAGGATCGAAGATCACAACTATATACAAGCTCAGACAGGCTATGGTGCCTTCATTGGGAATCCCGAGTCACTTAAAAAATGGAAGGATCAGTATTTCCTGGTGAATCGATTGCAGGCCAATTTTCCTATTCGAACTACCTGGTGAAGGTTTACTAACCGCATCGACAATGGCTTGTGGCTGACTGAGGAAGAGGAATTGATCTTGGCTTGGTGGAGGGAGCTTGCTCGGGAGAAATGGAACCTGAAGAACCCTCTCGATCCTTATAGCTCCGAGCTCATCTCCTGTTAGAGCAAAGGTAGTTTTATTTCCTTTATTGTTGGATGATACTGATGCCTTCTTTATAATTTGTTTCTTTTTTATAGTCATGAAGAAAGGGAATCGAGCTACCGAGACTATGAAGGCCAAGAGATAAAAGACTGCTATAGCTGTTGCTAGCATGTCTCCCCCTACGCTTGAGGTGATCCTTGCTCTTCCTGCTGAAGAAGGATGCATTCCCATCGTGGTGGAGATACCAGATAACTCAACCATAGCCCACATGGCCAGTGTTTGGGTTATAGATACAGGTCTCAGCTCTCCTGCTAAAGCGGCAGGGTTTAGGAAGAAGGAAAGGAATGATCTTCAGACCCTAATTGCTGAGGTCTACGAGTATTGGGAGGGAAAGAGGAGTGAATACTCCTCACAAAATGACTTTAATACCTTTAAGCATATGGTGTCATGTGTGCCGAAGGAAATAGCTCCCCTAGTTGCCTTGAACTGCAAACAACTGTCCGCTTATATGAAAAGGCATCATACGGAGGTAAGCAGTATTGCCTCTTTTTTTTTATGGATGCTATGTTCGTCTGATGTTTACTTATTTTATCTCTATTGTGGCAGGGCTCCCTGCTGGTAGGTGCTATCATCGTCAAGATGAACATTCTCATCGGTAAATAGCGATAGGTGGACTCCAACTACTATGCCCTTCGATCAAAGATGGACGAGGCCGAGTATAAGGTCACCGAGGCTGAGAAATGGGCTGAAGAGTCGATGAGTAAAATTGTAGAGCTGTAGGCTTCGTTAGTTCATGAGAGAGTGATGCGAAACCCCAGCCTATATGCCAAACTAAAACGCCAACATACCATGAATATTGAACATAAATAAGATAATAAACCCCCAATCTAAAGAACCCCCAAACAAGATTGATTGGAAACGCTTATACTAGATTGATTTAGAAAACAAGAAGAAGAAGAATCAAGCATACATTAATCATGCAAATAGCCTAAGTCTAATTCTTCATACAATAGCAAGAATCAATAATAAATTAACTCTCACAAATTCGGCCAAGCCAAAGAAAATTCTTATTAATCAAAATTCAAGTGTCTTACAAATAAAGAATTCAGCCATTTATATAGGCTAGGCAGCCACCCCTCCCTAGATGAATTAAAATCAAACACCAACTCTAAGAGATAAATAATAAAATAAATAACAAAGATAATTCCTAACCTTTATCTACATGTATTTGGCCATAATATGGACTAAGTACATGAAGAAATAAAGATAAATACAATTTGAAAATAATCCTAACAGCTAGTGATAAATATGCTTATTATCCTAAGAAAATGAAGGAATGAATGTAGACTTAATATTGGCTAAAAGTGAATTTTGGCCAGCCCTTTAAAGATATGGCCATTCGGCCTAAACTTGTCTTCATAGTCCAATTTAGTTTCTTTCTCTTCTTGAATTTGCATCTTCTCCACATAAGGTTTCATGAATGCTTGTAGGACTTCTTTAAGCTTCTTTGACCTTGCTCTTGTTATTGGTCCTTGAGCAAGTGCTAGTTCATCTCTCTTGTTGTTGGCATGCTTGGTCGTGCTCATATCATCACCTCTCTCTTCGAAAAAGATTCGTCCTCGAATCTTCGTCTTGTTCAAGTTGGGAATTGAAACTTGAGGAATAAATTCATCTTCATAAATGATCTTTGGGATAGGTGGAAATAATATGAACACTTATTCAGTAAAAACTCGTCATGTTCCTGCAATTTGATAAAGAAATTAGACAAAATATGGTTAGTCATTGTTACATCTCTGCGAATATGATTATTATTTCCTTCGTTTCCCATGTGCAATTCCTCCACCTTAAGCAATAGAGGAGCAATTATAACTTGTTGATCTTCCATCTTAACTAAACAAACTTCTTCATTCTCATTCAAACAATCAACAACATCTTTTCTTTCAATTATTTCTTCATCACTCACATCACTATCAAAGAAAACTATATCTATAGTGTCCCCTTCAGCTTCACAATTTTTTTCTTCTAGGATAACTTCCCATTCCTTTCTCTTTTCTTTGCTATTTTCCAATCTACTTAGTTGTTTGAACCATTGTTTAAATTGTCATTCTATATCATTAAGGTCTTGCCTTAAAAACTTCACACTTTCCTTTATCCCATTCATTCTTGTTTATCTCTTAACTTATAAATTGATATCTCACAATTACACTTCAGAAACAACTCAAACAAATATACGCAATTAAGTAATTTGATTGAGGGGACAATGAAAAAACCTAACAAGAACAGCAAATATACTAATTCTAGAGGCAAATTGACCTATTTGAACAAAAATCAAAAATTAGTACACAAGAAGAAGATTTCGTGCACTATAATATATATAGATGTTCAACAACGTGCAATATGTCAAACTAGTATAATTGGAACCAAAACTAGCTTAGACACACAAATTGAAAACATAGAATGAAGAAAATGGACAAGACGAATGCATTTAAATGCGATGTTTAACTAAACCTAATGATTAGTTTAAACGGATTTGATGTAAGACTCAACAAAAAAAAAAGAAATCAAAGAAAGCATGCAATAAACACGACCCAAATCCAAAATTAGGAGTACTAACCTGGTCTTCAAGAAATCAAACCAATTGTGAAAGTTCTAACTCCAATTCTTGCTTGATTGATCAAAACTTACTCCAAGTGGTGTAGGGCACTTTGTAGATCAAAATTATATCGAAACTAAGTTCAACCACTCAAAGATTGCAAATTATATGCTTGATATATTCAATGGCAAATTCGGATTCAACAAGAACACAAGATTCATCAATTGATCAAATATGAACTTAACAAGATAGTAAATCTAAATTGATAACAAGGCTGTTTCTAATTGATTTTTTTTCTTCTTTTTTTTGTAACTTTAATCAAACTAATGATCAAATACTTAAAGATAGGTAATTAACACAATAGATCAAGAACCAAATAAGGAACTAGATGCAAGATCCTATTCGGCTAAAATAGAAAATTAAAGTTTAAAAGCAAAAATTAAAGGATAGTTAAGAATTTACCCCTTAGCCTATGCTCTGATACCAATTGATGCGGAACCCCAGCCTATATGCCAAACTAGAATGCCAACATACCATGAATATTAAACATAAATAAGATAATAAATTCCCAATCTAAAGAACCCCCAAACAAGATTGATTGGAAACGCTTATGATAGATTGATTTAGAAAACAAGAAAAAGAAGAATCAAGCATACATTAATCATGCAAATAGCCTAAGTCTAATTCTTCATGCAATAGCAAGAATCAATAATAAATTAACTCTCACAAATTTGGCCAAGCCAAAGAAAATTCTCATTAATCAAAATTCAAGTGTCTTACAAATGAAGAATTCAGCCCTTTATATAGGCTAGGCAGCCACCCCTCCCTAGATGAATTAAAATCAAGCACTAACTCTAAGAGATAAATAATAAAATAAATAATAAAGATAATTTCTAACCTTTATCTACATGTATTTGGCCATAATATGGACTAATTACATGAAGAAATAAAGATAAATACAATTTGAAAATAATCCTAACAGCTAGTGATAAATATGCTTATTATCCTAAGAAAATGAAGGAATGAATGTAGACTTAATGTTGGCTAAAAGAGAATTTCAGCCAGCCCTTTAAAGATATGGTCAAGCTATTATTTTTCTCTCAAACTCTACTTAATAATATCCCAAAATAATAAGTATTTATTAAGAAAAATTCATTCCTAAAATTTAGGACCTTAAGTTCACCAATGTAGGCCTAAACCCAAATCTGACCCAAACCCATTAAAATTCAATTTTTCCATATAAAATTTGGCCCCCTTAGGTATTTTAAGCCTCAAATAGTTATTTTGGCCCAACTCTTTAGAAGAGATAAGCCCAACTTTAGCCTACCCACTTAAACTACCCAAAACAGTAAAATAAACCCAAAATAAAACAAACCTATTCTAATAAAGCCCAATTCATTTTCCTAGGTTCTAGGCTGCCCAAATATACTTTATTAAATGTTACATAAAGAATAGAAACTAAATAAAGTAGCTTGACGGCCCATTGCACCATTCAGCCTAAACTTGTCTTCATAGTCTAATTTAGCTTCTTTTTCTTCTTGAACTTGCATCTTCTCCACATAAGGTTTCATGAATGCTTGTAGGACTTCTTTAAGCTTCTTTGACCTTGCTTTTGTTATTGGTCCTTGAGCAAGTGCTAGTTCATCTTTATTGTTGTTGGCATGCTTGGTCGTGCTCATATTAGAGAGAGACCAGCCAGGCTCTTAAAGTCGAGGTGGAGCGGCTAAGGTTGAGAGAGGCGAAGCGGGATTGGTAAGATGCCGAATGAGAAGAGAAAGAGGCCAAGGTGTTTGCCAAAAAATGTATAGCTTTTAGCAATAAAATTTCTATAATTGTAAAGGGGAAATACCTTGAGCTAGATATGTCCTTTCTGGATGATGTGCATCCTGATGAGGACTAATACTTTGTAATAGTTTTCATCTATAAAAGGGGTGGACTATATTTTTTTATTCTCTGCGTTTAAATTTTTTATATATATGTTGTTTGTTTTTACTGAACAGCAAGTGAAATACCTAAGTCATCCATTTAAGTTTACCTTTTTAATTGAGCTTTTTATATAGATGCCCTAGGCATCTATCCCGCAGGTCAGCCTATCATCTGAGTCGTAATACCTTTTGCAATGGTTGTTTCGAACATATTTGAATGAAAACATTTAAAAAACTGTAGAAAATAAGTTCATTAAATTGAATACCTCGCATTGGATTTGAGAGCGTATGTTACATAGGCTTGTGATTGCCGAACTTGAATTTATTATCGAGCAACTTGGTGAGGGTGCCCAGCTTGTAGGCAGAATTGTTGTACGCTCAACAACGTTGTTAATTTTTGTTGATTTTGTTTATCCATTGGGAGTGCAAGTTACAGGGACAGTATTTGCCAAACTAGTTATTGTTGTATGGCTGTCTTGGCAGAACTGCCGAGCTTGTAAACCAAAATGTTATAAACTTGAAAAAATGAATAACTTCGATTGAATCTGTTATTCATTACATGTGTATGTTATATGAGTGGTAATCACCGAAGAACTTAAGATTGAAAATAGTGTTGATCTTGCATGAATTGCATAAATACAGCTGAAACGACAATGGTGCCAAAAAATAAAAATAAACATAGTATGACGGATATGCCGAGTTACTGGTAATATAACTTAAGGTTTGACACATTTAATAAGTGTGGGAGTATTTTGCCAAAAAGGTCTTCAAGCCTGTGTACGCCTCTTTTGATGATTTCTTGAATTATGTAGGGCCCCTCCCAGTTAGGATCCAGCTTGCTAACTCCCATGATTGTTTGTGCTACGACCACCTTTTTCAAGACTAACTGTCCAGTGTGGAAGGACCTCGATCTCAACTTGCATTCATGGTATGCGGCCATGTGCTGCTTGTATGCTGCTGATTGGATCTGGGCGAGTTTCCTGCTTTCCTCTAACCGATCTAGGTGGTACAGCAGGTTGGCTTCATGTCCTTCATCATGCTGCTGATATGGCAAATGCATGTGACCTTGAAGATAAGAATTTAGGTAACATTTAACGATGATAGTATGTTGATATTGATGAGACTTCACTAATATCAGTTCCGAATGTATCTACCAATGCATCTCAAACTAGAAAGAGAAAGAAAAATAAGGTAGGTGATGAATCTGATGCCAACAGTATGAAATTATTTAGAGAAATGTTCAAAAAAAATGTTGAGTAAATTGCTACTATTACTCAAAATTTCGTTAGAGCAAACGATGACCATTCTAATATTTCCAATGAGCTGGAGGTAATGGATCTTTCTCCTAAAGATCATCTTGCCATTTTTCAAACAATAATAGATGAATCTCAATATATGACATCATTCAGATAACTGAAATTTGAAATTAGGAAGATATTTATTCAAAAATTACTTAGACAAATAACGGCTAATTGAGAGAATATTGAATATATTAGTTATGTTTTTAATTAAGTTGTATCTTTCACAAAAACATATGAACTTTTTGTATTCTTTAATTATTTGGATTATGTCTAAAATAATAATGGTGAAGTTTATTTATTTTGATTTGTTATTAGACTGTATATAAAATTATTGATAATAGCACATTTGTTAATTTATTTCAGCTATATAATTAAATGTTATTAATTATGTTCTTTATTTGATTGTTAATTTATCTATTAATATACATTCGTATTTCAAGAAATTTGTGCATTTTAAAAAAATGATTAATATACTAAAAATTGTAATTTATAATTAATTTTTTTACCTAAATTGGTAACATTGACAATAATTTAATTTTACATAGTTTTTAAAAAATAATACACTATAGCATTATACACCAAATACAATATAAAATATTACAAGTTAATACAATTTTGCACCAAATATTGATAATATAATATAAGTTAATATTGTATATGCTAATATTGTACATGTTAATACCATATAAATTAATACAATACAGCAAACCAAATGTAACCAAAATTCATCTTAAATCGTCACATTATTTATCAACAATTTCTTAACTGCTTTGTCTTGAATTTCACCGCATACAGTTGCGGTGCACCTATTGAGGTATTTTTAAAATGCAATTCCTTTAAATGGTTCACCTTTTCTTCTTTGTGGTTCATCTTTAAAGGTTCAAGCTTGTATTTACTATCCACTACGTAACTTTTCTATTGATCAAGAGTTACTCAAAACAACGTAACATTATGATGTACTCCATGTACTGTGAGATCCAGAGACTTTTCTTTCTATTACCTATAAAAAGGTCCATTTTAAATTTTTCAAATCCACCACTTACATATTCCATTATTTTCGAATTCACTCTCAAAAAAAATAATACGATTATTATTTTATATCAATAAAATTATATAACATAATACGATTATTATTTTATATCAATAAAATTATATAACATATGAAATAACATGTATAAATTACTATTCATGCAATTAACTTAAAGTCTAACAAATATGTCTAGTCAAGAATGTGAGTAAGCATTTTATTTAGACAAACATGCATAATTAAAAAATTAAATAAAACACGAACAATAATCTATTCAACAAATTAAACTAATAATTGAAAATAATTTGATTAAATTTAATTATTATTGATTAAATTAAAAATGGTCCTTAATTTAAGTAACATTTATTAAATTAATGGTGGACTCTTATATATTGCAAATATTAGACTAACATAATTATCCTTGATGTAAAAGCAATTAAAAAAAAATAAAAGAATAAGAAAAACGCTGCTAAAATACCGGGAAGTATCCGCAGAATTTTCTTTGCAATTTAAATTTGGACAATCTTTCTCTTCTAAGCATGAAACACAAAACTCAGTTCCAAATATATTTACTCAAAGTTTTGATTTTTTAATTTTATTATTTAACAAAATGCACTTACAAGCAACCGAATTTATTATATTTTTTACTATTAAACCTTCAAATATTTATTTTACAATATTAAGCCCTTAAAATTTATTTTTTTAACACACTAAATTTTCAGTGGACGAAAAATATGAAATTAAATTATATATTGTATTTGACACGTCTCTAATATCTGCATTTGCTCCTCAGTTTGTTATGACCCATCATATTTTTTTTATAAATTTTAAGTTAATTAATATTTTTTTATTAGTATTTCCGTACTAAAATGATAAGAGATTAACAATGATATATCAAATTAAGGTTAGAGTGCATGTACTAAAAACGTGTGAAATAAAATGTATCATTTAATTTTAAAATTTTCATCTAATTTAATAATAAGAAAAAAAATTTAATAGTTTAATATTACGAAATAAATGTTTAAGAGTTTTTTAAAAAAACTCAAAAAATTCAGATAGTTGTAAGTATTTTTTACCTTGTTATTTTGTTAAAAAGTCAATTTTGTCCATATCCCGATCCCTGAATTTGAGTTCAAGTTCTTTAGTATCGGCCCAGGTTCTTTGAGTTCGGGTTCATATCCAGGTCGTTTGGATTCATTAATATGTGGGTCATTTGTCCAAGTTTTTTTTGGCTAATGTTAGAGGTAGGAATGGATCGGTTAACCGATCTATTAGTAAAAAAAATAATAAGTTCATTAATATCTAAAGGAAAAATATATATCAAGATATATCACAAGAAGTAAATATAAATACCTCTTAAAGAGCAAATCGTTGAAGCGAAAATCGATTGTTTCACGTTACCAGCAAAACTTTTCACGGAAGTGTCACGAACTACGAGATAAAAATTTAGATCCACGAACTAAAAGTCCCTTAGATAAAGAGAGAATACGCGAGTAGACAAACCGATAGAGTTCAGTATCTCTAATTTTCTCTCCTCTTCAAATGAAGATTTTTAGCCCTTATATAGGGCTTCAATTAAGGTAACATAAATTACCTCAATAACGATGAATTAAATTGACAGTTATAATATTAAGTAAGGGAAATAATGTTATATTAAATATGTCAGTTACAAAACTAATATATATAACTGTCATATTAATATATACATAAATGGTAGATTTTCTAATTAAGGAAAAACCCAATATGGAACTAATCCCATATAAATTATTTTCTGCTTTGATATTATCTCTATTATAATGGGATCAATTTATCATCTCATGAGTCATGGACGTATCCCAAACTTCTTCATCTCCCACTCGTACATGACGAAATGATTTTCAATCATTCTCTCTTATCATACAGGCAGATAGTTCGTGTGACCGGCATACGTCGAGAACACTAATCCTATACACCTATTAGGGATATATAGCATCTTGAGAAATAATATCTTCTCACAATTGTATGCCGAATCCTAGTGATAATAGTGATTTATATGATGTTTTTAGTATGTTTTAATTTGTTTAATTAGGTTAATTTTGTGTTAATTAGGTTAGATTTGAGTTTAATTGGTTAATTTTATGTTTTTGGAGTTAATTGTTAATTTTGGTGTTTTTCAGGGTTATTTTGTAAGAAAAATGACTTAATTGTAAAAAGGCAAAAAGATTTGGGCCAAAACTGTGAATTTAAAAAATTTATGTTAATTAGTGATCGTGAGGTCCAGAAGTTCGATGCATGGCCACGTGAAAATTAATGAAGAAGAAGACGTGGCCACGTGAAAGAGGAATTGAAGAAATCAAGCATGAACACGTGACCACGTGGATTCCAAGTGAATGACCACATGTGGCCACGTGTGAAGGAAGCTTATGGAACACGTGACCACGTGTTCAATTACAAAGGGAAACACATGGCCACGTGCAATGACTCCCATGAAGCGAAGGATTCCCGATCTTCTCCAATTCAAGAAGGATTCTTTTCCTACTCCAATTTGGGAAGTTTGGAAGGCCTCTACAACATCTTTTGCCTATAAATAGACAACTCTAACACCAAAGAAAGAATGAATTAGGAATTAGGAATTATGAATTAAGAATTAGGAATTAGGAATCTTAGAATTAGGCTTAGTTTATTTTACGTTATTTTTATGTTTTTTTTATTTTTCTTCAACTTTGTTTTAGTTTTTAATTATGTTTAGGAAATAGTTTTTCTTCTTTTGCTAATGGAACTTTGAAAACTTATATTTTCATTGTTATGACTTTATTTTGAGCTTAATTTCAATATCGGTTGATTATTTCTTGGTTTTAAGCATATTCTTATCTTTGATTAAGTTGAGATTGATTGTTAGTTTATTGAATAAATAACTAAAAATTGATTTTGACATAGTTAATGATTTGCATGTTCTCGGGTTAACTCTTTAATGTTTATGCATGATTATTATCCGAAATATGAGATGATTATGTGTGAATTTTATTGGTTAACACTAAGAGAGGAAGAACTAAGAATAAATTGGAATTGAATCACTTGAGAAAGGCTTCAATGAATATTTAGGAAGTTAAAACTAGATTTGCATGCTAAGTATTAGATTTGTCTATGAGTTTAATACTAAGAATGATAGACTTGAATAAAGATATCTGGCTTTATTACTAGTTTTTCCATAATCACTGGTGTTTATATTGAACTTAAGTCATTATAATGAAAGTTAAGTTGGATAGTTTCTTTAGCAAGAGAATTTCAATTATTGTTTTTAATTCATGCTTTTATTTTGTTTTATTGTTTATTTTGTTTAATTTTTGCTTCTAAATCAAAAACATTTGGGAAACTATCTCGGATTGATTTAATTCATACATAGATATTATCCTTAACAATCCATGTTCCCTTGGATACGATATTTGGGGTCTTAATCTATATTTCTCTATATTACTAGCCGATCTAGTACACTTGCTAGACACCGGTCACCTAGATAATTTTCTCACATTCGTTATTTTATCTCATTATCTCATAAAAATAATTTTCATATTCACTATTGTGTCTCTACTTATAAAGACTACAATAGGTATACCGGTGAACCACGAAACTGTCGAATGTGATCAAAAAATATCTTTCCTTTTTACTATATACCATCCATCATAGTCTAACTCGTTTTTCTAGTTGGATCTATCGGGCTTAAATTTTTCATGACCCTTTAGAGACTAACTAAGCTAGCCATACTGAACTATACTTCTGGTATAAGTTAAGGATCTAGAGGGTCGAAAATCAGGATCTCACACTAGGGAAAATTTGAGATCATTCACATAAGATTCCTATTCCTTGATCAACTTAAGCACACATGATATGATGTATGTGCTATGATGTTCTCTCATTTTCCTTAAAGGAACGCATGTCTTATTATTATTTAACACCATACAGAAGTGTAAGGTTGCAACAACTTTAGTCTACTTCCTTCAGGACTACTTTTGCCTTTTGGACAGAACATAATAGTTACGTTTAACTTATCATGGGATTACAATTAATCCAGTTTGGATCTCGATCCAAAGCATACAATCTCATATATGTCTTTATCTTGTGCCTTAACAAGACTAATATTTTCTACAAGACAACACTTTTATTTTGAACAGGTTCTCGAGTTCATCATATGTTCAAAAATCGTCTCATCTTAGTCTTTGTCAACCCACTGTCAAAACTAAGGTAAACACTCGTGTGAGTGGATTACTTCTCTGTCTTACATGCTCAATCATATAATAAATAACAGTAAATGTTCACATATAAATATGCACACTCATGTATTGCCAAATAATAAGCTTTATTATTATGCATAAATAATAATGTTAAGGGATCACATAAACAGTACAAATCAAATCCTATGCAAACCTTGAGATCTAATGTGTCTTTCAAAACACATATCCCAATATGGGTTTTTTGTTAATGGATCTGCGATCATATCTAGCGAGAAAATGTATTATAAGTTCAATTCTCCTAGTGCAATAATATTTTTAATTTATTAATACTTAATGTAGATACATCCATCGATGAATGGTTGTCACCATAGATTGTGTAATGCCCGCTCTTATTACCATTTAAAATACTTATTATTTTATTAAATTACTTGCACAAAATACATTTATACAACTGGCACACATACATTTAAAGTACAAATACAATTTAGTTCATTACATACATGTTCAAATCCTTTACATTATACATTTACAAATAAATAATACATTATCAGAAATAACCCTGACTCGCTTTCCTTCTAGTGGCCTGCAGATGTTGACTCTAGCAAAAGCACCTTCTTACACTTGAGTACCTACACGGAAAAACACCCGTACTGAGCAATGGCTCAGTGGGGAGTAAACAGTATAATTGACTTCTTATCGAAGTCGCAAACACAATCAATATAACATGCCAATACATATAACATAATATCATGTCACTCTTATTCAGTACATGCAATTAATCACATTCACTAACAATTATACACTCAATAACAATCACAATACAGTTTTCACTTACACTTCAATATTCACTGAAAAACACTAACACTAGCATAAGGTCAGGTAACACTTAAACTGTTAGTCACTTATTACTTTCATTGCCTGAATTCTCATAAATGGTGGATACGGGTACAAACACTAGATATTGCACTAGAGACATAAAAGTTTCTATTCACTAGATACCAAAAGGTATCAAACACTACACTAGTCACACTTTGGTGACAAAACTTGCAGCTGCGATCACTATCCCCTTTATAGGCATGCCTATCTATCCACTACTATGTGAAATTCAGGCTTATAAATAATCTTTAGTCACTCAAGGTTATCACACTTAATACATTTACAATCATAGATTTTACAATTCAATACAAGCATGCAATAAAGTTACTATACAATGTACATATACTTCAACTATATTTAACTCACACTTTAACATAATTATATAATACCATGCAAATCATATACCAGGTTCACTCTCATTCATTACCTCTACATTTTGATGTATACTTTTATAAACATAACACTAACACATTCAATAGATTATGCAATTATTTTACTATGCCATGTCACTCATGTTCATGTTCATTCATATTCATTATTTGTATAAATTTTTCATATAATAAGATTTAACATTTAACTCTATTTCACTAATTCATTAAGCTTTACATTCACTTATATTGTTCATTACTCTTATTTCGTTTACTTAAAACACTCTAAAAGCACTTAAAAAGGCTTAAACATACTTTATTAACAATTTGAGACTCTAAAATCAAGTTTAAGAAAAATAGGGTAGGGTCACGGTTACTATCAAATTCATGGTAATCGTGACCTAATTGCACTCTCGGGTCTGGACTACGCCAGACTACCTCACAGTCATTACCGGATGAGTAATAACCGTGTTCTATACTTTTTAAAGGGGTCACAATTACTATGAAATGCTTAGTAACCGTGAGGTAGGGTGCATTTTGGTTCTGGACTGCCTCACGGTTACTATGAAAATCATAGTAACCATGATGCCTAAAATTGCTCAAAGATAGATTTTATATTTCGACTTGTAGGACGTTTTTGACCAAGAAAACATCATTTTTAGGGAAAGTTGTCTTCTACAAAGTTGTTCCACTATGTCTCTAGTTTCTAAAAAATCAAAAATAACTCACATCGGACTTCTAAATCTCAAGTTATTTACTAAACACCGAAGAATGCTCACTTGGGACGGACAGCAGGGGTCTGTCCATTTCAAGCTCATTTTTGGGCACTCTAGAGACAGATTTAGGTCCCGGTTTCTTCTAAAAATTTGTAGATCTATGTCTTATATTTCATATACAACTTGAATCACATCAATCAGACATCAAAAAAAAGAGTTATGCCCTTTTTACTAAGACTGGTTCATGTGAACCAAAACAGATTTTCACCTTATTTCTTTCTAGGGCACAAACCACAATTCTCTTGCATCCAACCATCACTTAAGAACTCTATAATCACTAACAGAACATATATAACACATATATCAACTTAAATCAATAAATTAAATAGCAAAGAAAATGAAAAACTCCCAAACCTCTTTACAAGCTTCACTCTTTTCTTTTCCTCTATTCTCCTTGCTTTCTCTCTTTCTCTTCTGCACTTCTTTTATTTCCATGAGAAAAATCACATATACAAACATCTATTTAGATCCTTTAATTCAATATTTAACTTTAAGAAATATAAGAAGAAAAGAAGAGGAAAAATGTTACCTTAAAAGAGACAAACCCTAAATTTTTTCTCTACCTTCTTTAAGACACCATATACATGTGTTTTGAGAGAGTGAAGATGAGTAAAAGGAGCAGAATTTCTGATTAAGGACTCCCTCTTTGGCCGGCCACAACATTCCCTTTTTTATACCATGTTTCTCTCCATTTCTCATGAGATTTCATGAGTTTTCTAGAGTGAGACACATGCCTTAATCCTATTGGCCATTCTTTTCTTTGCAACTTACTACTTTTTCTTTCTTTATTTTAAAATTTCACCACAATTCTTTTACTTTATACTTTCAATTAAGCCCTCAATGTCACATTTCTCTAATTTGTACACTTATTTCTTGGTGTAAAATTGTCATTTTGTCCTTATCCATTTAATTTAATTCCTTTCGTGTCCTTTTCTATATTTTCAATGTATATCTCCATATTTTACCTTCACTATATACATCAAACACACCCGATTACTCTTAGGGTGTAATGCGAGGCCTTACAGATTGTCACTAGTTCCTTTAAGGCAGCTACTCCCAAATGGTTCACAAACCGTTTCAGCCAAAATTATCTCTTGTACTACAGCAAAGAAAGCGACAAATTCAGCTTCCAATGTTGATGGGGCTACCAAGATTTGTTTCTTGATACTCCACAAAATGGCACCCTTGCTAAGCAAAAATACATAATCTAAAGTGGTTTTCCTCTCATCCACATCACTTCCCCAATCAACATCTGAGTACTCTTAATTGTAGATCATTTTTTTAATAATAGAGAGAATAGTTTGCAGTACCTATGAGGTATCTAAGTATCCTCTTTACAGTTTTTCAATGTGCTTTGCCTAGGTTAAACTGATATTTACTTACTATACCCACCGCATAGCATATATCAAGTCTTGTACACAACATTGCATACATTAGACTACCCATAGCAATGGCATATGGAACATTTATCATGTATTCCATTTCATCTGGCATCTCAGGACACATATTTTTACTAAGAAACATATTCTTAACAATGGAATTGTTTATAGGTTTAAATTTTGCATATTAAATCATTCAAGAACCTTATTATTGTATGTCTCTTAAGACAATGATAATAACCTTCTTGAGTGATCCTTTGAAATTTTAACTCCAATGATATAAACTGCATGACCCATATCTTTCATTTAAAAGTTGGATGATAACCAATCTTTGATTTGATATACATATTCTTTGTCATTTCTAGCTATAAGTATGTCATATACATACAATGTTAAAATAATAAATTTATTTTCAGAGCTTTTTGAGTAAACACAATGATCTTCATCAATCATGTTGAACTCATTCGATATGATTGTTTCATGAAACTCAAATACAATTATCTCGAAGATTGATTTAGGCCATAGATTGATCTCATCAATCGATAAATCTTATGTTCGTTGCCTTCTTTAATGAAACCTATAGGCTACTTTATATAGTTTTCTACTTTATATAGTTTTCTTCTCTTAATCCTCCATTAAGTAAAGTATTTTTTACATCTGTTTGATGTAGCTCTAGGTCCAAACTAGCAACCAAGGTTGGAATCAACCTTATCAACGTAAATCTTACAATAAGTGAAAAAAAAACTTCTTATAGTCAATTCATTTTTGTTGTGTAAACCCTTTAGTGACTAGCCGAGCCTTGTATCTTTTAATACTATCATCAACTTTTCACTTTATTTTGAGAATCCACTTATTTCCGATTGGTTTGTGTCCTTCAAGTAGATCAACTAGTTCTCAAACATGGTTCAATATCATATATGCCATTTTTTTCCATCGCTTTAATTCATTTATCTTTAGCTAGGCATAAACATGTCTCATATATTCATCATAGTTCGGAATGCTCCCACTGGAATTAAGCTTTACATTCCCACTCAAATAAGGATCCTGAATGTCCATACTCCTACTAGAGTTAGGCATGCTTATCCTTCTACTGAAGGATGAATCCTAAATATTTGGACTATTGAGAAGAGAATTTTGACCCTTTTTTCAATTTTTTTCACTCGGATGGAGAAATACGGGTAGTTCATCTTTTTGAGTTTCATAAAAAGTAAATTCTTGACTTACTTTGTCCAACTTTGAAAACTCATTTTTCAAAAATATGACATCTCATAATTCAAATTCTATTACTGAACCATTTGCTTGCTTACCCAAGAACAAATACCCTTTTGATACGTCAGAATATTGCATAAAGATACTTTTTTTACCTCTTGGTCCTTATTTACCAAATTTACTTGAGATATCATGGATATAAGCAGCATAGTCCTAAGGTTATAAAATGACTTAAGTTAGGTTCTGACAAGTCCACAACTCATAAAGAGTGGAAGCAATAAACTTGAAGGGCACACCATTTAGAATATATGTGGCCATTGACAAAGCATCTTCCCAATAGGAGATGGACAAACTTGCTTAGGTCATCATACAGCTAATGTTCAATCTTTTTTTCATCACATAAAGCTTTAAATTTTTTAGAAAGACTTTCTCGACCACGATCAGTTCTTAAAGCTTTAATCATCTTGTCTAATTGATTCTTAATAAGATCTATAAAAGTTTTAAAGCAACTAAATACTTTGGACTTGTGAGAAATCAAATGGATATTACCATACCTAGTATAGTCATCTACATAAGTGATAAAAAAAATAATAGGCTTCATGCCTTATCCTAACATTCATAATATCACATATATCAAAATGGGTTAATTTCAATGGAGTTTTCTATCCTAGTTCCCTTTTTTGAATGATTTCCTTACTAGTTTTTTTTTGGACAATGCTTAAAGATAGATAATTCAAGCTTATGCAAATCACCTATCAATCCTATTTTTTCTAACCGACTTATTCAGTCTAGGCCAATGTGGTATAATTTAGCATGCCATAATTTCACATTATTCTCATAAAAATGTGAAACAGAAGAAGAAATTAACAAAAAACTAGTAGTATTTCAATAATCAGGATCAATATCCATAATAATGAAATCATTCAAAATAAAACCAGAATCATATTAAGCATCATCTAAACATATCGTGTGTTGTTATCCTTTAAATGTAAATGAAATCAAGTTTCATTAAAGAAAAAATAGAAACTAACTAGACAAAAGTATCTCAAACCTTTATGTATGATCCATTAAACTTGAATCAATCATTCATAAAGAATGAAATTCAGTAGAAAGATATAACTAGATACACAGATGTTACTCACTCATGAGTCAAGATGGTGTATCTATTGGGATCATTGCAGTCTCTTGCATAATATTCTTTTTGTTGGTAGTTGAAGAAGTATTTCACTCTTGAAATGTTTATCCTTTTATTGCCTTGGGACCTTATGTAATTTTATTTGATCTTTTATCTTTTAGGCTATCGAGCCATTTTCTTACTCTTCTCATTGAGGCTTCTTTTCTTGTTCTGATTAGAACTCACTCTACCAGAATGGGACTATACCATATGCACTTCATCATTGATCTTAATCACTGCCATACGATCCTCTTCAAGTTCTAAATGACAAGCAACATTCCTAAATATCTTTATATTATCCATATGAGTTAGTTGCATCTTCATATGCTCCTAACTCTTGGGTAAAGAATGGATAATAACTTGAACCTACTACTCATTGATCATCTTATGACCAGATTCATTAAGCTCACATATCATCTTATATATCTTTTTTAGATATTCCCACATTATATAATCAGACTTTTCTAATTAGTTTCAAAAAATTTGATCACTAATGATTGAAACTTAGTCAGAGACATACCTCCAAACTTTCTCCTGTAATGTGCTCCACAAATTCATTGCATTTTGACACTTGCAAAATTACTTGGTGATGTCATAATCTATATGTACTTAGCAATATGATATGAGCAGTGGAATATCTCTTTTCCATACCATATAGGCATCTCGATCCTACTTATACTAGATTATGGTGCCATCCTAAGGTTTAATCATAATCAAACTTAAGGTTTCTAAAGCCTCTTGCTCTTCAAGAACATACTGGATTTACATTTTCCATTTAGATCCTCTGATCACTAATGGATCCTATGTTGCACAATTTTAAAAAAGATCAAGCAATATATGTTATTTACTAATCATCTGAAAAATTAACCTAATAAAGTTGTCTATTAGGTCGAAATTCGAAAAGGTTACTTAAAGTTACTAATTACCCTCTAAGTCCTAATGTCTAACCTTATAGGTTAAAAATTCATACATAGTAAATATCGATTGTTGGCCATTAAGTTCTTAAACTTAATACAAGATATTATACATAATATAATATAAGTCTTAACTCAATTACCATGCAATCATTTTACTCATAAAATTATTTCTAAGCAATTAACAATAAAATAAACACATTCATAATAAATGCTAAAAGCCAACATAATATCCAAAAGATAAATAAACTCATTTATTTAATCAATCACTAAACATCCAACAATCTAAAAAAACTTATAAAATAAGATAAAACACACTTATCTTTAATCTAGTAATAGAAAATATAAATCCTAACCAAAAAATTAAATAGTAAGTACACTAATGCACAAATATGTATGATTAAAACTCATTTCAATCTAAAAAATAAGGATAAAATGTTACTCATAATAATATATAAATAGTCAGTACACTCATTTACAAACACACATATCATTGAAACTCATTTCAATCAATAAATAAAGAAATATCCATAAAATATAATTTTCAAACAAATTTAAAAATTTAAGAAGGCAGAAAAAATAATTTTCTCAATTTTTATCAATTTTAAAATAATTTTTATTAGAATAAAATCCAAAAAATATTTTTTGGCCTTAAAAAATTTTTCAAAAAATGATTAAAAAATTAGAAAAAATTGAAAAAATTAGAATAGAAAAAAAAAATTTAAGCTATTTTGGAGGTCGGAGGATGGCTCTCGCATCTGTAAGGTCGGGCTTCACGTGCTACACGCACCACGTGTCTGCTGAGACACTTTACCACGTGGTGCGACCCCACTAGGCCACATGTCACAACATCAGACCCACGCCTGACACGTGGCAACCACACATTGGTATACATAGATGACACATGTCATCTAGGTGGATTAACAGGTGCCACATGGCACGACCACAGTCTGCCATATGGCAATCAACTATTGGTCCATATGGCATCCAAGGTGGACCCATATGTGCCACGTGGTAAGATCATAATGTACCATATGGTGGACCTTGATTGGACCACATGTCAACACATGGCATGATTCATCAAGTCACGTGTTTGGAAGCACCTGCCATATGTTAGCACCATATGGATACCACGTGACATGACACGTCAAGCCATATGGAAGGACCCTCGACACGTGTTAGTTCCACAGGTTTTCATGTGGCAACGTTTGGTTGGTCTACGTGGTGACACATGGCACGATTTGGACCCCATCCTGCCACATCAGCTGACATGTGGCTTTTCACCATTGGGCCATGTTTCACGTTGCAATTGGGCCATGTCGCTGAGTGACGTGCCACTCAGGTGCATAGGTCTGGTGCGTGCCCTCTGGTACTCGTCCAGCACTGTTGGCGCGTGCATGCCATGAGCTGCCTTCCTGGTGGTTTCATGCCATCAGATTTTTTCTAGGATGGAATTTTTGAGGTCCCTAAGTCTAATGGTGTGGTCAAAAATAAAAATTTTTCACTTGAAATTTTAATTACGGATTTTTAAATTAATTTTTCCATGTACAAATTACTATATATATATATAGTAAAAATAATACATACATACATCAACAATATCAATATGATATTATTCAGTCTGAAATCATATCTAAAATTTCACAAAAATACAGATCTAAAAAATAAATAAGCCAAAACTAAAAAATATTGGCTCTGATACCAACGAAGAAAAAATATATATCAAGATATATCGCGAAAAGTAAATATAAATACCTCTCGAATCGCAGATCGTTGAAACAAAAATCGATTGTTTCACGTTACTGGCAAAGCCTTTCACCCACGTGTTACAAACTATAGGATGAAAGTATAGACCCACGAACTAAAAGTCTCTTAGATAAAGAATGAATACGTGAGTAGACAAACCAATATAGTTTTGATATCTTTAATTTTCTCTCATCTTCAAATGAAAAATTTTTGCCCTTATATAGGGCTCCAATTAAGTTAACATAAATTATCTTAATAATGATGAATTAAATTGGCAGTTACAATATTAAGTAAAGGAAATAATGTTATATTAAATATGTCAGTTACAAAACTAATATATGTAACTATCATATTAATAAATACATAAATGGTAGATTTCCTAATTAAAGAAAAATCTAAGATGGAAACTAATCCCATATAAATTATTTTCTATTATGATTTATCTCTATTATATCGGAGCCAATTTATCATTTCGTGAGTCATGGACGTATGCTAAACTCCTTCAATATTGATTTTTTAAAATCATTAACCATTAATCAATCTATTACATTCGATTAACCAGTCCATTGATTTTAATTTTTTTATTTGGTTAACCAATATTTTTCGGTTAACCATTAAATTTTTTAACATAAAATTATTAAAACAATTAGAGAAAGTTAAAAATATTTTAAATGTGCAAAGTAATTTAAAATAAAATTTATGAAACAAAATAATTTATTAGTAAAAATTCACGTTCAACAAATTGATAGCTAATATTATAAAATAAATTTAATATTGGTTGAAAATTAATATGCTTAATTTTTTAAGTCAAATAAAATTTTGGATAATATTAAATGTTAAAACATAAACTCTAAAATATAAAAAATATAATTAAATGATATTATATATGATAAAAAATAACATATATAAAAGTTAATCAGTTACTACATATAAATATTACTATATAATTAAAGAAAATGATATAATATAAATTTAGTTTAAATTATTATATAAATTTTATAGAAAAATATAAAAAAATTAAGGTATAAAAATAAAAATATAATTTAAATATATTTTAAAATATTATTTTATGTATATTTTAGAGAAAAATGAAAAAATTTAAAGTATAAAAATAAAAATATATTATATATTATATATGAACCGATTAATCGTGAACTAATGCTTAACCGGTATCAAAAAAATATAAATCGTAATTGAAAATCTAAAATGTAAAAATTAAAAATCATAACCGAGTTCATCAAATTGATTAACCGTAATAATCGATTCAATTTCGGATCGATTTTGCGATTAATTATATTTTTATTTTTTTTCCACCCTATTTCATGTCCCATAAATGAGAGTATGTATTTAACTTCTTTCATCTTTTCTTCTTTTTAATTGATTTTTCATCTCATTCTATCAAATGCATGTCTTTAATAAATATAAATTAACCACATATTAAATAATAAATCACATAAAAACAATGATAATAGAAATTAGATAACAACTTAAAATGATTTAACCACAATTAACATTTTAAGCGCATAAAAACTTTATGATATAAGAGTAGGTGTGTCAAAATTAAATCCGAACTTGTGATCTGATTTAAATCTGTTCGAAAAACTGAGCATTTTATGACTTGCCCAAACTGACCGCAAACAATTTGAGCAGGTCCAGGCCAACATTAATTGGCACAAGCCGAATTGCTCAAATGGGCCGAAGTCCTCTAACATCGATTTTGTATGTGTATATTAGGGATGAGCATGGATCGGTCCATGAGTAAAAACATTAATTAGTCCATTAATATTGATTTTTCAAAATTACTAACCATTAACTAGTCCATTACATTCGGTTAATCATTCCATCGATTTCAATTTTTCGGTTTGGTTAACCAATATTTTTTTGTTAACCATTAAAATTTATAACATAAAATTATATAAAAAAATTAGATAAAGTTTAATTCAATTTCTAATGTGTAAAATAATTTAATATGAAAATTACAAAATAAATATAATTTACGAGCCAAAATTCATGTTTTATAAATTAATAATTAATATTATAAAATAGATTTGATATTTATTGAAAATTACTATGTTTGATTTTAAGTCAAATAAAATTTTGAATAATAATGTAATTAAATACTATTAAGTAAAATATGAACACCAATATATGATAAATAAATAAATAAATAAATAAATATATATATATATATATATATATATATATATATATATATATATATATATATATATATATATATATATAAGTTAATTGTATATTATATATAAATATTGCTATATAATTAAAGAGAATGATATAATATAAATTTAATTTTAAATATTATACAAATTTTATAAGAAAATATAAAAAAATTAAGGTGCAAAAATATAATTTAAATATATTTTAAAGTATTATTTTATGTAAATTTTAGAGAGAAATAGAAAAAAAATTGAAGATATATATATATTATGAATTATATTTTAAATTTTACACTTATATTTTTTAATTTTTGTGTAATTTATAAATATTATGATATATAATTTTGTAATATATATATATATATATATATATATATATATATATATATATATATATATATATATATATATATATATATATATTAGTAAATAAAAATTAAAATTATGTGCATAATTAGCATTCTGTTGTTAGTTTTATATTGAATATTTTTAATTTTTATAATTAATTATGAAAATTTTATTTTTATTTTGATTATTGTAATTGATATTATATTTAATTAGTATTTTTTTCATTTTAAAGCATTTTAACTATTAAAATAATATTATAAATTGTATAATTTATTAAATTTATATATTAAAATTTTTTAGTGGTTAACCGATAAACCGATCCAAAAAACCGAGTTAAAAATCGAAACTAATATAGCGGATAACAGATAATAATAAATTGATTTAAAAAAATTGTTAATTAACCGGTTAATCGATCCATGCTCATCCCTATGTATATGCATCTTAAATGAATTTAATGCTTTCTTGCATAACAATAATAAAAAATTAAGGGAAAAATTTATGAATACACTTGTATTTGTCTTTTTTTTTTCCATTTCCACATTTTTACTTTTTGAATATTCTATCACACACCTCAACTTGTAAAAAATATGCCATTTATCTACTTTAACTAACCATTTTCAATTTAAAAGAGTGTGTATTATAAACATGCTTATAATATGACAATGCAATTAATATTTTAACTTTTTAAACTTAATTTTTGCATATTTATATTTTTCAAGAATCCTATTACATATTTATAAAAATTGTACTATTTACACAGCTTGACATACTTTTCCAATTTTTCTTAAACACCATTCATCAAATAAAATTAAAAAAATATATATATTTTTATTTTTAATCGTAAAGTCATCAAATAAAATTTTTTAATGAAAAAATACTTGAACTTAAGAAAAATTTTAATCAATGTTATTAAAATCAAACTGGACCGACTAGTCATATATCTATTTAACCGGAAACTGACAGTTTGTTTGATTGGTTCAATGCATAAAAAACGGACTGGAAAAAATTCTAAAAGATCGGCATGAACCGGTAAAAAACCAACTAAACCGGTGAAAATAGGGCTAGAACCAAAAAAACTTATTTGAACCAGAAAAATCAAATTTTATTCAAAATATCGATATAATATTAATTTTTGATGGAAAAATGTAGATATAAATACAAAATAATTGAAATTTAGGTAATTTTAATGAATTTTTTATGAATAAAAAAATTATAATTTATAATTGATGAATATTTTTGAATATTTGTAATTTTTTACTATATTTATCTTAAATATTTATTATAAATATTAAATAACTTAAAAATATTATTTTATAATTAATGTTTGATGATAAATGTATTTTTAAACTATTTTTTATTTTTATATGATTAAATTTTTATAATATTTATAGAAAATTTTAAAAGTAATATTATTTAAAAAAAAGAAGAAAAAAATCGGTTGAACCTATCAAACCAAGAACCCTTTGCCTTTGCAATTCTTTGTTCAATCCGGTTTTAATAAAATCCCTTTGGCCATATTTTAGAAGGAATCCTACCAAAAATCATTGTTAATTGCCACATCAGCCTACCACATAAAATGATATCATGTTAGCCGCCATATCATGACTAGTGAGAAGTTGTAACATGTGAAAAATTTATGATTTTTTATTTTTAAAATATTTTTATACGTGAATCTCTTTATTTGTCGCAATGTGGCAGTTGTCATGGCACTCATCCTAGATAATAGGTTAATGTGGTTGTCTATGTTTTATACACTTTGATGAGATACGTGATGCGGCATATACCAATAAAAACTACTGGTAGAACTTTCCAAAATATAGTTAAAGTAGTTTTTTAAAATATTTTTCTTAATTCAAATTTTTTCTATTAAAAAAGTAAAATAATTTAATAATCATAGGTAAAATTAACTCATTTCTAAACTAGGATTTGTTTAGGAAATTCTCAATAATTATAATGATATCTCTTTAAAATTGGTTCTGTTGCTCTATATTGCTTTAATTCTTGTTGTTTGTTGAAAGACGACGTGGGAGAGAGCGTATTTATAGGCTTTGAGGGTGGATCTCAAAGAGAAACTTTATTTTCGAGCGTATTTATAGGCTTTAAGGGTGGATCTCAAACAGAAACTTTATTTTCAAACTAACTTTGGACAGAAGCAAAGAGCCTTACTTTTGGGGGAAGAAGCCTTCCTTAGCTTAGGCGGTCAGGCGTTTGCCTTCCCCACCCCCAATTGTAATAAAACTCAAAATAATAAAAATAATAAAAATAATAAATAAATAAATAAAATATATATTTAGCAAATTCAATATCAATAAACTACTTTTTTTTACCTATATTTACTCTATACTCACAAGGTAAATAAAATCTTAATTATGAATGAACTATTATGAGTCTACTTCCTATACTTAGTATAAGTTATTTAATAATATACATTTAATAATATACTTAGTACATTAATTACAAATTTACAATAAGTTAAGCTAAAAAGATTTATTGAATTGCAAAAATTATCCAAATGAAGAGAAAATGACCTAAAGAGAACACAAAATTACTGCAGGCTGGTCCTTAAGCTTTGAAAGTAATGTGTGGTGGTCTAGGACGAGCTTCTTTTTTTTTTTAGTTATAAATTATTTTTACATTTAGTTTTTTATTATTTTTTTTGCTCCTATTGTCATATATATTATGATAATAAATAATTTCCCTTATTGTGTATGTTTTATCCTCATATTTATTTTATAAAAATTTTTATATATTTTTTAAAGAAGATATAAAATAAAGTGTAAACTAAATACAAGCAATTTTTGCACATTTTGGGTAGATCTAGAAAAGAAACTAAAGAAAAAAATGGATAAATAAAATTTTAAATTATGGATTGGTAGAAAATGGGATGCGTTGATAATTTGGATAATGATGTGATCTGACATTTTATTTACGTGTGCAAAATGCTAGTGTCCACACCTGTACGTTACTATTTTCAAAGGGTATTTCAGGAAAAAAAAAACATATAAGCATTAGGTTTCGGAACATTTCAAGTATATTGGAAAACAGATGAATTTATTAGAAAATTTTAAAAAAATCTCAGAGGAAACAATAATACCTTTCACCTTTATTTTAATATATCAGGAACAAATGAACGCAAAAATTATTATTTATAAAATTACACATTACACAAATTAAAAATATTAAAAATAAAATTACCATTTTTATCAAATATAAGAGTAGTAAATGAGTATGCCACTGCGGTAAACGAGCAAATATGCACTCCTTGTGTTGAATGTTTTTTTTTTCAATCATGTCCATCAATTAAAATATTAAAAATTATTAAAGGTAAGTATGGACTGATTGATTCATTAATAATTTTATTAAATCAGTCCATTAATTTTAGTTAACCATCATATCGATTTCGATTTTTAATAAGATTTTTCGGATCGATTTATTAATTAACCACTAAAAATTTTTAATATATAAATTTAATAAATTATGCAATTTTTAATATTATTTTTAATAGTTAAAAATACTTTACAAAAGAAAAAATACAAATTAAATATATTATCTATTAATAGAATTGACTGGATTCTAGCAAGTTCGGCTAGTAATATAGGAAAATAAGATTATGACCCAAAATATCGAATTCAAGGGAAATTTGTGCTTGTATGTGCTATTTCAATTTCAAAATCATTTTTTGTGTGCAAAAGAGAGAAGAGAAATTCCAAATTTATGATGAGTGAAGAATTAAACTAAAAACAATAATTTAAAACCAAAACAAAACAATTGAAAAAGCTAAAGTAAAGGAGAAATCTATTGAAAGCAAGTAAATTGAATGAGTTAAAAATCAATATTAAAGACAACTTTTACTAAAGGACTATCCACCTTAACAAGTATTGCTATGACTTAAATAAAAGAAAACATACAAGTGATTATGGAGAATTCAGTTTAATAAAACCAGATAACTTTATTCAAGATTATCATTCCAAGCATCAAATTTTCTTATTCAGATAAACTCAACACTTAGCATAAAGAACTGAATTAAGTCTCCTAGATGTCTATTAAAGCCTTTATCAAGAGATTTACTTTCACCTATTCTTGGTTACACTTTTCTTAATCTTAATTTAATCAAATCAACACACAATTATAGCTTATTCAGATTATAATCATGCATTAATCCAACTAAATTAACCTAAGAGCATGCAAGTCATTATTCAACTTAAATTAATTAATTAACCAATGCTTAATCAAGTTAATGATCAACTTAAAATTGAGAAAAGACAAGACTATGTTTAAGAACCAAGAAATAATCAACTTGTATTTAAATTGAAGAACAACTTAAGTCATAACAATACAAGTTTAAGGATTCAAGTATCATTTAGCATAAGTTAAAGAAAACTACTCACAAACCATTCTTAAAATTAAAACAACGTTTTGAAGAAAACAGTAGAAATAAAGAACGTAAAAATAACTAAGAAAACAAAGCTTGATTCTAAGGATTCGATCCCCTTCTTCTGTGTTTTAGCATCCTATTTATAGGCCAAAGAAGTCATAAATTCCTTCTCAAACTCTTAGAATTCAATAGGAAGTAATTTCTGTCCAAAATAGGAAGTTCGAAAAAAATCCTTTACGCAATGGGAATAACATCACGTGGCCACGCCCTTCACCGTGTATTTGAACACGTGGTCACGTGTTCTTTGGGCTTTTCTTCACACGTGGCCATGTGTGGTCCTTTACTAGGAATCCACATGGTCATGTGTTTGCATTGTTCTTCTTTCAAAAGTCCTTCACATGGCCACGTCCCTTCAACATTCATCCCTTCACGTGGCCACGACTCTATGTATCAAACCTTCACTTGGCCACGGGTGAAATTCTTCAATATTTTCACATGGTCACGTGTGAAGACTCTGGACTGAATGTCAATTTCCTCGTAATAATTCTTCATATTTACACTTTTGGCCCTAAACTTTATCCTTTTTGCAATTTAGACCCTTTATCAACAATTTTAACCTGAAAATTAAACAAAACACATAATTAACTTCAAAAACATAAATGTTACCAAATTACCTCTAAATTAACCTAAATAAAACCAAAACAACTAAATAACACAACTAAAAACATATCAAAAACTATATATAATTCACACTTATCAAATACCCCACACTTAAACTTTGCTTGCCCTCAAGCAAATTAGAACAAACCCTCCTTCAAAACCATCAAACTTGTATAAAGATATGCAATTTCAAAACAAAAATTAGCATTTTAACACAAGCACTTAATATAAACTCTAAATAGATTAACTTCAACAAGAGAATATAAGCTAGTTTCCTTGAGTGTGTGCAAGACCAAATCATTTTAAGCAATTTTGAAAATCAAAATATCAATACAACTAGGAAATGAAGTATAGAATTATGAATGCATAAGTATACAATCGTTTTCGTGCTTGAAACTCTAGAAACACAATAGGCCTCTCCTTTAGCATCGGAACCCGAAGGTCATCTCCGCTAAACAACTCAAAACAAACTTAAAATCACATAGGTCTTTCAAAGGTTGTAATGGGGCTAAGGGTATGTTTATCAAAGAATGGATAAAAGATAATCAAAATGAATATAGCCACTCTAAGAAAAAATAGATCCCAATAACTTAAACAATACAAATTCTGCTCATCCTTGCCTTGATTCCAAACTTTCTTTTAAAAGATAATATATCCTTTCACCAAGAAGTCATTATTTTTCCATTTTTCCCTTGTACTACCCCACACTTATATTTTTTTTTCATATTTGCTAGTTCTCTTTTCTTTCTTTTACCCATTTCTCAACTTCAAACGTTTTTTTTAAATTAGCATTTACAAGCTATCCTCAAGGTAATACAAGGTATATTTTCAATTGACTTCATCAATAACTTTGCTAAGACTTTCTTACTACACCTAATAAAACTTTACTCTTTTCATGCATCCATTTAATCCTAAAGTGGCCAATTCCATAGGGTGAGATAAAAGCTTTTTAGGTTATATGGTTAAAATATTAGGTGTAACAAGAAAATATTAATGGTACGCATTAAGCATACCTTATAGGTTCAAAATGGCTTAACAAAGAATAATTTTATCAAGGTAGGACACAAGTTTTTAAGAAAGTTTATCAAAAAAAATTATTGCCTAGATCATTTTCTAAGTTACTTGAATTGTTCATATGCTTTGAAGGGTGATGAGGAAGGTTCTAGTGCTCCAAATTTCCTTACTTCACTACTTCATTGTACTAATTTTTCTCTAAGTTAAAAACTGGTCTTAGTGCTTTTAAGAATTTGAAAACTAAAAAATATTTATCAAGTTGAAAATTAACCCATCCAAAGGCATATTAAACAACATAAATGTTCTCTTGCTAAACAAAGGTTCAAAATATACATATTCCATATCCAAGCTTAAAGTATTCCAAGTTTTGAAGTAACTAGGGCAAACTAAGTTTTCATGCAAACTAAATGAAAAAGTGAACTATATAAGTCTTTAATATATTTTGCAAACTTAAGAAAAGAAAACAAAACAAAACAAAAAAAAAAAAGAAAACACAAAACACAAAATAACAAAGTTTGATTCATGAAAAAGAAAAGAAAAGTTTAAGACAAACTCCCTGAAAGGAGGCTACCCCCTTCTCAAAATTTTGCTGTCCACAGCAAATGATGATCTATTTCGGTGGAGGTGGTGGTGGAGGAAACCGCTGCCAAAAGTAATGGATAAAATGCTCAACTCTCCTATTTTCTTCCATGACCGTATCACGAAGCATATCCAATCTTCCTTGCATTTGATCGAGTCTAATTTGTTGAGCATCCATCCGGCCACTTAATTGATTAAATGGTGCTTTCCATTCCGGTGTTGTAGGCTCATTGATGGGGGAAGGCACAGCTGTGGCAACATACTCTTCATTTGGTTCCTCTTGCTGCTCCTCAAACCGAATATTGTTCTCTCTTAAATACTCCTCCCGAGTTGCCTAATGACCACAAGGCTTAGGGATCAGAATTTTCATCCTTTTCAGCATTTTATTATCAATACAAGGCAAATCTCCTTTAAGTTGTTCTCCATAAATCGGATACTCAACTGCAGAAGCTAAAACTGTAGCTATCCACCCTATAGAAATATTATCAATGTGTCCTGACATTTTCTGCAAGTCCTTAATTCGAGTAACTATAATGCCCGCTCCATTTAGTGCTTTCCATCCATCATGCATCGGAGAACCATTGCTTGAGAGACACTAATGGTGCTTGTATTTTTCAAATTGTTGTACATACTCTTTACAAACAAACGATGAATGATACGTAATGCATGAGTCCTTAAAGCATGGACCTTGTATTGTCCCCCTACCCATGACTCATCTAATTCAAGATCCTTGATTCGTTCCCAATTCTCCACAGGTGAAGCATCTTCCCATTCAGTAGGGGCATTTGGCACAAATCCAAGAATTTCAGAGAACTGACTAAAAGTTAAGGAATATCCTTTCTTACCCAATGTAAAACTGACTGTGCCGTCCTCCGCATCTCTCTTAAAGTAGCATTCAAAAGAATACAAGAAATTTCGTGCCATATCTGGATATACTTTCGATTTTTTTTCAATGAACCTCCCCCAGCCAATATTTTGGATCAATGGTTCTATCTCATGATCCCACAGATTTCCAACCGGGATATTGAGGAACAAATGGCTTAAATAGGCGGGCTGGACAAAGGTACATTTGCTAAAGTAGTCAAATTTATTAATCTTGGCCCTGTCCACATATGACGAAATGCGTATACCAGATGAACTTGCTACATCAGGATATTTGGTCCTTCGAGGTGCCACTACACAGAAAGAAAAACACAACGTAAGTGTCAACTTATAACCCAAGATAGACTAAGGTGTAAGCACAGGAAACATGCCTTGAATGAATTGAAATATTCTTGGGTGCAATGAGAAATGTGGATAGCATATGTGAAGATCAAAACGATAGGCATAAAAGACATTTGAGTACAAAGACTATGTTAAACATAATGCCTATCATGCATGAATAACCCAATGAACCAATCTTTGAAGAGGTGAAGTAAGTCATAATGCATTCCTGCAAATCATAAACATGCTATCCAAGAGTGAAAGTTAAATGTTTCTAAAGAAAAACTCATTAAGGCATTTTATCAAGCATGTTATGAGCACAAAGTTGAGCATTAATTTAAAGAGTATAACAAAGATTGTTTACTACCCAATTGCATACCAAGCATCTATATCATGCATATAATACTCATAATCATCCAAAGAAGCAAAAAGAATTAACATGCAACCAAAATGTTAAGTGCAAAGTAACCTAAAACTAAACATTCATGAACAAAAATTGCACAAAACACAACAATGGATGATAAGCAAATAATAATTAAGGAGTAATGAGAGTAAATACTTACTTGGAAGTGAGAACACACCAAAATTGCAGCACAAAGTTAAGATGGTGTGTGTGAGTTGTGAAAAACCTAAAATAATGAAGAAAATATGGAGAAGGAAGAGATGATGGGTAGGAGAGAGAGAAAAAGGAAAGAGAAAGCAAATAGAGATGGTGATGATCGGTGGTGAGTGAAAATTTCGTGGTCACGGTTGATCTTTGTGTTGGTAAGGCGTGGGCACGGGAGAGAGCAACTTAAAGTGAAGAAGAAACAAATAAAATGGCGTAAAAAATGTGTATATAGGCAAGGATAAAAGGCATGGCCATGTGAGGTTCATGGGAAGAACCACACGTGGTCACGTGTGCCTTTGTTCTTTGGGCATGCGTGGCCACGTGATGGTTCTCCTTTGAACTTCACGTGGTCACGTGAATTGAAAATGGGGAGGCAGAATATTAACCCGTGGCCACGTGATGTTTCTTTTGAGAAATACACGTGGTCACGCGATGTTTAGAAGGGAGGACAGTAACTTCAACCGTGGCCACGTGATTTTTTCCTTTGTACAACACGTGGTCACGTGTAATATAGGGAACTTGGCAGTGTATTAACTCGTGGCCACGTGATGTTTCTCTTGAGAAATACATGTGGTCACATGTATCACATAAATTTTGCACCTCATCAACCCGTGGCCACGTGATGGTATAGAGAGAACCACACGTGGTCACGTGTACATGCTTTTTCCTACCTTAATTGCTTCATTTTTGAAACACATACACACAAAACTCTTCCTTAAATGCAATTTTTTCTATTTTAAGCTTTGAAAACACGAATTTTTTCCATTAAAAACATGTATTCTTTTAAAAACCTTGAATTACTCACTTCTTTTCATGAATCAAAACACATAAACACACAAAAATGCAAAAATACAAAAACTCAACTGTAAAAAGAAAAGAGAAAGAGATTAGAAGTTCTGAGTTTTTAAAGTCTCCAGCTAGACTTTCCAAACTAGTTTTTAAGTATCTTGAAGAACTATGGTTGCTTCAGCAACCTCTTGTTGTCCGATTTGGTATGGTTTAAGTCGATGACCATTGACCGTAAAGTCACGTCCATCTTTTAAGCTTTTGATTGTCACTACACCAAAATTACTGCATGACATCACTTGATATGGTCCAAGCCACTTTGATTTTAGCTTTCCTGGAAACAAACGAAGACGACTATTATAAAGAAGCACTAACATTCCCGGAACAAAATCTTTTACCCTTAGATGTTTGTCATGCCATCGTTTGGTCTTTTCTTTATAAAGTGCAGCATTGTTATATGACTATTGTCGAATTTCATCGAGTTTATTGAGCTGCAATTTCCTCCTTTCTCCTGCATTTCTCAAATCAAAGTTAAGCAATTTTATAGCCTAATATGCTTTATGTTCTAATTCGACCGGAAGGTGACATGCTTTTCCAAAAATAATTCTAAAGGGAGACATACCTATAGGAGTTTTAAATGTAGTTCGATAAGCCCATAAAGCCTCATCTAACCTAAAAGACCAATCTTTTCTAGAGTTATTCACTGTTTTTTCTAAGATTGATTTCAACTCCCTATTAGATACTTTCACTTGTCCATTGGCTTGAGGGTGGTATGGGGTTGTGATTTTGTGCTTAACACCAAATTTCTTAAGTAAGGTCTTAAATTGATGGTTGACAAAATGTTTGCCTCCATCACTTATAATAGCTTTAGGTGCTCCGAATCTAGTGAAAATATTTTTTCTAATGAATTCCAGCACAATTTTTGTATCACACGTCCTAGTAGTTATTGCCTCTACCCACTTACTCACATAATCCACTGCTATCAAGATATACTTAAATGCAAATGAATTTGGAAAAGGTTCCATAAAATCAATGCCCTAAACATCAAAGATTTCTACTTTTAGCACATTGTTCATAGGCATCTCATCTCTTTTGGATATATTCCCTACTCGTTGGCATCTATCACAAAGAGCTATAAAAGATCTTACATCCTCAAATAAAGTAGGCTAGAAAAAACCTGATTGGAGTATCTTTTGAACTGTCCTATTTGGTCCGTGATAACCTCCAACTTCACCTTCATGACATTGGTTCATGATAGCTTCTTGCTCCGATCCCGGTACACATCTTCTTAGTATTTGATCCGGGCATATCTTGATAAGGTATGGATCGTCCCAAAGGTAATGCTTGGCATCCGTTATGAGCTTTTTCTTTTGTTGCCAAGTAAATTTCTTAGGAAGATAGCCACCTGCAAGAAAATTAGCTATATTAGCGTACCATGGAACTGAATTCTCATAAGTATAACAAGCACAAATATGTTCATCGGGAAATAAGCCAAAAATTTCTCCCTTTTTGATACTAGCATGATCCAATCTAGATAGATGGTCAGCCACAAAATTTTCTGCACCTTTTTTATCTTTGATTTCAACATCAAATTCTTGAAGTAGTAACACCCATTGGATAAGTCTTGATTTAGAATCCTTCTTTGCAAAAAGATGTCTCAATGCGGCATGGTCCGACCACACCGTAACTTTGAATCCTAAGAGGTAAGACCTGAATTTCTCAAATGAAAAGACTATTGCCGAGAGTTCCTTCTTCGTAGTGGTGTAATTTGCTTGGGCTCCGGTGAGTGTATGGCTTGCATAATAGATGGTGTAGAAAATCTTCTCCTTCCGTTGTCCTAAGACTACTCCAACTGTATAATCACTTGCATCACACATAATTTCAAACGGTAAGCTCCAATCGGGTGATGTAATGACCGGTGTACTAACTAATTTTTGCTTCAATATGTTAAAAGCCTGCAAACACTCAGCATTAAAATTAAATACAACATCTTTAAGCAATAAATTAGAAAGTGGTTTGGCAATTTTAGAAAAATCCTTAATAAACCGACGATAAAACTCGACATGACCAAGAAAACTCCTAATGCCCTTTACACTAGTTGGTGGAGGTAATTTCTCTATCACATCAATTTTTGCTTTGTCGACCTCAATGCCTTTTTCAGAAATTTTATGCCCTAAAACAATGCCTTCTCTAACCATGAAATGACATTTTTTCCAATTTAGCACAAGATTTATTTCTTGACACATTTTCAAAACCAATGCTAGATTATGCAAACAAGATTCAAAATCATGACCATAAATAGTGAAATCATCCATGAAAACTTCCGTAAATTTTTTAATAAAGTCATGAAATATGGCCATCATGCATCGTTGAAATGTGACAGGTGCATTACAAAGACCAAAAGGCATTCTCCTATATGCAAATGTTCTATATGGACATGTGAATGTGGTCTTTTCTTGGTCTTTCGGGGCTATAGGTATTAGCATATACCCCGAATAGCCATCTAAGAAATAATAAAATTTATTTCCTGCTAATCTTTCTAACATTTGGTCATTAAAAGGCAATGGAAAGTGGTCTTTTCTAGTGGCATTGTTTAACCTTCTATAGTCAATACATACCCTCCATCCCGTTACCGTGCGTGTAGGAATTAATTCATTATTTTCATTTATCACTACAGTCATTCCCCCCTTTTTAGGCACACATTGAACATGACTTACCCAATTACTATTAGAGATGGGATATATAATACCTATATCAAGTAGTTTCAATACCTCATTTTTCACTACCTCTTGCATAGTTGGGTTAAGCCTTCGTTGAGGTTGCACCACCGGTTTAAAGTTGTCCTCCATGGGTATACGATGTGTAAAATATCTTGGGCTAATCCCTTTTAAGTTGGATGTTGCCCAACCAATTGCCCCTTTATGCTTTTTGAGGACTCCAATGAGCATTTCTTCTTCCAAATCTGTCAACAAAGATGAAATAATTACTGGATTAGCATTATCACTTAAAAATACATATTTGAAATGAGATGGAAGTGTTTTAAGTTCAGAATCTCCCTTAGGAGGGGATGGTTCATCCTCCATTTCATTATCTTTACTATGCTCTTGTTCCAGAATTTGTATCAACTTTTTCTCCTTTGTATCCAACTCTTCCATTTTCTTTGGATGCATTAAGCAACTTTAAAGCTCATCTTTGAGAATGATTTCCTCTTGCTTTGTGTTGGCACATTCTTGAACCTCATCAACAAAGTAAATGGATTCTTTAAAATCATACGAGGGGTGTTTTAAAATTTTATTAACATTAAAAATCATTTCCTTCTCGTTAAATCTTAAAGTAACCGTTTGTCCATGAACATCAATTAATGCTCTTGCTGTGTTCAAGAATGGCCTCCCCACAATTAATGGCACTTTTCTATCTTCTTCCATGTCCATCACCACAAAATCAACCGAAAATATGAAATTTCCTACATTTACCAATAGGTCATCGATGATTCCTTTTGGCCACTTCACCGATCTATCCGCCAATTGAAGCGTCATTCGGGTTTCCTTTAAATCACCTAGATTCAATTTCCTGCAAATTGAATAAGGCATCAAATTAATACTAGCACCCAAATCACATAAAGCATTTCCAACAAAATTACCTCCTAATTCACAAGGTAATATAAAACTACCTGGATCTTCTAATTTTTCAGAAATTTTATTGGTTAATATGGCACTACAATTATCGGACAATTGAATTGTTCCTATGCCTTCTAGCTTTTTTTTATTAGAGCACAATTCTTTCATAAATTTAGCATATTTAGGCATGTGTAATAAAGCTTCATCAAATGGTAAGTTTATATGTAGCTTCTTAAACATGTCCAAAAATCTACTCAATTGTTCATTTTGTTTCTCTTTTCTAGCTAGAACAGGAAATGATAATTGAGATTCATCAAGAACAGTAGAAACAAGCTTTTCTTTACCTTTACCCTTCTCAACTGTAGGAGATACTATTTCAGTATTTTCTGAGTTAGAATTACTTACCTCCGTTGTCGGTTCCACCTTTTTAGAAGAATTCTTACCAAGTTCAGTCTTCTCTAACTCTTTCCCACTCTTTAAAGTGATTGCTTTGGCTTCCTCTTTTGGATTTCAGTCTACATTAGATGGAAATGTCCCTTGAGCATGGTTTGATAAAGAACTGGCAAGTTGTCCCATTTGGTTTTCTAGGTTCCTAATGGATGCCTCTTGGTTTTTCATCCAAATATCTTGCAATTTTCATCTAGCATCTTGACTAGCTAAAATTAAGTTTTGGGAAGCCATGAAATTTGCAATCATTTCTTCAATATTAGATTTCTTTTCTTGAGGAGGGGGGTTGAGGTTTTTGAAAACCGGGTGGTTGGTGGTATGCTTGTGATGGGTATTGATTTGGGTAATGAGGTGGAGCTTTGTTTTGGTATGAAAGTTGATTATTGTGAGGTTGATTATGATTAAATTGGGGTATAGGATTAGGGTTAGAAGAAGAACCTTGATTACCTTTCCTCCATGAAAAATTTGGATGGCTTCTCCATCCCGCATTGTAAGTGTTGCTATATGGGTTCAAGGCATTTACTTCTTCTACCATACTTTCAACATTCTTCATTCCCAAAGATCTTTGAATTCCTGCATAAGAATCAACTTCATTAGATAACATAGAGACATTTTTAGCTTTAAGCTCATTTATTTCTTTTAAATGCCTTTTTTCCATTAATTCTAATTGCGCTTTTAGCATGGCTATTTCATCAATATTATGTACTCCCTGTTTCTTTTGAGTTGCTCTAGAGGTTGCCCATTGAGCATCATTGGTGGCCATGTCATCAAGGAGTAAAAATGCATCCTCGGGAATTTGATTCATGAAACTTCCATTCGAAGCTGCATCTAACAAAGATCTTGTTGATGGATGAGCACCTGCATAGAAAATATGCATTAATTGAAAAATAGGAACTTCATGATGTGGACAACTTTTTAAAAGTCTTCTAAATCTTTCCCATGCTTCACGAAATGGCTCCTCATAAAATTGCTGAAAGTCACTAATTTATTTCCTAATGAAGGCATTCTTAGTAGGTGGGAAGAACTTGCAAAGAAATTTTTCTTGCATTTGTTGCCAAGAATGGATGGATTGATTTGGTAGCATTTGCAGCCAATCCCTAGCTTTTCCTATGAGGGTAAATGGAAAGAGTTTCAACCTAATTGCATCAGTCGATACATTAGGAATTTGCACAGTGTCACTCACTTCTAAGAACATATCTAAATGTTGTGCAGGATCCTCTATGTCCGAACCCGAAAATTGATTTCTTTGTACCATAGTGATGGTAGCGGGCTTAATCTCAAAGGGTTGGTGGTGAGGAATTCTAATAATTCTATGTTCTTCATTCTACCTAGGGATAGCATAATCCCTAATGGTTTTAGGTCTATACCCATTCTCGGGAGCTTGGTGAGGTATGTGTTACTCTTAAATCCTAGGTGGTGGATCATTCATAGGTTGTTCTATTTCTGGGTCATCCATATTGCCTCTTAACCTTCTAATCCTATGGAATTTTCTTTTAATTTCAGGGTCTAATGGTAGGATGGGGTTATCTCTCACCATAAACCACTAGTCACCCAAAAAGAAAATCAGAAATTAGATGAAGAAGAGAAGAAAACACACAAAAATTACTTTAAAATCAAAATAAATAAACAAACGCCAATGTTTCCCAGGCAACGGCACCAAAAACTTGACCGAATTCTAGCAAGTGTACTAGACCGGCTAGTAATATAGAAAAATAAGATTATGACCCAAAATATCGAACCCAAGGGAAACTTGTGCTTGTATGTGCTATTTCAATTTCAAAACCAATTTTTGTGTGCAAAAGAGAGAAGAGAAATCCCAAATTTATGATGAGTAAAGAATTAAAACTAAAAACAATAATTTAAAACCAAAACAAAACAATTGAAAAAGCTAAAGTAAAGGAGAAATCTATTGAAAGCAAGTAAATTGAATGAGTTAAAAATCAATATTAAAGACAACTTTCACTAAAGGACTATCCACCTTAACAAGTATTGCTATGACTTAAATAAAAGAAAATATACAAGTGATTATGGAGAATTCAGTTTAATAAAACCAGATAACTTTATTCAAAATTATCATTCCAAGCATCAAATTTTCTTATTCAGATAAACTCAACACTTAGCATAAAGAACTGAATTAAGTCTCCTAGATGTTTATTAAAGCCTTTCTCAAGAGATTTACTTTCACCTATTCTTGGTTACACTTTCCTTAATCTTAACTTAATCAAATCAACACACAATTATAGCTTATTCAAATTATAATCATGCATTAATCCAACTAAATTAACCTAAGAGCATGCAAGTCATTATTCAACTTAAATCAATTCATTAACCAATGCTTAATCAAGTTAATGATCAACTTAAAATTGAGAAAAGACAAGACTATGTTTAAGAACCAATAAATAATCAACTTGTATTTAAATTGAAGAACAACTTAAGTCATAACAATACAAGTTTAAGGATTCAAGTATCCTTTAGTATAAGTTAAAGAAAACTACTCACAAACCATTCTTAAAATTAAAACAACATTTTGAAGAAAATAGTAGAAATAAAGAACGTAAAAATAACTAAGAAAAAAAAGCTTGATTCTAAGGATTCGATCCCCTTCTTCTGTGTTTTAGCATCCTATTTATAGGCCAAAGAAGTAATAAATTCCTTCTCAAACTCTTAGAATTCAATAGGAAGTAATTTCTGCCCAAAATAGGAAGTTCGACAAAAATCCTTCGCGCAATGGGAATAACATCACGTGGCCACGCCCTTCACCGTGTATTTGAACACGTGGTCACGTGTTCTCTGGGCTTTTCTTCACACGTGGCCACGTGTGGTCCTTCACTAGGAATCCACGTGGTTACGTGTTTGCATTGTTCTTCTTTCAAATATCTTTCACGTGGCCACGTCCCTTCAACATTCATCCCTTCACGTGGCCACGAGTGAAATTCTTCAGTATTTTCACGTGGTCACGTGTGAAGACTCTGGACTGAACGTCAATTTCCTCGTAATAATTCTTCATATTTGCACTTTTGACCCTAAAGTTTATCCTTTTTGCAATTTAGACCCTTTATTAACAATTTTAACCTGAAAATCAAACAAAACACAGAATTAACCTCAAAAACATAAATATTACCAAATTAACTCTAAATTAACCTAAATAAAACCAAAACAACTAAATAACACAACTAAAAACATATCAAAAACTATATATAATTCACACTTATCAAGAATTAAAATAAAAATAAAATTTCCATAATTAATTATAAAAATAAATATATTCAATATGAAACTAACAAAAAAGTACTAATTATGCATATATAATAATAATAATAATAATAATAATAATAATAATAATAATAATAATAAGATAATTTTAATGTTTATTTACTAAAAATATGTATTTTAATAATATTTTACAAAATTATATATCATAATGTTTATAAATTACATAAATATTGAAAAATATAAGTATAGAATTTAAATTATAATTTATAATATATATAATGGATTTTGAATCGGTTCGGTTAATCACTGATTTTTAAAATCGATTTGATTTTCAGATCGATTTCTCGGTTAATCGAAATTTCGATTTTCTTGCTCACCCCTTCGTAAAACAAAGTTGAAGCATGTTTGCCAAATTTAACTATGTTGTGTGTTTATTTGTAAAGCACCAACATGTTTAATTAAAAAATATTAATATTATTTAAGGGTACCTAAAGAATTAAAATTATAACTTTAAAAGTCTTAATTGATTTTTTTTAAAAGTCTTAATTGAATTAAAATGTGAATTAGAGGGAATGTAATTGAAGAAAGAAATTATTTTAAGGGACAAAATTAAAGAATGATAAGATTAAGCAATAAGTAGTTCTTAGATTAACTTATGACTTGAAAGGATAAAAAACTGATTATTTGATAAAAAAATAATTATAGAATAAAAATATATATTTGATAAATGTTACTTTTAGAAAAATTAAATTTATGAAAAGTAAAAAAAATTTCTATTAGAAAAAATAACAATTGAAACTTTTTCTGAAAATTTGAATTTTAACTCTTAAAAATAGTTGATTTAAAATTTATTTTAAACAAAAAAATATCATTTATTTTATTTTATAATAATAATTATACCTAATATAAAAATAAGAAAATAAAAATTCTTTCTACAAGTTCATTTTTTTCTTTTTTTTTATTTTTCTAAGTTTAAAATTTTATTAATGTACTGTATATTATGATATAATATGTTACAATATAATTTTAACGGTACGATATTTAAAATGACTCAATGATAATATTTAATTTTATGAATAAAGTGTAGTAGAAGTAATGAATTAAAATAGAGTAGTGATTATTTATTATAGGTAGGTGAGGAGTTATAAAATTAATTATAGTAAAAAATAAAAATAATAAAATTAAAATAATAAAAATAAATAATAATCATCATACAAAATTATTAAATTAGTAATTTTTAAAATTAAATAAAATTAATTTAAAAATTATGAAATATAATATCATAAAAAATTATATTTTTAAATATTATATTCTAAATAATAATTAGTTAACCAACAATACCACACCACAAATCAAACAAGCCTTTAGAGATTTACTGGCGGTGGCATGTCAAGATTCAAGACTATCTACGTGTAATTTACTAATTTAAACAAAAACCAGCTCTCCATGAAGTTTAAAAACTACTATTCCCTTCTTTGCTTCTCTCCTCTGAAGCAACAACCAGTCAGCAAGCAATCTCTCTCAATCATGCTTCTTTTTCCAAAACCGGTTCGATATCTGTCAATCTATCTTAATATCTCTCATTCTCCACCTGCCAGTCAACCTCCAGCTCTTTCAATCTGGTTTATATTGTTCTTTCTTTCATGGGTTTTTACTAATTTCTCGTTATTTGACCTATTTTCATTACCAGATTCTTTTATCTGAATACAGACTGAAAACCTTATCTGCTGATATATCAAAATTGGTTTTTGTAGTATATACTTCTAAGAGGAAAAGGGGAAATTAAGTACTTGTTTGTTCATGTCACTGATGGAGGAGCCTTCAAATGGGAAAATTGAGGAGACCCAGCAGGTGGATCTAGAAGAAAAAGATGACAAAGTTGTTAGTAATCATGTTGAGGAACCCAAAGCCCAGTTTGAATCTGTTAGAGAAAATGCTATTGATGAATCTCCTGAGCCGAATTCTGATGCTAGAAACACTGCTGAACCTGAAGAAGGGGGAAAAGCCAAAGAGGAAAGTTCTTCAATAAAGGATTTGGGGGTTTTAGAAAAGGGGGAAACAGAGAATATCAGCCCCATTGTAGCTTTGCCACAAGAAGAAGTGTCCACTGTAGAACCCTCAGTTGAGAAATCAATAGATTCCGAGGTTACTGATGTGGAACCAAAAGGAATTGATCCAGTTTTAGCAGATGGGGTTTTGAATGGAACAAAGGAAACAATGTCACTGCCATCAACTTGGGATGAGCCTGATGAAGCTGTATCTGAAGTAGTCTCAAGTACAAACCAAGATGGGTTCCGTGCATCTGCAGCAGATAATATGTCTGAGGAGAAATTATTTCAATCTGTGGATGAAAATTTAGCAGCATCAGATGTAGAAACAAAAGGGATCGATGAAGGGGTAGCTCAGGAGAAGACGGGGGAGCCATCTGGTGTTGTTAAGGAATTTGTGGAAACTTTGGATGATTCTTCGAAGCCATCAACCAATGCTACTATTATTGGAAGCAACGATGCCTTGCCTGAGACTGCAGGAAATCCTGTTAGTAAAATTTTTAGTCATTGTGCTTTATCAGTTTGTTGAATTTTACACTAATAAAGATATGTTGTATCTTGGATTCCTTGTCAGCATGTTATATCGATAAGTAGCCGCACTGTAAGACCTACATCTTGGAGGAGTTGCTGTGGCCTTTTCGAAGTTCTCCGGAGATCAAACAGATAAACAAAAAGTAAGCAAACTCCATCAGAATACACTCTGATTATTAGAACTACATATTTTAACAGAGATAAGTTAGATGTACTGTGCAATATGCATTTGATAATAGTCCATTATGATAAGTAGAACGATATAAATTTGAATACTTTTCTGAGTGGGAAGAGCTTTTGGCAAGGTACTAAAAATGAAGTCTTCAGCAAATTATAGGACATGAAAAAGGGCAAGAGGCTCTCAAGAGGTGGATGAAATTCGCAACATAGATGTAATTTATGGATAATCTAAAATCAAAATCACATCCAAAAATACATTAAAAAAATCAGTTACTCCAACAAAACATCAGGACAAATGAATACATACTCCCTTGCATGCTTAACTAGATGGAGCATTATCTTGTTGGATTGCTTATTTAATCTTGGGCTGTGATGGGCTTTCCAGTGTAGGCAGTTTCATTTCTCCATGTAGGGCTTGCTTTTGCATTTCTTTTGTGGTTAGTGAGCTTTCTTTCTTCTCTGTCACCTAACGTTGTACAGTTTTATAGCTTAAATTGGTAGAAATTTCTTTCATTTGAATTTTTTTTTTCAGTAACTTGTTGGATAAATTTCCTGAGTGAACGCTGGTAAAGCCTGCTTCACTATTAATGTATTAATTCTTGAAATTCTGAACACGAAAAGCATTTATTTTGTTACTTTCTTGCATATGCTTTTTTTTTTTCAAAAAACTTTTTGTTTATATTGATTTCAGGAATTGGTTTCATCCGTAACTACTGAATTTTCACCTAGTCACTATTTTTGAAAGTAAATCAAGTGAAATTTTGTAACAATAACGTCAAAAATGCAGAAAAACCATCGTTCCAGTCATCTGGTGGCCACTTTAATGATTTACTTTATCGTTACAAAATTATACTTGATTTAATTTATTGTTACAAATAGGAAAATAATGAGCACAATGTTACCTGGGTAAAGTAAAAGTTAGAAGACTACGTATGAGATTAACAAGATTTCAGACTATTTTTCATCCCCCCTCCAAAATTTTTCATTTTTTATAATATTTAATTCTTGCCCCCGTTTTAGTATATCCTGAATCCGTCCATATTTTCTAGTTCATACAAGATAATCCCACAAAATGAGTGTTCAGCTTCTCTTAGCTCTAAGAGGATTTGGCTTCGAAGTTAGTGATATCGATGTTAGTTGTTTGTTACATAATCAACATATATGGTTGCTTGGTGAAGTAACTGATATTCAATTATGCCATCTATGCTGCAAACTGTAACGGAAGGAAACACGGGTTAATTTTTATTTTACAAAAATAATTTAACTTTTAAAATATAATTATTAAAGTCATTTTTGCTGAAAAATCATTAAATCTATGTGACATTTTTGGAATATTTCAAATTGAAGTCATGTCAATGCTCTTACTTCAGATTTATCATTTTCTAATCTAATATCTCAAAAGTTGAAGTACTTTTTTGAAATAATTTTATTTTTATCAAATCGTTATTGTATTATAAATTTACCAAATATAGATGATAAAATTAACCTAGAAAATACTTTCATGATAAAGTTTGCCAAGAGTAAATTTAAGCATTTACTAATCCCTTTTTGTATTGCTTTTTTGTCTATAATGCAGATATCACTAATCGATTCATAATGTTGTGGAGCAATGAAACCTTTACCAAGTGCCGCTTTCTAATTTTTTTTTTTCTTTTCTTTTTAAGATAATTAAAGAAGAAAATATGTTCTAATGAAACATTTGGAGAGCTAAAGTTTGAAGGAGTGTCAATTTTTTATTGTATTGAATGAGTGTCAATAGTTAGGCAGCTCAAGTTTGTTTGTTATTGCGTGATTGTGGCCGACTCCCACCAAATTTCTGGTTTAAGGATGATTACTTAATTATCAATTTGGCATATCTTGGGTCATATATTTGTCCACTTTAGACCCAAACAAAGATTTTATTATTAGGTAAAGGTTTCATTTGGTTTTGCTGATGCATACGGCTGATATCTGATATTTTATTACTAGTAGTTGATACCTGACAGCCATTTAGTAATTAATTTACGCATTTATGATACTGTTTTTGGCATTGATTCTAGTAGTTTTCAGGCGTAATTCACGAAAGTTCAAACTGTTTTTCTTTTCTGTTCTTTCCTTTAATCAATGCTCAATCAAACTTAGAAAAATTGATTATAATATGCCAAAGGAGCCCAAATAAAACTATACAAAGTGATAAAGATTCGGATTTATTGGGCTGTTATATAGAGAGAACGTGGCTTGATTTCTAATTGGCTATTTAGGTTACTTGAAAACAAAAAGAATTCGGTAGATTTTTCGACGAAGAAAAATTCCGACGGTCAAGTTAGAGTGATGTTTCAAAGAGGAAAAATATCAAAAGGTCGAGAGAGAGAGAGAGAGAGAGGGAATACTTGAAAAATGGTGCCCCTTTTATAGAGATGATAGTTCTTACCTAAGCAAGATTCAACCTTCTGGTTTAAGCAGTCTTCCATTGCGAGTAGAAAACCTATTCATAAAGACTTCTTCGCTAAGTAGGGATACATGTGGTACATCCTAGATAGGACTGTTTTTCCTTTTTAGAAAAGGAAAGTCACCTTCTCTTCTTCAACGCAACTCCCTTGTTATCAATATAACAGCCCAATCTTGAAGACTAGTTCGGGTAGCCTAACTATTCAAGGGAGCCCAGTTATCACACATGATTTAGATCTAACGGTCCTGGTGATTGAACTGCTTGAAGGAACTCGGTTATCAGAAGTACCTTCCCCTCCCCCCTAAGTGAGCGACATTCATGTCAGCCAATACGGAGCTTTAGGGTAGTGACATTTTTCAACGCAATTATTTAGATTTCAAAAGACATGACTCTTCGGTTTTCTTGCAATTTACAGCTATCCATCAATGCGCTCCGATTCCTATGCTAAGTGGAATTAATTATTGCAAGTTGACTCTACCAGTGCATCCTAGCAGTCTATTTGTCAACTATCCTTTGGCATCCACTTTCTACATAAACTTCCCCCAAATCTTACTTTCTTCACTTGCTCATTTTGCCTTCTCTGTATGTGCTGTTACTACAATCTTGTCTCCCATCGACTGGCTTTTCTTGCCCATTTACTTGCCTCTGTTCTTGCTTAAGTCCATCAACTATTCCACGTTTGTAATTTGAATCATTTTCCTTTGTATTTTAAATTTATTTTTGCATTTCCAAAGATGAGCGAGTCAAAGAGTTCAAACGATAGAGTTAGGGTTAACAAGAGTTTATTGGATGATAGCATGCTAGATACTTTTATTGATAGTCAACCACTGAGAAGAATTGACCAAACCAAAAAAAGAAAGGAGCCTCGACCACTTTCAAGGGTAGGCAACATCAGTTCTATCATAAAGAATTTAGATTTATCAGCACTAAAAGAGAGGCTAGAGATATCCAATCAATATGATCTTTATGCACCGAACTCTTCTATCCGAGCCAATGCAAAATTTAGTGGCAAGAGAATAATAATTCTCTATGAGGTAGATATAGAAGTTCGGGTAAACATACCCTTGAACCCATTTGAGGTGTTGCTCCTCAACCAAATCATCTCGACTTTGCAAATCTGGATGCACAAGTATGTTATTGAGCTAACTATCAAGTTGTTCCAAGTGACGCATGTGATTGGACTAAGAATAGCTACTGAAGATCACCATTATGTACAAGCACGGGTTAGATGCGGTGTATTCATTGGCAAATTGGACTCTTTAAAGAATTGGAAGAATAACTTTTTCATTTTAGAGAGCAAACAGGACTACCCTTTTTGAACATCATGGGGAAGATTTGTTAATAGAAATGATAATGAGTTGGTATTGACAGAGGAAGAAGAAGCCACCTTGGCTTGTGTGATGCGCGTTGAGCCCTGCTCATGCCCGGATTAGCTCTTGAGACCTAGTTTTAGGGTCAAAGATCGAATGAGACTCATAAATTTCATAAATTGGCCACTTCACAATAGGAAAGGGATTTGGCCTAATTTTATTGTTGATTGTCAACCTACAATGGTAACTAAGTGGGCCCAAGAGGTAAGTATCATGGAGATACCACCCAACAAAACATTGAAAAAGAAAATCTAACCTTTGATGCCCAAATAGAGATGGTGTTCGGACATCACTCTTACTTATACCTTGATTAGGTATTTTTATAATTGAGTTTTTATTATTAATCAAATCTCTCTTCTCACATGATGCATTACAAAAATAATTATATAAGCATATCAAGCATTTTAAGAAAACGATAAAATAAACTACTTAAGTTGTTACAAAAGCAAATCGTTCAAATGAAAAGATATATTAGCATATATAAATCAGGGTGTTTATTGGGTTGGAAATATTGGTTCCCTTATGCATATTTAAAAAAAATGCTTTTACTTGTTATGTGATTTTTGGTGGAAAGCTTGGACTTTGGTCCATTTTATTAGAAAAGCCCAATTTAATTAGTAAAAGTAGTTTTGTGAATTTTTATCAATTATTGGGTGAAAATCCATTTATTACTAAGCTATTACATTCCTAAAAAGAATACATCTAAATAAAATTATGAACATAATTAAATCTAAATAAATAAAGAGAAAACATATAATGCTAAACGATCAAAAGGGGTTCTCCAAGTCATCTCCACCTCAGAAGTCTCCCAAAAGTCCTTGCAAATAAATATTAAAAGCTCACAAATATGAAACCTCAGAAGTCTCCCAAAAGTCCATGCAAATAAATATTAAATGCTCACAAACATGAAAGAAAATAAATGGTTAATATTATGATGAGTAAAGATAAATAACAAAATAAATAATATTAAAATTTGCATTCTGGAATAAAAATAACAGATAAATAGAATGGTAAACATGCATAAAATTGAATTAAACAATATATAAATATAGCTAAACATGCATATAAAATAAGTATGAAAAATAGGGTTAAAACATAAACTAAAGATTGGAAATAAAGCCATAGATGGCCAAACATGCATGACAGATGGCCAAGAAACCAAAGGTGACAAGATGAAAAGAAGGTTTCACTATATCCCGTCGGTCACTATGATCGACAACTATTAGTGGGACCTTCTTCCCATTTGTCACGCTGTGCATAGACATATACAAAAATCATGCAGCAATCAACGAATCCTCATCCAAAGCCTAAACATGCATATTTCTACATTCTAGACATGCCAAATATAGTTCTAAACCCGAGGCTACATCTAAATCACGCTGAAACAATTAAATTAACATGGAAAATAGAATCTCAATCAAGAATGGTTATCATTGATTAATGGAGATAGAAAATCCTATATCATGCTATTTTATTAATATTATCACATTCAAGACATCATGGCATCATAGAAATATACATAGGCATAAAGAAGCAGATTTAACAATGGTAAAACATGGCATTAATATAAACATATGAAATTAAATCACATCATGCATATTTCATGGCATCATTTTAGAGGGAAAGAGGGCCAAGAATATTACTCTCAGGAAGGATTTCTATTCTATAACTCTGGAAGCACTCTCTAAGCTCCAAGTCTAATAATTTTCTAATTTTAAAATCAAATGTATTTTTGTGTGTGTGAGAATTAATGTCAGGAGGCTGTTGTATTCTTGAGAGTAGAAACTGATATTCTAGCTCAAGAAAATTCCCTCTCTTTCAAAAGTTTTCTCTCCCTTTTTCGATTTATGGTTTTTACTTTAAATACCCATGAAAAAGTTTGAGTCCTTTTAGAATTGGAAAACCTAAAAATACTCCCCCAAATTCAGTTGAAATCTGATCATTAAATCTACTCCTTTAAAAATGGTTTTAACTGTATAGACACTGGATTATGAGGCAACTCAAATTGGAATTACCTGATGATGAGAAAATTTTCATATTTCAAATGGAAAGCATACACTCCGAGTTCCATATGCGATTTTCACGTGTTTTCCAAATATTTTTATGAGTTTTAACTCTTCATTTCTAGAGCATAAAAAATAGTTGACAAATGGGTTTTAAAATATTGCTTTGGGGATTTTTCCTGTGATTGACGACCATCTGTGGTCATTTTGAGTGCGAGCAGTTTGTCACTCATGGATGGCTGTCGATTGAAGTTTTTTAGCAATCTGCATGTTTTCAACAACATTTAAAACTGGATGAAATTTAAGTTTTAAAACAATGGATTTGAGGGGATTTCAAAGAGATTTTAAGGAAAATTTAAAGAAATTTTCATTTTTGAAATGTTTTGAAAAAGATTCCTTGATTTAAATGCCAAAAGCCCTAAGTTTTGAGGGAAGGGAAGGAACATTCTGAATATAAAGGCAGAAAACTTGAGACAGTAAGCTAATTACTGTTCTTAGGATCGAAGGCCTGTACACACCTTCTCCTTCATACTCTTTTACACAAAAGCATTTTAATCATTCTTAACATGAAAAGCATTCAGAATAGAGCTTGGAGAGCAGCTTCCAAAGTTACATAATAGAAATTCCTGAGGGTAATATTCTCGATTGCTCTCATTTTTAGGGGTGTTCATCGTGCGGGTTCGGGTCAACCGAAAACCAAAATTCACCCTAAATTCCAACCCTATCCTTTTTTATTAAGAGTTCGGGTCCCTACCCGAACAACCTGCAGTATTCGGGTCCCACCCGAATAACCCAAAAATATTTTTTAATTGTAAAAAAAAAATTAATTCCAATTTACATGATAAAAATTAAATTAAAATTCAAATAAATAATTAAATAAAAGTATCATTATTCACAAATATAAAATACAAATTATAATAAATAAAATATTTAAAAATTCGTACAATACAATTGTAAAATAGATAGAATTTGGTTTTGATACTGAAGTAGCCATGACCTTCATTCGTACAATATAATTGTAAAGTAGATAGAATTTGTATCAACTGTATTATATGCACAACTTCTATATATACACATTATATACAATATTGTGAAGAAATATGAAGAAAAAAGATAAATTACGAATTTAAAATTAGTAAAATTTTTTTACTTGGTTGGATTACAAAACTATCTATCTCTCTCTCTCTCTCTATATATATATATAGCATTTTGTCATGCTATACTAAATGAATTAATTAACCATTTAATGCTAAATAAACTCCAAAATGGCAAATAATTAATGTCAAAACCTCTAATATTTTAATTGATTCTTCAATACTAATAATGTTCAGATAAAAATCCGAATATGGTCTAATTAACTTCTACTACTTAAGCATCCAATAATTTTTATTAATTTCAGAATTTTCCCTAGTAGAAGTCCATAAGTAATTTGTGTAATATTTTGAAATAAAATTAAAATAAAGGCTTCAAAAAGTCATGAAAATAGGAATCACTTCTATTTTAAATGATTGAAAATTTAACTAATTTTTCAATTAAAAATAATTAAAATTCCATATCTTTCCATCTACAATAATGAAACTATATATAAAAAAAGAAATTAAGAAAATTGAAAACATAGTCAAAGAGTGAAACTTAAGAGATAATGGTTGCTTTTTGAATTACCCAATGTGGTTATGTATTTTGTTGGTATGAAAAGAAGAATATTTCACAAGTACTTATAAGTCAAAAGAATCTGAGCAAATTTGGCGGTGAGTTTGACAAAGAAGCAATGCTGAAATGCCCAGATGGTTCTACATGGGAAATAGGAGTACTAAAAGAGAAGAACCAGATTTGGGTTGGTGGAACTAGATGGCATAAATTTATGGAACACTACTCCATCGTTCATGGCTATTTCTTATACTTTACCTACAAAGGCTCATCCACCTTTAAAGTCCACATAAACTTGCGAGATCAATTACACTTCCAAAACTTCGATCCAAACACCCTCACCTTTCAACTTCAAAACTAACCATGACAATAAAATTGAGGATGATTCTTTTGAGATGCTGGAAATTTCAAATTCATCTTCAGCATTTATTGACTCAAATTATTCCTCTTCTACATCTACCGAGTCAAGCTTTTCCTCTCATGAATCTAATAGAAAGAAGATATCTACTTTTTCATCGAAGAGAAGAGGTAAGAGAATATTCAATGATGCCTTAATCTCTAATTAATAAGTACTAATAAGTATATATATATATATATATATATATATATATATATATATATATATAGGTGGAGCTAATGATAGAGAATTTGGTGATATTGTTGGAGTTTTGTATACTGTTGGATTTACAAAATCTTACAAAGAATATGAAAAAGTAATACAAGCTGCAAGATTGTTTAAGTCTGACAAGCCTAGCTTCATGGTTCTTTTACAACCCTTAAATCTCCAAAGTAATAATGTGGTAATTAATCTCAAGATGTAGCTCATTAAATAGTTAGATGAAGCTCATTGAACAAAAAAGATGCAGCAGCTATATCGGTGAAAAGATTTTGAAGTAAAAAAGGATAGATTATGATGATCAGGAGGCATCAGTTAAAGCAAACAAATTTCACAAAATTCAATTATACAATGACAATCAATATTAGACCCAAGGAATTGATCCAGAGAACTATACGCAAATACTTCAAGATTCCTAAAAATTGGGGAAAGAAATTAATGAAAATAAAGAGAGATTATTATAAAAATTTGAGAGAGAAGACACGTCAAAGAAAAGAAATGAAATAAAGCACGAGAACCAACAATAGAGAAAAATCACCAACAACAGAGAAAAGAAATTAACTTACCATGGTTGAAGCAGATGTCGGCGATGATGGAGGTTGAAGATCAGGTGCCGATGATAACAAGAGGCAACGGTGGTGACTAGGAGAGGATAAGCGAGAGAGGGAGAGAGGATAATTGTTTTTAAGGATGTTCAGAGGTGGGATCTTGATCGTAGAAGGAAGAACCAGAGGGGAATTTTTATCTTCATCAAAACGTAACATTTTTGAAAGGGTTGTTCGGGCGGGTTAGGTTAATAAGGGTTTTTACTCGACCCAAACAAAAAAATTTCTAAAACCTCCAACCCTACCCTACCCAAATAACCATACCTGAACTTTTTGATCGGTTTAGATTATTTAGGTTGTTCGGGTAGGGTTGGGTTTTGAACACCCCTACTCATTTTCCTTCTCTTTCTAGATTTATGTTATACGTATGTAATTTGGTTTTTGATGTTTTTATACCATGATTTGATATTGTTAGATTAATTATTTATGGCCCCTTAATTGTTTGATGCCATGAACAATCTGAGCATGATTTAACATATAGAATGGCATGTTAGGTGTTCATCCTCCATTGATGCACATTTGAATTTCTTATTTTAAATTTTGATTCGTTGTGTTAATATAATTACTTAGCATGCTTTGATTATGTATTGATATGTTAGGTTAGATTTGATATGTTTTAGAGATAGAAATATGCTTGTTTAGGTTTAGGATTGAATTTGTAGTGTTTTTGTGTATTTCTGCATCTTCTCTCTGTTTGTCACGTGATAGGCGAGAAGAAGACTTTACCAATGGCTGTCTATCATAGCGACAGATGGGAAGTGATGGAGCCTTCTTTTCATCCCATCACCTCATTCCCTCTGGCCACCTGCTCTTGCATGTGGCTGTCTGTGGCCTCAATTCTAGCATATTGTTTATCTTTTGATGTTTATTTTACACATTAGATTAATTTGCATGCTTAATTACATTTTGAAATGTTATTTCAATTATTTTTCTTATGTTTTATTACTTTGCCTTCATATTTTTTTTAGTCCAGAATGTTAGTTTCTTTATTTGATTTTATTATTTTATCTACTTATTTTCGTTTGTCATAAAACTAACTAATTATTTTCTTTGTGTTTGTGAGCAACTGACTTTGTTTACATGGGCTATTTGGGAGTTTAAGGATGATGTGCTTGGGAGATTGCCACCTTTGGACGTCCCTTAATCCTCCATCCATTTTATTTGTTTATTTAAGTTAATTTGCTTACTTATGTTTAATTAATTTATTTATTTGGGATGTATTCTTTTAGGGATGTAATAGGTAGTAATAAAATGACTTTTATACACTAACATAAACATAAAATCACATTCTATTAATCAAATTGGCCTTTTATAATAAAGTGGACAAATGTCCAATTTTCTAATCTAAAACCACACAATAAAAAACCTTTTTGTAAATATGTATGAGGGAACCAAAATTGCCAATGCAATAAACTCTTTGATTTATGTATGTCATTTATTTACATTTTGGATGATTTGCCTTTGTAGTAATTTAAGTAGGATTATTTTATTTATTTATTGCTTTTATTTTACCACTTTCAAAAATGCTTATTGTGTTTATTTATTTTCCTGTAATGCATCATATGAGAAGGGAGGTAGTGCATTAATAATAAAAATCTACTTATAAGAAACACCTAATCGGGGTACAAGTAAGAGTGATGTTCCAAATACCAATCTCTATTCGAGCATCAAAAGGTTGAGATTTTTTTTCCAATAATTTGTTGGGTGGCGATTCTATAATACTTGCCTTTTTAAGTCCATATTGGACACCTTTATGTGTTGACCATTGATAATGAAATGTGGCCTAAATCCCTTTTTTTATTGTGGAGTGGCTAATTTATGAGATTTATGAGCCTCGTTTGATCTTTGACCCTAAAAATGAGCCTGACACAAGCCGAATTTGGTGCACATCATAGCGGTAACTCCACTGGGGATTAAGAGACCTTGCTCCTAAAACATCTCGATTAAGTTATTTATAACTAGATTTTTATTATTAATCTTATCTCCTTTTGAAATTGCATTTTTTGCATACATTTTAAAGCCTTAAAACTAAGTTAGGCATCTTTATTTTAGACCTAGTGCTATCCTGAAGCACTCCTTACATTCACTTGATGTAAGGATGTTCTAAGGAGAACCACCAGTCTAAGTTTTATACCAATTGATATATAAAATTGTGATCTATCGATCATTATGCTTGTGAAGAGCTAGATCTATTGGCAAGTACAATGCTTGGGTAGCCCTAAAGTTTCATCACCTGACTACAACCCATGTAATGACAATAGCTACTTTCCCTAGATTGTATAACCATAACATTAAACATATTTAAATAAATCAAAATGGTGTTAGACAAAGGCTGCTATGCCCCGACATACCTAACATAATTTTTTTGAACCATTTAAATACACAATGGCCAAAATAGGCCATATGGTAAGGGATAACTAACAAAAAAAGGCCATAGATGGGCATCTGTTTATGACAGATGATCGTCTTTGATAGAAAGAGGCCAAAAAGTAATATTTTTCAAACTTTTTTTCATTCCCTAGAAATGCAAAGTTAAAACTCTAAAAAAAAATTTAAAAAATTATGAAAATTACAGATGGAACCCGAATTTTGCACTTTTCATTTGAACTATGAAAATCTCCTCATCATTAGGTAACTTTGATCTGGGCTCCTTCAAGAACCGATCTCTATAGCTTGCCAGAAAGAAATTGGTAAAGATAAGAGGGATATAAGCCAACAACTGGATCCTTTCACGCCCAATAGAGATCAAAAGAAAATACGTAAAAAAATCTTTATACTTGGAGTTCCAAATCTAACATATTCTTATTATGCATTTATCTTGTAGTGATAAAGAGGACAAATAGGTCGAGCCTTGCAGAGGCGATGCGACAAAAGAAACCTAAGATCAGAGCAGGCTGATCTGTACCAGCGGATACTCCTAAAAGCCTTGCTACTCCAAATGTTCCATCCAATAGCCTTCCTTTGATCATAACCATCATTATCCAAGATTTTATCCTCCACTTGAATAGAACAGTCCATCTGCTATCATGCTTGAACCCTTTCCCTCCAGATCCCTGGAGGAAGAATTTACAACCCCTGATAACTCCAATTTTTATGCTTATTTTCAGTCTAGTTTTATTTTCTTTTATGTGTTTGATGTTTTGTTTTTGGTTACTTTCAATAAATTTTGCCAAATTTAGTCAATTCTATCTTTTATATACTTTTAGATAGCTTTTAATGGTGTTTTGTGATGAATTGAGGAATTTTCAATTAAATAGCGATCGCTAGGTTTTTGGTGCTGACCTTGACATAGTGTAGTTTCAATACAGAATGGAATTCAGGGATATCTCACAATCAGTAAGAAAATGGTGCTGACCATGACCCATGTCCAGAAGCAGACCTCATGGTCAACAGAAAGATGGTGTTGATTGTGACCCATATCCAGAAGCAGACCTCACAATCAGCAGGAAAATGGTGTTGATCGTGACATAATAATTTTCAAGTCTAGAATCAAGATGAGCAGCACATCACGGTCAGTAGGAAAATGGTGCTGACCGTGACCTATGTTGGGGCTATATAATACAGATTGGCTTTTTGGCAAAAAAATGGAATTTTTAGATCTAGTTTCTTTCTCTTTCATTTTTTCTTCTATTTTTAGGGTTTTTTTCATGCTTTTATAGATTAGATACTTGAATATAGATTAGATTTATACTTTTTAGAGATTAGATTTCATTTTCTCTTACATCAAGCTTATTTTTCATGGAAGATTGAAGGAGAAGTAGCTAGGTTTTCATCTAGATTTCAGCTCCATATTGATTTTCTGGGTTTTATCCTTCTTCTTTATTTTTTTATGGATTGTGAGTAGTTAATTAGTTATTTAGGGGATCTTTGAATCCTTAATATCCATGTGAATATTGAACTTATTTGAATATATTTATAGATTGATGGTTTATTATGCTGGTTCTTCAATGTTATTTCATGGGTTTTGATGTTTAATTTATTTTATCTAATGGTGATGGATGATTTTATCATGCTATCTAGATTGGATATTTGATTTTAATGTTTGAATGTCATGGATTCATCTATTCTTTATTTTTCTATCTTATTTGTTGTAACTTTGAGATTGCTCCAGAATAGGGACTCGATAGGCTGCAAGTTTTATGGTATTAGAACAAAAGTTTAGAGTAAAATGAATGGGAACTTGGGTTTTTTGGCTTCGAAATGGAAAAACAAATCGAAACTAGGATGTTAGACCTGTGCATAAGCTAATTATGAGACTTGCTCTAGAATAGGATATTTTATGATTAGAATAGCTTACTTTGGAATAGGAAGCTTGGGTATAGAGGGTTATCCTACTTCAATCTATATAATTTAAGATTAATTTAATTCACATTAGGTATGGGGAGGATGAGTGAGCCTAAGCAACAATTTTAATTAATGTTTTAGTCTTTAATTTCATTAGTTTTAGTTGTTTATTTTCTTATTTAGATTATTTTGTTATTTAGATTTAGAGCTCTCTTCAATCTAAAATTGGGGAATTATCTCAGAGTATTTTGCTTAACCATAGATATTTAGCATAACAACCCTTAATCCTTTGGGTACGATATTTTGGGATTTCAAATATATTTCTCTATATTACTTGCCAATCTAGTGCACTTGCAAGTATCCAGTCAAGTTTTTGACACTGTTGCCGGGGATAACGATGTTGTTTGTTTGATATCTTTAGTTTAGCTTAGTTTGAGATTTTATTTTTCTTTATTTTTGATGTGGTGTTATTTTTTATAAGAATATTATGATGCATTTTCAAATGATGCATGGTTTTATCCAAGACGATGAAATGGTTCTTTTGAGAGCGTAAATGGAAGATTTGAGGAGAGAAATGCAAGAGTTGTAATGCTTGCATCACCCTTTAACAATCTACTCATCACCATCTTTTGAAGATCCTGGCTCACAATGGATATGTAAGAGTCATGTGCCTCTAAAGTTTAAGTTCTTCTTGACTTGCTTGTAAGTAGGGAGAAGCGATTTATAACTAAAAAAGAATAATGGATGGCCACAATTAACTCTCAAGAGGAAAAGATAAAGAATTAAGAGAATTTATTGAAGACTTAAGAGCATCTATTGAGAGATCAAGAATTGGGACTTAAAAGCTTATAATCTAAGTTAGAATTCTTGAGCAATTCTATGGAGAATTGAGATGATGGTGATAATAAGGAATTAAGCAATGCACACTTGATAGATAATGAAGAAATAAAGTGTGGGGTGCATGAGCTAAGAGAGGAACCAATCATAGTCGAAGTAAGGCTTTCATCTTGAAGAGTGAATTTTGATCTCTTATGAAGAATTCTCCAACAAAAGAGCAAGAATGTTTCAACTCTTAAGTGGAAGCACTGAATTCAGTCCACTTGAAAAGTATTTTAAGGTTAGAAGAGCCGAAAGAGTACATTTTTGAACAAATCGAGGTGGAGGGGTACTTCATGAAAGATATGGTGTTGCCCATCTTGGTGAATTTCAATAGGTTTCTCCTACTGATGGGGAAAAATGAAGAGTAAAGTCTGGAGAGACCAACATTTGGATCACAATCCTGGCCTCTTGATAGTAACAAGAGTCGAGCTGGGACTCATTAAACCAGAACTACTTCTCTAACAATACTCTTTAATAGTTGTTTATTTTATTTACCATTTTACTTTTTAAGTTTTTAGTTTTTGTTTTGCTAAATGTGTTGTGATTCATTTAAGCATTGTTGATTGCTTAAATAAGATTAGGATTGAATATGTTAATATGAGTGAAAATGGGTATTAAAGTCTGTAAAATTTGCAAAAAATTCTGATGCACACGGCAGGGACTATTTGTCTCTATTATGTGCCTAGTACTTTCAGCTATGCCTATCTTTAAAAAAAAAAATTCATTTTTAGCACATTTTTGCATTCTATTCTAGTTCTTCCTCTTCACATCTGCATTTTGATTCAAGCACCCACTTTTTGTACATTTGTATCAATTTTGGCATGATGAACATGAACTCACCTCATTTAGTTACTTTTGTTTTTTTATTTCTCTTTTTAATAGTTTATTATAGTTTTGAATTTTTATTCTTAATAATGTTATATTTTATTTAGCTGTGTCTTTTATTTTTTTCTTTTAATGCTATTTTTAGCTTTATCTTTTAGTATATGTTACTAGTTTGTCATTTTTAATTTACTTTATATTTTTAGTTTTGTTTTTAATTTTAGTATAGTTGTCATGTTTGTTTTCAGTTATTGTTTATTGTTGTTATTACTTACTTTTACATCTTAAGTTTACTTGCCCTTGTTATTTATTTATTCTCGCTGTGAATGAACTTGAACTTATAGCTAGAAAAGCCTGTTTAGAATAGTTTGAATAGCAAGAGAGTAGTTATTTGTTGAATGAATTTCTCTTTATTGGTTAATTTTAATTGAATCTATACTAGTAAGTCTCCTAATAAATACACACTTTAGGCCTATTTTTGAAAAATGAAAAAAAAACTATGCATGAAGGTGATTAGTAGTAGGAATTCTAGAGCGCTAGAACCTTCCTCATCACCCTTCGAAGCAAGTAAACAACTCAAAAATGAGATTTGAAATGACTTAGGCAATATTTTTCTTGATTGAATTTTGAAAAAACCTTTTGACCAACCTTCACTATATAATATCCCTTGAAAAAAATTTTGAGCCTATTTTAGCATGCTAATTTTATGTTTGTTGATAACACCTGCATTTTAATCCCTTAAGCTTAAAAAGCCCTTGTATTACCCTTTATGAACTGGCCATTCTAGAAGTAGGTGAGATCATTTTTTCTTGGGTAATGCTAGTAAGCAAAGGGTTATGCTTTAATTGTTAGATTTTACAGTTGGGGATACAATGTTAATATCAAGTGAGATTGCAAAAATTTTCAGAATGTAGTTTTTCTTTAAGAATAATATTTGTAAGTCCCTACTTATCAATTGTATAATTGATTGCTCTAGCTAAATAAACAAATAAATAAAAAATAAAAAGAAAAAGAAGAAAAAAAAGCTAACAATCTTGATTTAATCTAAGTTTGTGGTACTCTATGTGTAGAGGAGAAGGATTCTAAGCTCTTTAAACGTCAATTGGGGTAAAATCTTAGTAAGAAATTTAGAGAATTCTTCTTCTTCTTCTTCTTCTTTATGCTTTTTTTCTTGAAAAATGTTCTACATTTTTGATATCTGAAGTTTGGCAATGATGATGAGCGAATAAGGGAAGAGTTAAAGTCTTATTTTTAGAAGAAAAATGGTGAGCTAAGGTAGAAATGGCAGTTCCAAATTGTGTATCTTAATCCTTTCCTTTATAACCATACCTTAGCCACATTATAACCTTTTAAGTCCTAAGGATCTTATCTTGTTGAGAGTTGTATGTGGAGATAACCTTCAGGTTCTGATGCTAAAGGAGAGGCTTATGGCATCTATTAGGTTTCATGAGTGGAATTGTGTATGAAAATCTTTTGCACACGAATTCTTTTTTTGGTTATCAAATTGCATTAGAATTTTTATTTTAAAAGTGTTAAAATTGTTTTGGCCTAGCACACACAAATAAAGAGATTAGCTAATATGGTCTAATTGAGCCTTTTCGATTTAGGATTTCGTTTAGTGACTTCTACTAAAAGTGTTATTCTAATCTTTCTAAATTTGTATTTTCTTTCTTTGAGTTTGAGTATGTGGGAATGTGGTTTATTCATTTGCTAAAGGGTGAGCAAAAGCCAAGTGTGGGGTATTTGATAACTCTAGTTTTTGTGTTTATTTTTAGTCTAGTTTTGTTTTCTTTTAGGTGTTTGATGTTTTTTTTGGTTACTTTCAATAACTTTTGCCAAATTTAGCTAATTTTATCTTTTATATACTTTTGGATAGCTTTTAATGATGTTTTATGATGAATTGAAGAATTTTTAGATACCTTGCGATTGCCAGGTTTTTGATGCTGACCGTGACATAGTGCGATTTCAATATAGAATTGAATTCAGAGGTACTTCATGGTCAGTAGAAAAATGGTGCTGACCATGACACATCAATTTTCCAATCTAGAATCGAGATGAGCAACATGTCACGATCAATAAGAAATAGTGCTGCCCATGACCTATGTCGAGGCTATATAATGAAAATTGGCTTTTTTGGCACAAAAAATGGGATTTTTAGATCTATTTTCTTTCTCTTTCATTTGTTCATCAATTTTTAGGATTTTTTCATACTTTTATAGATTAGATACTTGAATATAGATTAGATTTACACTTTTTAGAGATTATATTTCATTTTATCTTACATCAAGCTTATCTTCCATGGGAGATTGAAGGAGAAGTAGCTGGGTTTTAGCTCCATACTGATATTTTTAGGTTTTATCCTTCTTCTCTCTTTTCTTTTCTTTAATGGATTGTAAGTAGTTAATTAGTTGTTTGGGGGATCTTTAAATCCCTAATACTCATATGAATATTGAAATTATTTGAATATATTTATAGATTGATAGTTTCGTTTGCTGGTTCTTCAATGTTATTTCATGGGTTTTGATGTTTAATTTATTTTATCTGATTGTGATGGATGATTTTATCATGCTATCTAGATTGGGTATTTGATTTTAATGTTTGAATGCCATGGATTTATCTATACTCTATTTTTCTATCTTATTTGTTATAACTTTGAGATTGCTCCAGAATGGGACTCAATAGGTTACAAGTTTTATGGTATTAGAACTAGAGTTTAGAGTAAAATGAATGGGACCTCGGGGTTGTTTGGCTCCAAAATGAAAAAGCAAAAAAAACCTAGGATGTTAGACCCGTGCATAAGCTAATCATGAGACTTGCTCCGGAATGGAACATTTTATGATTAGAGTAGCTTGCTCTGGAATGGGATGCTTAGGTATAGAGGGTTATCCCAATTCAATCTATATAATTTAAGATTAATTTAATTCACATTAGGTATGGGGAGGATGAGTTAACCTAGGCAATGATTTTAATTAATGTTTTAGTCTTTAATTTCATTAGTTTTAGTTGTTTATTTTCTTATTTAGATTATTTTGTTATTTAGATTTAGAGCTCTCTTCAATCTAAAATTGGGCAATTGATGCATATTATTTTACTCTGCTATAGATATTTAGCATAACAGCCTTTTATCCCTTGGATATGATATTCTAGGATCTCAAATATATTTCCCTATATTACTTGCATATCAAGTGCACTTGCTAGCATCGAAAGATATTTCTCCTCCACTTAAGCAGTATAGGCCGCATGCTGTCATGCTTGGACCCTCTCCCTCCTGATCCTTGGAGGAAGAATTTATAACCCCTTCACCAAACTAGGAGGAAAAATTAAACTCCTTGGTGGATGAAGTTCAAGGATTCTGGCAATAATAAGTTAGAGTATATTGTTTGTCCAACCCTAACTTCAACAGTTTTTGCTACCTTTTGTCATGCTGCCAAGAGTTGCTCCTTTGCTGAACTTACACATCGATTGCTTAGTTGGTGTCATAAGAAGGTATAAAGTTGAGGTAACAATTTTGCACTAATCTTTGTACTTGCCGATTTTGTGTTGAAAATCAGCTTAATTCTTTCCAGACACTAGAGTCCATTATTGGAAGTGCTGTTATAATAAAATGAATGGACTAATAAGTCTGTGGAAGGAAGAGGAAAATAAGGTGTATGCTGATCTAAAAAATAATTTGGAGGATGCCTAGCAAAGAATAAACAATGCTGAGAAGAGAGCTACTAAGGTTGAGGCTAAGGCAAGCGAGGCAATAGAGTTTATCTAACAAGCCACAAAGGCCAAAAAGGAGGCTAAAGAAGCTTCTTGCAAGGTTGCTGAGGCTGAAGCCTTATTAACCAAAAAAAAATAAAGGCACTCCAAACAATAAAAAATTAAGCTAGAGAAAAGCCATGGTAAGAAGGCCCAACTGGAGAAGAAATGTGTTAAATTAGAGGAGAAAGATGTAGAGCTCGCTGCTGACAAATGCATTTCTTATGGAAAAAAGTTAACCGATATTGTGAAGGAGAAATATCTGAATAAAGACTTCTCATGGATGGACAACATCTATCTAGATGAGGATTAGTTATGTTTTTTTCTTTGATGTGATTATATAGGCTGTACTCTTTGTAACAAACATTTTTGCTAGCAATGACTTCTTGTTTTATCCGAACTTGATTACATGCAAATGTCGATTGTTACTATTATCCGTTTCATGAGGTACTAAAAGAAAGATGGACTTTCCACAGATTAAATCATTAAATAAATAGAGAAGTTGCCAAACTAAACTTACCAGAATACTATCTCTCGATTGATAAGAAACTTTAGATAAATTGCCAAATGAAATTTAGAAATAATAATGATGTTCATGGCTAAATTGCCAAACTATTATAGAATAAAAATGCTTATGGTGAAACTGCTGAATTGAGCTATATATAATATTAACGAAGATGCTCATGGCACAAGTGCTGAATTGAGCTACTATAATAATAAAGATGTACATGGCGCAACTGCTGAATTGAGCTAAAAATAATAATAATAATAATAATAATAATAATAATAATAATAATAATAATAATAATAATAATAATAATAATAATAATAAAGATGCTCTAGCAAAACTGTTGAATTAAGCTAAAAATAATAATGATGCTCATGGAAAAACTGCTAAAATGATATAATTAAAGATGCTCATGGAAAATTTGTTGAACTTAGCTAAAAATAATAAAGATGCTTGTGGCAAAACTATCGAATTGAGCTACAAATAATAATGAAGATACTTATGGCGCAGCTGCCGAACTGAGCTATACATTATTAGTGATATATCTTCAAGTTAAAAATATTCCAAGAGTGTGGTAGAAGTTTTTTGAACATGTCTTTAAGATGATAAGCTCCAAATTTAATTACTTAATGTACTTTATATGGCTCTACCCAGTTAGGATTCAACTTATTGACTGCTGCCACCGATTGTGCTTTAATGGCTTTTTTAAGGACGAGCTATCCAACCTGAAGTGTTCTCAATTTTAGTTTTTGGTCATGATAAGATGTCATGCATTGTTTATACATTGCAACTTGAATCTGGGTGAGGTATGTCCTTTCTTTTAACATATCTAGATAGTATAGTAGCTGATCTTTGTTATTCTCCTTACTATACTGTGAAGTTTGGATATTTAGCATATTGATCTAATAGAGGATGATTGCTTTAACCCCATAGGTTAAAGAAAAGGGGAAAATGCCTACTACTTTCTATGAGGATGTTCAATAAGTCTATAGCATGTTATTAAGCTCGTTCACCCAAAGCCCTTTTGCTCATCTAGCCTAGTTTTCAACCCAGCAAGGATGGTTCTATTTGTGACTTCCATCATGCCATTGGATTGAAGGTGATACATTGATGTAAATTTGAAATGGATATGCAATTCTTTACAAAAGCTCTTGAAATATTAACAGTTGAACTGCTTGCCATTATTGATTATGAATGTGTTTAGGATACCAAACCATATAATAATGGACTTTTGCAAAAACTTGATAAGTTTACCGTTGTGATAGTTGTTTGGGGCTCAACTTCGACCCGCTTTATGAAATGGTCTACTGCCATAACAAAAAGGTTTTGCTATTTGATGGCTAATAGGAAGGGGCCCAGTGTGTTAATTACCCACTGTGCAAAAGGCCATGAGCTATATATAGATGTTTGCTAGATTGACTTCTAGTGAATGATTTTGCCGAACTGTTGATATTTGTCACACTTATGAGCTAATCACATCGCTCTCCATTTTTAGCTAGTAATACCCTTATAGAAGTGCTTTTTGAGCTATTATTTGGGTACCATCATGTGCACCACAGATGCCTTTGATCTCCTTAAGGACATAGTTGCTTTCTTCCGAACTTAAACATAGTGACCAAAGGTGTGAGTAAGATCGCCTGTACAACTTTCCATCTAGGATGGCATAGAGATTTGATTGCCAAACTACTTTTTGGCTTTAGTTTTATCTTTTAGAAGAGCACCAGTATCCAAAAAATTGGTAGATTGGTAGTTATCATCCATCCAATTGCTCATTAAGCTACATTGAATAAGTTTTGTAAGATGGCTAAGTGATGATAGCCCAAACTATATTCATCGTTTGTATAATGCTATTGAGGGAAGCCTGCCTAGACAGAGTATCCACCCTTATTTTCCTATAGAGATATTTGCTTAATAGCCTATGAAATTCCACTTCTTTCAAGTTGAGATAATAAAATGGACACAAAGTCTCGGTATCTAATAATTGTCTACTCTTTGGCTTCGAACTTATCGAGCAACTGACTAATGGCTAGTTGAGAGTTAATATGGATAAGTAGGGATTTAAGCTTCATTTTTAGAGCAAACTGTAATCCAAAACATATGGCTTCATATTCTGTAACATTGTTGGATATAGGGAAATATATCTTAGCCATTCCTCTAATGGAAATTCTACCAGGAATTGTCAGTAATACTCTAACTCCAACCCCTTTAGAGGAAATTGCTCTATCTAAATAAAATTTCAAGATGCTTTATTTGGCTCAGATGGAGGACACGTAGTTTAACTATAAAATCGACTAGGACTTGAGCTTTCATTACCAATCGAGGCTCGTACTAGACATCAAATTTGCCTAGCGGGTAACTCATTCATTTAATCTCCCAAATGCCTTTGATTTTTGCATCACTATCTTGAGACTACTGTTAGTCTAAACTATTAGAGTGTGTTCCTAAAAGTAAAGTTGTTGCTTGCTTGTTGAGGTAACGAGGGCTAAGGCCAGCTATTGTATAATTCGGTACCTAAGTTTGACACCTCTAAGAACCTTATTTATATAATAAATTGGGGACTATTAAGTATTTTCTTCTGTAATTAAAATTGAGCTAATGGCTCCCTCTAAAACTACCAAGTATATAAATAATTTCTTACCTGGTTGTGGTCGACTAAGTAGGGGAAATGAGCTAAGGAATCGCTTAAGTGCTTCAAAAGCTGATTAGCACTCCGAGGTCCATTTAAAATTATTCAAGTTCTTTAATGCCTGATAGAACGGAAGTTAATGCTTAGCTGAATAGGAGATAAATTGGCTAAAGGTGGTTATTTCCCATTCAACTTCTGTACCACTTTTATAGACTTCAGTGGCTATATCTATAAGATGGCTTTGATCTTTATAGGGTTAGCCTCTATTCCTCTTTTAGGGATAAAAAACCCTAGAAATTTTCTAGACCACATTCCAAAGTTGCACTTCTTAGGAATGAATTTAAGACCTCACTTGCTAGGGGTAGAAAGTGTTTCTTCTAATTCTTTGGGAAAATTTGATGAATCCTTACTCTTGATGATCATGTCATCAATGACTAGAGTCTAGCAAGTGTACTACATCAATTAAGTATTATAGAGAAATAAAATTAAAACCCTAAAATATTGTATCTTAGGGATTGTATAAATTATGTGTTCGAAACTTTAGAGTGAGCAATATGTGAAAGAATTCCCAAGTTTTAGAGTGAATATTAATTAACTAAGAGTAAATCGTAACTAAAAATAAATTAATAAGATTAAAACAATAAATTGTAAAACTAAAATAGAACAATATTACAAAAAATGGAAAAATTCAATATTAAAAATACTTATGCTAAAGGAACTATCCACCTTAAATTCTAATTTAATGACTCGACTAAAAATAGCAAAAGTGATTATGGAAAACCAGGGTAAAGTCAAATATTTTATTCAGAATATTGTTCTAAGCAATAAACTCTCAGATTATAAACAATCTAATACTTAGTATATTGATCCGATTTATGAACTCCTAAACTGTCATTAAATCCTCTTTCGAGAGATCCAACTCTAGCTTATTTTTAACTCAAATTTCTTAGTCTTAATTCTACTCTTGGTCAACACATTATTGCCTCAATTTTCAAAAAATATTTATGAATCAACATATGTAAATTAAACCAAAAATATACAAATCATAAGTCATAGATGAAATTGACACTTAACCATTTAATCAATAGATCAAACATCAAATCCACAGATCTTAAGATACGAATTAGCTCAAAAATTAAGAGAATAACACACTTGCATTAAAATTAAGCATAAATCAAAGTCATTATAATAAAAGAATGAGGGTTCAAGTTTCCCTCAACATAAGTACATAAAACTACTTACTATTCATCTTAAAAATAATAGCAAAACTAAAATAAAAATATACAATACATATAAAGCTTCAACGTTCCTCTTGATCTCTTTACAGAACACCAAAATTGTAGATTTAAACTCTAGGTTAATTGCCTCTTCAAAACTAGGTCTCCTCCTTCAAAAAAATTTATCCTCCCTTATATTGGTGTTTTAATAAGCTTAAATACCTTAAAAAGGGTGAAAACCTACTTCCAATTATCTTTCTATTCCAGAAAAATTAGAACTTCATCATAATTGAACCACTATCCCTCGGTAGAGGGAGAAATCCCCTCTATCAAGGTGACTAATTATCCTGTGACTTTTGGCTTGCCTCAATAGAGGAAGAATTCCCCTCTACCAAGGAAGGCTTTTCTGTGTCTCATGTTTCCAAGTTCTCCACAGTAGATGAGGATTCTTCCTCCACTGAGGTAGGCTTTTTCCATAATTCTTCATATTTTCCTCGATAGAGGGATTTGATTCTATACTCCAACATGACTTTCTTCTTTTAAACACTTAAGTTAAGCCAATTTTCTCCTTTCTCTAAGAGAAATTCTTCTTTTTTCAATTAACCCCTAATAAATACTAAAATTGCAATTAAGTCTATAAAATTAGAAAGTTAGAAATTAAACACGAAATTCAACAAATTAACATTAAAATATCATCCTAAACACATTAAAAATATACTAATAATATATTTATAATTCAAGCTATCAATCAACATTCCAATCTAACTGGTTGGCGAACAACTTGTTCATTAGACTTTAGTGGGTTGTTCTTGCATTCTTAAGATTGAAAGGCATTACCATATAATAATATGTTGCTCTGTGATAATGAATGTGGTTTTTTCTAATTCTGCTGGGTTCTTTGGATTTTGATGATAAACATCCAAGGTGTCCAAAAAAGCATACACTTCGAAGCCAGTAGTGGAATTGACTAAAAGATCAATGTTTGGCAGTGGATAACTATCCATGGGGAAAGCCTTATTTAGGTCAGTAAAGTCGACACACATCCTTTATTTCTCATTAGAATTCTTCACTAGAACCACATTAGATAGCCAGTCTAGATAGAGTACCTTCTTAATAAATCCATTCTTTAATAAGAGTATTTATTTCTTCGATTATTGCTATTTGGCACTGAGGTGCATGGTTGCATTTCTTCTGCTTTATCCATTTGTAGTCCAGTTGTATGTTTAATGGGTGGGACATGACCTCGGGGGAGATACCTATGATATTAGAAGCGTGCTAGGTGAATTACCAATAGTGATTTCATATCTGAACTTGTTTTTCAAAAGCTATTTTTACCACCTTTCCTAGCGATAGCTCCACTTCTTGCAATGTGCCTACGAGCTCTGCTTTTCAGGCTAAATCAATTGGAATGTCCATTGTATCTACTGGTAATGTTTTATTTGCTTCCTTCAGCATTGTAATATAGGTTTCCCGAGCTGCAATCTAATTTTTATAAAGTATCGATGTTCCTTATATGGCAGGAATCTTAAGTATCAATTTTTGCATATAAATGTAAGCATCAACCAAGGCTAAGAGAGTTTGCCCAAAGTTTGTATTGTAAGATAGTGGTATATTCACTACCATGAAACAAGTTGTGGAACCTTCAACCTTGATGGATGATAATCTTGTTTTTAGTGTTTATTTTCTGGATAATTTTGTGTGTTTTAATATCTCATTTTGCATGTTTTTAGTGTTTTAAAGCTATATTATTGTTTTTTATGTTTATTTTAGTTATTTTGATTAATTTAAAGTTTTTAGTTGATTAATGGTCTTAAATCTCACTTTTTGTAGGAAATTTTATTAAGGCACGGCTGAGACAAATTGTCCCAGCCGTGTCCAATGCAGATGGCAAAACTCACAGTTTCACCAATTACCACGGCAGAGATAAATTGTCCCAGCCGTGCCCAATCCAGGAGTCAATGCATATCGTTTCATTAAAGGTCGCGGCTGAGACAAAGTGTCCCAGCCGTGGCCATTGCAGATTTCAAAACGCGCCATTTTATCAGAGGTCGCGGTTGAGACAAAGTGTCCCAGCCGTGGCTATGGCAGCCCGAGAACATACTTTTGATCCAGAAGCTTGCCACGGCTGAGACAAACTGTCCCAGCCGTGCCATTTTCTTCTGTCGCGGCTGAGACAAAAGTGTCCCAGCCGTGGCCTCTTAGACAGCTCTATAAAAGCTGCGAAATTTTCTGCTTAGAGGGAGTTATTTTTCTAGGGTTTCGTGCTTAAGGTTTTAGGAGAGTGGAAATGCAGTTTCTCACATTTTGTGGGTTTCTTATACTTAGTTTTTTGGATTTTACTTGTAAAAATCACTCTTTTAGTGTAGTTTTACTTTAAGAACACAAAGATAGTCATAGATTTAGCTTATAATTGTGAAGATTTCAACTTACAATCAAGGTACTGTTTGGAGAAGAAGAGGAGGAGCTTCATCAACTTCAAATCTTCAGCTTCAAATGGGTTTTATAATTTTCACTCTTATTTTGTTCATTTTTTACATTATGAATAGTGACTAGTTATCTTTGTTGCTTGGGGAAGCTTTAAATCCCCTATTCACAATGTGAATATTGAGCACATTTTTATTTTACATGAATGAATGGTTAATTGCACTGTTACTTATTTATATTTCATGGATTTTCAATCTATTGAGTTAATTTCCTTACATGGATGAATGATGTTCATCATATATCTTTGGATGTGTATTGAGTCTAGTGGATTGAAGTCTATGAATAATCTTGCTCAGTTTTTCTTTCATGAATGCTGTATTATTTAGACAGCTCCGGAATGGGATTCTAAATGTGCAGTAATTATGATTTTAGGACTAGAGTGTGGAGTGAAATGGATGAGTATATGGGTTGTTTGGCTCTGGAATGGGAAGGCAACCCAAACTTAGGATGTTAGACCCGTGCATAGGCTAGTTGTTGGGTTAGCTCCGGAATGGGAAGCTTAGCAACTAGAATAGCTGGCTCCGGAATGGGAAGCTTGGGTTAAGAGCGTTATCCAGAATTCATTCATGTATTCTGTAAGATAAAATTAATTCACAGTGGGTATGGGGTGGATAAGTGTACCTAGGCAACGCTTTAATTTATATATATTTTCATACTTGTTAATCTTTTCTGAATTAAATACATACTCAATTCACTGTCATTAGAATTAATTTTCCTTGATTGCACATTTTTTTAGTTCTTGAAGTTTGCATTATACAAATTAATAGCTCATACAAACTGAATTGGGAATTTTTTAGCATACAATTAATCTTCACAGTTTTCACACACACATTTCTCTTGGGTTCGATATTGAGGGTCCTAACTATACCCCACTGTATTACTTGGCGATCTAGTGCACTTGCTAGGCTCGTAACAATGGACTATCCTGAAATATCAATCAATGGTATAATTAGTTCTTCTAGTGGGCTTGGCATTCTTAGGGCTTTATAGGCTTGCAAGGTGATTAGATTGACTACATTACCTATGTTAATTAAGACTTTATAGACCAAGTAATCTCCGATGATTGCTTCAACTACTAGTATGTCATTATGGAGTTGTCAAACGTGCTTTCTATCTTAAGGTGAAATCGAATGATGCCTATTGAAATAAATGGGCTTGTCCCAAACGAGAAATTTTCTTTGCCTTGCATTTTTTGGAATCATTGAACACATTATAGTGTTTTCCTCTTGTTATGACATGAATAACCCCTGCTGGGGATTTCTTGCTGCCACTAACCTCGTTTCTCTTTGATTGTCGATATGGTGAGTGTTTGTCCTCATTCTTACTATGTTTGATGAATTGCTACAGTCTTCCCTTTCTAATTTGATACTCTATCTCTTTTTTAAGATATCTACAATCATTAGTTTTATGCCTTTTATTTTTATAAAAAGCATAATATAGACTTTAGTCCCTATTCGGATCTTCCCTCATAGGTTTTGGCTAGGTAACTTGATCATTTTTCTATATCCAAGATAGGATCTATATGGGGGAAGTATTCAATTTAGTGAACTGGTCTTTATTTTAGTTATTGGAATACATCCTCATGACTACATATGTTATGTTCGGCCCTCTCATAGCTCGATTGTTGCTTTTCCTTAAACTACCTCTATCCTAACTTGACCCTTTGAAATACTCATCATCTTCTTATGTTTGGGTGTTGTACCTCAACCATTGAGCTTTATCCATTTGGATGTATTTGTGAGCTGGGGTCATTAGTTTAGTAAAGTCACAGGGCAATTTTTTGCTCAATGAATTACTAAAGTCCTGACACCTTATATTTTTTTGAGCACATTAATGGCAACCTCTAAATTTAGATTCCGAATATCCACTGCTATGACATTAAACCTCTCAACAAAATTGCACAAAGGTTCCCCTTTCTCCTTGATGAAGATCGATTAAAACCTTAGTGGGTTAAATAGTTGCTACAAATTTTGTAACGAACATGTCATCGAATTGCTAAAAATTGTTTATTGAATGCCTCACTAGATTTTTAAACCAGATTTATATGAAGTTAGTTAAGGTTTAAGGAAAGGATTTTTAAAGTGTGGCATCTTTTGTTGTGTGGATCAACATGGTGTGGTCGAATTTATCTAACCAAGCTTAAGGATATGTACTTCGATTGTACTTCAGCAAATTAGGTGATCATTGTAAGGTGTGTCAAATCCCACTCATTTTTATGTTCACTCTTGAAGGCCCACTTTCAGGGTCCAAAACTGGACAAGGCTCATAAAGTTCATAGATTGGCCACTTTGTAATAGAAAAAGGTTTTAGCCTAATCATGTTATTGATGGTCAACCTACAATGGCATCTAAGTAGATGCAAGAGGTAAGTATCATGGAGCCGCAACCCAACAAAACTTTGGAAAATGAATCTAACCTTTGATGCCTATACCAAAGAGGTGTTTGGAACATCACTCTTACTTATACCCCAGTTAGGTGTTGTTTGTAAATGAGTTTTTAATTTAAGCGAATCATTTTCCTCATATGATGCATAGTATAAATAAATAAATAAACATAAAAGAAAGCGATAAATAATCAAAAGAAATAAATAAAGAAATATACTTAAACTATTACATAAGCAAAATTTCCAAAAAAAAAGATGAATAAAATATCATACATAAATCGGAGCATTTATTGGGTTGGGAACATTGGTTCCTTCATACATATATACAAAAAAGATTATTTTTTTGTTATGTGATTTTTGGTTGAAAATTTGGATATTGGTCCATTTTATTATGAAAACCAAATTTAATTAAGTAGAAACAGATTTTTGGCGAGTTTTTATGTTAACATGCGAAAATCACTTTATTACTAGCTATTATAAACCCTAAAAGAATGCATTCGAAGAATTAAATAACTAATAAAGAAAATAAATAAAAAGTAATAACTAAATGAATAAGTAAAGGTGCAGAGATAAAGGTCTAGCAGTGATGTACACTCTCCAATGATCTCCAAAAAGGCCCATGCAAATGAAGTAAATTGCTTACAAACAAAATAAATAGTTGGTAATACAAAAAAAGTGAATAATGAATAACAAATATTAAAATATGCATTCTGGAATGAAATAACAATAGACAAAAAAATTAAAATGCATAAAACATAATTAAAATGACATATAAACATGTAATTAATCATGCAAATTAATTAAGTCAAGAAAACATGCATAAATAACACAAAAAGGGTAAAATGGACTCACAAATGGCCATATTCAGGGATGGACGACCAATATGAAGATGAGATGGGATGAAAAAGGGATTTAGTGATTTCTCATTAGTCACTTCTTCACACCTGTCATGCGCTACCCAAAATAGAAAATGCAGAAACTATGTAAAATGGCAATAAACTTATTTCGATCTAATCATGCATAATCTAGGCTCTAAGCATTCTAGAATCTAATTATAAAATTAAGATTACATTTAAATTAAATTAGCACAACAAATAAACATGCTAAAATAAAATTTAAATCAAGAAAATATTCATGCACTAATGGAGAGTAAGAACCTAAATCATACCATTATAATATATTAATCACATTCAAAATTCTAGGCATCACAAAGATGTAAATCAAGATATTGAGAATGAATTAAACAAAATTAAATTATGGCATCATAACATTAATCAAGATCAAATTGAATATATTTCCATGGCACATTTAAAAAGGGATAATAGCTTGGAATGTTATGCTCAGGAAGAATGGATTTCTGTAACTTGGAAAGCTGCTTCCCAAGCTATATGCTCTAATGATTTTCACATTTTTAAAGTATTTATGTTTGTGAGAAAAATATGTGTGAAATCTTGTTTTATTCTTGAGAGATAAAAATCTATTTCTTATTCTCAAAGAACATAGTAGCCCCTCCTCTGTTCAAAGGTTATATCCCCTTCAAAACTAGTTATTTTAGCTTTTTATATCAAGGAAGAGTTTGGATGGTTTCAAATTAGAAAACAACCAGAAATTTTCCCTCAATCCTTTTAAAATCTAACCAACATCTCAACATTTAAAATAGATTTTGACCAAGTTGGAAAACATGGAAAATCTGGAAAATCCTCATAGATAGGCATTTGTGAGTGATAGATAGCCAAGTCAGGCCATCTATTAAGAGATGGCCAACCATGAAATGGTCACAGACTGGCATCTATCTATGACTAACGATCATCCTAGAAAGAGGCTAAAATGCACAATTTTTCAAATCCCTTTTTATTCCTCAGAAATACAAGGTTAAAACTCGTAAAAACATTTTTGAAAATTATAAAAATCATGGACAAAAATTAGAGTTTGTGCTTTCCGTTTGAAATATAAATTTTTCTTCATCATTGGGTAACTCCAATTTGGACTACCTCAGGATCTAATGTCTACAGTCATATGCTTGGAAATGGTGTTGTTAGTATCACTTTGGACAATGGTGATAAAAAAACTCCCTCAGTATTATAGGGTGTTCCTATTTTGGTGAGTCAACAGTCTCTTTTGAAACATTTTTTGAAATCATCCACAATCATAAAAGACAATGAATCAAGGATTTTAAGATTTCTTTTTATGTTAAAACCTTTTTTGGAAATTTTTTAAAATGTTTTGTGTTTAATTTGAGTGTTTGTGGAAAGCAAAGGGCCAAAAAATGAGAAATATTCTCGATTAGGGGCTTAAAAGTTATTTTTGGCAACTTTAAACCTTGTACACTCGTGCATCCGAAGAATACCATCATTATTTGGCCTATTGCCAATTTGTATCCATTTTTGGGTTTTCACACTTATGAAAAGTCTTGCATAGCCGTGCAAATAGAGAATCTTGCCTTTTTAGGCAAGTGGTCTGCAGCACTCGAGTTGCACACCCATGCAAGCAAAAAGTAGGTTAATTTTCAAAGGTAAATTAGCAAGTTGGCTGACTTTTGGGTTTGCACAGCTATGTAACCCTTCTTATATAATATTTTTCATGGATACTTTCAAAAAGGTTGGAAAAATTTAAGTTGCTGCTGAAGTTTTAAAGGTAAAGCTTTTAAGTCCAAAAAGGCTCTCTTTAAAGTCTAGTTTTTCCCTTTTAAAAATAAATTTTGACTTTTTCAACATTAAAAAGATCTGTGAATTCGACAATCTAATCAAGTAAGTACATTGAAGGTAATATAAAAAGTCTCTTATACTCGATTTGGTTTTCTCAAAAAAAAGTTTGTACATTTACCATTTTAAATATTGTAAACTTTATTTATAGATTTTATTTACTGTATTTTTATCCTATATTTCTTTCTGTCAATATTTAGGTTGGAAAACCCTTTTCAAGGGTATTTTTTAGTGTGATAAAAATTAATAGGTTGTTGTCTCTAAATTCCTTTCTATTTAATTTAAAGTCCATTTTGTGGAAAATTTGATTTAAAAATTGCTTTTGTGTGTTTAGTAATCCCTTTTTGCTTCCTTTTGGATTTATTGTGGACAAGGACTTTATTTAAAAAAAAAAAGAAAACTAACCTTTTTATCATATCGCCCAATGTGCACCAGCACATTCCTCGACATACGTTTAGGATCCTTAACTTTTTTCTATGTTTATTTCATTTTGTCTTTCTTAACATTCCATTTTTTAACTATTTCCATTGTTGTTGTTATTATTACTACTGTTGGTATTGTTATTATTATTTTTTGGATAACCCTTTTTTCGAGTGCAGTTGGGTGAGCATTATAGGTAAGTTTGTCTCTCCTTTTCTTTATTATAAAAAGGCCTTTTCGACGGCAAATGAAAATGTCACAATACTATTATAGTAAAGAAATATGGGATATTTCACTAATAAAATTAGAAAAATGTCTTATTTCTCACCCAAGAAACTCACATGTAAAAATTAGCTTATTTTAAATGTAAAAGATTTTTGTATATAATTAAATAATACATGACATTTCTTAATAAAACTTGGACCGGCAAGTCCCTGTCTTTAACCCATATAATGAAACATTTCTTCATTATCCACATGTGAAGACCAAAGTACTCCTTAAAAATTCATAATAAATTGCCCGATTTATAAATGTTTTATTGTTTCATTCTATGCCATGATTTACTGCTATCATACATGCTCGGGTGTGCCTTTAATTTATATATTTGCTTTAATCTTGCATGTAAGAAAAGAGACAACACGATTAATTTGAAAGCCATCATGTCACATTTAATAAAGATAAAAATAATAGCAGAGTTCCGAACCATTTTTGGGTTTTTAGCTTAACAAGGTTGGAACACCCCTTTCCCAATATTCCATTAGGTGGAAACTCTTTGCATTAGCCTTGTGGTGCCTAATAGATGCCTTCTGGCTATTGATTATCAACGATGAGATAGGGACACCTCGAGATGCCATCTCATGCCTTATGAGGTTTGAGATTTGGCAAATTGAGTGGAGTCTTTTTCTTATTGTGAAATGATCGGTCAGCTAGGGTTCAAACCATTAAAGGTCTCCTCCATTGAATTCGACAATCCTTTAGTTTCAAGGATGAGTCGGGTAATAATAAAGAGAGTGTACAACACAATGGTGACTCCATTGGAGATCTTTTAAGATTTTTCTGTGAAACTACGTTTGATTTATATGACATAAAAAGGGCTTTCGGTTAAATTTTTTTATCTCTTTTTGCAATTGTGTTAGACTCATGCTAGAGCATTAGAATAAGTTAGGTGTCCTAGTTTTCTAACCCCATTGCATTTTTGAAGCACTCCCTTATCATTCACTTAATTGAGGGTAGTGATAGGGATTATCACCAGCCTAAGTCTAGTACCTCTTGGTATATTAAATGGTGATTCAATTGGTCATTATGCTTATGATGAGCTAAACCCGTTGGTAGGGACTATCCTTTGGTAGACTTGTAATCGAGTACTTAGATCAAAAGTCCATGTAATGACATAGAAATCTCTACTAGGATGTTTGTAATAATTTTTCATTGTTTATGATGTGGGTCCTTGTGTATTAAGTATGCCTAGACAAGTCCAGATGTCATCTTACTAATGGCTACCATGCCCTGGTAAGCCCATTTTTATTTGTTTAGATCACTTTAATACACATCGATTAAAACCTCTTTTTGTATGCTTTTCTTAAAAGTAGCTATGCTACTAGTTTTTTGTTGTGCATTTTAGTGCCATTGCAAAGATAAACCATTCTTTATGAGATTTTAATGCTTTAAGCTTAAGAGAGGGAATTGATAACTCCAATTCAGTGTTTAGTTTTAGATTAATGTTAGTTTAGTTTTCAATATCTTTCTAGTGTCTTTTGCTCTATTTTTCTTACATGTAATAATTTAATCCCATTCTCAATTAATTTTAGCTTTTGTGTAATTTAGAGAGCTTTTGATGGAATTTTATGCTAAACTATAATTTTTGTAGGTACCTCACGGTTACTAGGTTTTCCTGGTAATCGTGACCTAAGTCTTCTGTCAAAATGGACCATTTTAAGGCTTGTCACGGTCAGCAGAGCAATTGTACATAGAGGGGTATTCACCATGACCTATGAAGCTCTTCAGTACAAAACCTAAAGGAGAGGTACCTCACAGTTACCAGGTTTTTGGTAATGACCGTGAGGTAGTCATGTTTTTCATCCAAAATACAAAAAAGAGCTATGTCACGATTACCAGGTTTTTGGTGGTAACCGTGACCCCCTTCCAAAAGTAGTTTAAATCTACATCACAGTTACTAGGAATTTCCTAATGATCGTGACTCATACCAGTTTAAAGAGGGATTTTTAAGTAGGTCACGATCAGCAAGGAATTCCTAGTAATCGTGACCCATGTTGGCCTATAAATAGCATATTTTCCTATAGAGTTGAGAGGCTGGTTTTTCTTTTAGATCTAGGGTTTTATTTCTTCCATCTTTCATTTCTTTGTTCATTTTTCATACATAGATACATAGATATAGCTAAGAATAGATAGATTTATAGTGAAATACATAGATTAAACACAGATTTACAGTTTAGAAGTATAGATTTACATAGTTTTCAGATCATTTCCTTTAAAGCATTGGACAAAAAGATTGAAGAACTTGGTATTTAGCTGGGTATTCTTGCACTATGAGTTTCAAAATTTATTCTATCCTTTTCTCTTTTTATTTTGTAATAGGTAGTGAGTAGTCTTTTAGTTGTTTGGGGAATCTTTGAATTCTCTACCCATAATGTGAATATTGAACATATTTTCAATTATATATATATGAATGAATGGTTTATTTCACTGTTGCATATTTTTATTTATTTCATTAGTTTTCAGCTTCTTAAGTGATTTTTCAGCTTTGTTGAATGGTTTTTATCTTATATCTTGGTTGGATGTTGATGCTTGTGTGGGTTGAATGCTATGAATGAATTTTGCTCAGCTTTTCTATCAAATATTCTATCTATTTTAGATTGCTCCAGAATGAAACTCTAGATGTACAATATTTTATATGTTTAAGGTTGGAGTGTGGAGTGAAATAGATGAGTTTTGGGTTGTTTGGCTCCAAAATGGGAAAGCAAACCGAACTTAGGATTTAAGACCCGTGCTTAGGCTAATTGTAAGGCTTGCTCTGAAATGGGATGCTTTGCAATTAGAGTAGCTGGCTCCGGAATGGGATGCTTGGGTTAAAAGGGTTATCCTGGATTCATTCATATACTAAATTAATCTTAATTAATTTACATTAGGTATGGGGTCGATGAGTGAACCCGAACAACATTTTTCTTATATAGATTTTTACACTTGTTAATTTTTCATAATTTAGTTCATACTCAAATTACTGCTAGTTTGAATTTAATTTCTTTCCATTGCACATTTTAGTTGTTTAAATTCTTCATTATAGAAAATAGATAACTCATACAAAATAGCTTATGCACATAATTCCTTGGGTACAATATTTAAGGGTCTTAACTATACCCCACTTTATTACTTGTCGATCTAGTGCACTTGCTAGGTTTAGCAATGGGAATTGAACAAATAAAGCATAAAAATGCAGCACAAGGGATAAGGATTTGAGAAATCTATCATAATGATTAAATGTGCTTCGAGCAACAATTTACAAGCATGCAAGTGCAAAAATAACCTAGGACAAGAACAACACTTCGATGCCTTGTACACAAAAACTACAACTAAACTTTCTTAAACAAAACAACTAATACCGTGCCATGATACTAACAAAATTACAAGAAGCAGAGATGTAAAAATAGAAAATGCTAAAAGAAGAACTACTTAAATGAACAAAACCTTGACAAACATTGAATAAAAACATAACACACAACATAATATCTCTACTCTAGTACTAAAACATCAAAAGCATCAAGTCAATAACCACAGATGGTAACATTGTATATGTGTCTAACAAAAAATAATGCGTTGTACTTGGTATAACACATCGTTCTAAAGAAAATCATTCATACTAACATATAAGTTGGGCAAACAATTGGGAATTCTTTAGCATATAGTTAATTTCCATAGCTTACGCACACAACCCATTGGGTACAATATTTGAGGATCCTAACTATACCCTACTTTATTACTTGTCGATCTAGTGCACTTGCTAGGTTCAGCAATAAGTTTTTGGTTTCTGTTGACAGGGATTGGCATTGTTTTTAAGCTGTGATTGTTGTTTATACGTGTTTTTCCTTATTTTATTTTTTTAATTCTTTTCAGGTGATAGAGGTGTATGAACAGAGCGAGATGAGAGCAATTAGCGCCCTTTGATCTTGAAATCGTAAGGACTTTACATCAAAGAAAGAGAGCCAATAGAGACAACGATATGGAACACGATCCTCTTCTTAATGAGTTTCCTTCTGAGAATAAACAAGTACTGAGCACACATGAAGAAATGCTAGGGATGTGAAGAGAAGAAGTACCTAGGCAGAGGACTATATGGGACTATATTGTGCCAAGGTGGAATGAAGATCATAGGACAATTGTATTGCTAAGAGGGGTATAATTTGAGCTCAAACGGATCACCATCACTATGGTATAGAGGAATCAATTCTCCAGTTCAGAAGTAATAGATTCAGCTCAACATATTGATATATTTCTGAAGGTTAGCGACATAGTTCAAATTTTATGTGTTAGTACGAATGCAGTGAGATTGAGTTTGTTTTCATTCACTTTAATTGGAAAAGTGAGGGAGTGGCTACAAATGTTACCAAGCTAGTCAATATGGTTATGGGATCAGTTGCAAAAGAAGCCTTTTCATAATAGCATCATTTACAAGATTTTTCCCTCCAACCAAGATTGTAAGTATTTGAAATTGCATCATAAGTTTCCATCAAATGAATAAGGAGCCATTCCATAAGGCTTGGAAGAGGTTTATGAGATTATTGAGAAGCTGTCCGTACCATGAGATAGTTGTCTACCAATTGATGACCATATCTCATGCTGGAGTTACACCTCAAACAAAGTCACTATTGGATGTAGCATCTGCAGGGTCTTTCTTAAACAAGTTACCTGAGGAAGCTTTTTGCATGTTGGATGAGATAGCAACGAATGACTTTTAATGGATTGCCCCTACATCAGTTCTAAGGAGGCAAATGGTACACAATGTAGATGAAGTGGCATTATTAAAGACATAATTAGAGTTGGTAAAGAAAAAGTTAAGTAGTTTAAAAGTGTAAAATGTAGCTGCAATTGCTCAAGGTAGTGGACCATGTAAAAGTGGGCAATGTGTCCAAGAAGGCAGAGTTGTGGGAGATGCAAATGAACTAGGAGATTATAGAAGGAATGATCCCTATAGCAATACATACAATTCGAGATGGAGGAATCACCCAAATTTCTCTTGGAAGGATAGAAATCAGCATGCCTTATCTTCTTAACCATAAGCAATAGCCCCTTTTAATCAATATATCTACCATAACCATAACCAACCTCACCAACCTCAAGCCACCACTCACTACCAAGCCCCCTATCCACCAAACCACCATTAAGGACAAATCTCTAACCAATCCTAACCTCAATCATACCATCCATCGGGATTTCAACAAAGACCACCTGTACAAGAAAAGAAGCCAAATCTTGAAGACACCCTCAATACTTTCATAAGTAGTCAAAAATAATTTGTGGCGAGTCAATAATAATTTATGACTAGTTAAGAGGCAAGATGGAAGTCACAAGAATAATGGAACTGAAATAAAGATGCTTCCATGAGGAACCTAAAGCACAATTGGGCCAACTTGCAACTTTAATGTCTAACAGACAACTAGGGACTTTTCCTTCAAATTTAGATTGCAATCCTATGGAGGAGGCCAAGGCAATTACATTGAGAAATGGCAAGGAGGCAATATAAGAGGAAGAGAGAGGTAAATCACCAACTTCATCATCTCATATGGAGGAGCCGACATAGAAGTTAATTGATTCTAACTCTAAAGTAGAGGTAAATGTAGATGCTCCAAAGATTGACAGAGGAAAGAGTATAATGAACCCAACCATAGAGGTTCTTGGCATAAATAGGTTGCCATTTCATACTATAGCTAGGAAAAAAAGGAAAAATGAGCAATTAGCTAAGTTTCTAGAAATTTTTAAAAAATTGCACATTAATTTACCTTTTGCTGAAGCCTTAGCTCACATACCCAACTATGCTAAATTCATGAAAGAACTTTTTTCTAATAAAAAGAAATTAGAAGGGTGTGGGACTGTACAACTTACAGAAAATTATAGTGCAATTATCATGAACAAGATTTTGAAAAAAATGAAAGATCCAGATAGCTTTACTTTAACCTGTGAAATTAGTGAAACTTTTGTTGGGAATGCCTTGTGTGCCTTAGAGGCCAGTATTAACTTGATGCCATATTTAATATGCAGAAAACTCAATCTAGGCGATCTCAAGGAGATGGGAATGAGGCTTCAACTTGGGAATAGATCAATGAGAAAGCCAAGAGGGGTAATTGAGGATCTATTGGTGAAGGTGGGGAAATTCATTTTCCCTATGAATTTCGTAGTCATAGAGATAGAGGAAGATAGGATGGTACCACTCATTATAGGAAGACCATTCTTGAATATGGTGAAGGCTTTGATAGATGTTTATGGTCAAAAGGTCACCCTTCGATTCAACAATGAAGAATTGGTGGTGGACATGAACAAAGCTCAAAAGTATCAATCAAGTGATTTGGAGGAGTTGGTCTATTTCATGGATAAGGTGGTTAAATGTGTAGAGGAGACTCAAGAAAAAGTGTTGCTAAATGATCCATTGAATTTGAGCTTGATGTATTCTTTGGAGAATGAAGAGTTAGATGGAGTAGAAGGAGAATTGATAGCAGCTGTGATGAAGGATTGTGAAGAGGAGAAATCCAAGCAAGAGGGGACCACTCTACAAAAGGGAGATTCAAAATTTGAACTTAAACCCTTTCTTCCTCATTTAAAGTACGTGTTCTTAGAGCATGAAGCAAAGCCAGTAATTATCTCTTCTTTGTTGTCAGGTTTTGAAAAGGAGATGCTGCTTGAGGTGCTAAAGAAGCGATAGGATGGGAGACATTAGACTTAAAGGGTATCAATCCAAGTTATTGCACTCATCGAATTCCTATGGAGGACGAATGCAAACTGATAGCTTAACCTCAAAGAAGGCTCAATCCGAATATGCAGGAAGTTATCAAGAAAGAGGTACTCAAATTGCTCGATGCAGGTATAATCTACCCAACTTTGATAGTAAATAGGTTAGCCCTGTGCAATATGTCCCTAAGAAGAGGGGAATGATAGTGATTAGGAATGAGCTTGATGAACTCATTCTAACTCAGACAGTTACGGGTTAGAGAGTATGCATAGATTATAGGAGATTGAACCATGCCACTAGGAAAGATCATTTTCCATTGCCATTTATTGATCAGATGTTAGAAAGGCTAGCAGGGAATATATTTTATTATTTCTTAGATGGATATTTAGGATATTTATAAATTCCCATAGCCCCTAAAGATCAGGAGAAAATGACCTTTACCTGCCCTTATGGCACATTCACCTAGAGGAGAATGCCCTTTGGACTATGTAATGCATCATCTACATTTCAACGGTGCATGATGGCAATTTTTCATGACTTTATAGAAATATTTATGGAGGTGTTCATGGATAACTTCACCATTTATGGGCTAGATTTTGAGAGATATTTAAAGTATCTTGATTTGGTACTAGGTAGGTGTAAAAAAACCAACTTAGTACTAAATTAGAAAGTGCCACGTTATGGTGAGGGAAGGTATTGTGTTAGGGCACAAAAATTCAGAAAAGGGGATTGAGGTAGATAAGGCGAAGGTAGAAGTTATACAGAAGCTCCCACCACCAACTAATGTCAAGTGTAACACCCCATACCCTGTCCGATGAATGAACCAGATAAGGGAGTCACTCACTGTCCTATGATCTGTTTGCAACTAAAATTAACCAACTTTCTATCTAAATCATCAAAATTTACATCCTTTACTCTAATTTTTTTTTAAAATTTTGGCAGAGTTTCCCCTGAATGTTGACAACCTCCTGAGGACAAGAATACAAATACAACACTTCGAAAATCAATCATCAATTTTCACAGCCTTAATCAAACTCCTACACAAAATTTTCTCATCCTCCTTAATAATCAATCAACTAATTTTTTTTTCTACTAAAATATCATTATATAGGTATCTTTATGTTTAGGTGTTTCTATAATAATTTTAATATGCAATTATCATAATTACAAAAATTTTCTCTTGTCATCAAATAAACACAGAAATTTTATACATTCCAAAGGAAAGCAATATTAAAAATACAATTAAAAATTTAGTTGCAACACTCCAAGCAAACTTTTTAATATGGCTAGCTACAGTCGATATTGAGATTTCTTGCATACAGGTTAATGTTCTGGATCCTCAACCTATGCGTGGAAGAGAAAAACCATATGCTAAGCTATATGCTTAGTGGTGAATACCAAATTTACCTCTCGAATGAAACCATTAAATATATAAAATTTCAAGTTCCAAACATACATATGAAAAATTAAAAAACATTCGCAGATTGATAATTTTCGTCTAATGATACATACAAATAGTCAATGATTAAATTTCATAAGTAATATAAATATGTGTCCCCTTATGGTATGATTTATTTTCATAATAATAGTATTTTTTTATTTCTTTTCACTATTGACAATTTATTAATTACTAGCTAATTAATCATATTATATTTATAATCAATTAAGTAAAACTTTGATAAATGAATTTAAAATTCCTATAACAATTCAGCAATCATTTTGTTTGCTTATCATTATAATCAAACTCAACATATGAAAGTACATTTATCTTATAAATAGTGGTTTCAAGCATATCCTTCCTATCACACCTAATTTTCACTATTAAATTTTATATTGCATTCCTATATTATCTTCAAATGATGATTTATAATTTGAATATATATATATATATATATATATATATATATATATGTTGTTAAACATAAATAAATCAATTTACTTGACTTACACATATTTCTCATGTCCTAGAGATTATGATATATAACCGATTTAAGTATTAAACTCATACTGACATATCAATCACTTCGAGTGTTATGAAGTATCAATTAACTACTTGTGATCAACTTTATAGCATTCAGCTAATTGTTATGTTACACATTATAAGTCATTTCCCAATTTACCATAAAATTTGAGCTATAATTCTATCATTTCCTAATAGCAAGAAGTGAATAACTATATTTATCTAAATTTATTATTCAATTTATAGTCTATGTTGCCCTAATAAATCCACTTATTGTTTGATGTTTAAATTTAGCCCCCATTTAATTTGTTAACTTCATTTCACTTTGTTTACTAATCGTTGACTGTTATGATTTATTTAATGTTATAATTACCTCTTTTATCCCTACTCACATGTAAAATTACAATTTTAACCCTAGTTGACACCAGTGGAAAACCTTAAACTGGATAAGCAGGATAGAAAATTCGGTGTACTGGAGGGATCGTACATCTAGGTACGACACCTAACTCTAGCACTAACATATATAGTATGCCAGCTATCTTGTCACACATATCATGATTATTTCTCATAAAAAATTCCTCATGAACTCATGGTATCCCGCGAAATATATTCCTACGACTAACCATACTATCCCAGAGTCCTGGAATTACCCATTGAACACTAAGGGTAATAAGGTCTTTCCTGTAATCCAAACTATGCAAAATATATATAATCATATCTTCTTTGCATTTAAATAAATAAACCAAACCTTATGCGCATATGTATAGTATCGTTCATTTAATACATGTAATAAGTTCATGATTATTTAATAGTTTTCTTCATAGTTATAGTTTCTCTATTTCACAAGCTTGCCATTTACTATCTAAAGCGTCATAATGCTCTACCTAATATTTCTTCAAACTCAATTTATCATTAAATAGTGGATTTACCCTTAATCTCCTCGTTCAAGTTATTCACCTCAATTCTTAATCTTATTTGCATGCTACTCATATATTTTGTTTATCCATTTCAATTTAACAGTTAACATGAACCGTTAAAAGAAATAGATAAATAAATAAATTCAAGGTCACAAACAAACAATAATCATATAACCCTCTATATTCTATTAGAGAGATGTCACATACCTTTTCGTAGCCATAAGTTGAGAAATGTTAGACTAGTATATATCCAAGCATACCCTTTTCAAGAACAACCTATTAGAGTCGTAGGTAGTTGTTTTATTTCAAGTTGATGAGAACCATTTAACACTTAAGTTCATATTACCTTTATCTTTTTAGTTTATGTTTTAAATCTATAATATATGAATTTATATATATACTCATAGTTAGATAACCAACGCATATACTCATGTAGAGATCATAGATGTTTATAACCCACCAAACGAAATTCAATTAATTAAACCTTATGATCTATTAGCTCATAAAAAAATTAAGCTAATCTATTTCCTTTAAAGTAATGCACATATCGAACTGGGTATCAAATACATATGATCAATTTTTGCTATATTCTCTAGTTAAACTATACAAGGTACTTTCGAGTTTTAAAGACTTATGCATCTTTCATAACGAAGTATTTCAAGTAACTCTTTATGTTATTCCATTAATAGTATAACAATTATATTTGTTATCCAATGATTATGCACAGTTAAGGAGTTAAATCTTTGGTTTAATGCATTTGATTTGACAATAAGGGAGTTTATCACAATTAAGGAGTTACAAGTCAGGTTGTTATATGTGTATACTTTCAATTTTCTCGTTTAGATTTATATAAGGTACATTCGAATTCAAAATATTCGTATATGTTCATAATTATTTACCCCGTCTGACTGTTTATTCTTATTTGTCAAAAGCGTATCAATCGTATTAATTAGCCAATGAATCTATATAGATAGAGGATTTATCCCTTGACCTAACATAACAAATTTAACAACAAAGAAATGTATAGATCAAAAATCCAAATTATTTACTTCAATTTAGGAATTCAAATTAAATATGAGTATGTACATAATTGCTTAAACTCTTGGCAATTGAATCACCACTTGAGTTATGATTATAACTCCCTAAGACTTTGAAATTGTGAATTATCAAACATTTTCTATTACATATTCATTGTGCTCTAACCAACCTAGAACACTGTTAATTTGAAAAGCTAGAAAAGCAATAGCTTTTTCCAAGAGAAGAACTAAATTTGGGCAAAAACTTTTTAACAGGAGCAAATTAAACTAGGAGGATTAAAATACTGCAACTCCATATCAACCAAATATTAACAGTGCTAAGGATTTTTTTTTACCTTTTTTCATTCTAAATCTGAATCATAATCAAAATATTAAAATTCCAAACTAAATCTTAAATCAACAAAGCTAAACTAACAATATGTTATACTGAATAATGCACATAGTGCACAAACATTGGGCTTTATACAAAAATAAGAAAATATTTAATTGAAAATTCATACTTAATTTAAATAATTTTTTAGAAATAAATTTGGTAGTCACATACCTATTCCCTGTGATTCCTGCATTTTTGTCAACCATTTCACTCGTCGAAGGCTCACTAGAGGCTTGCAGGAGCTTCACCGGAGGCACCGCTACTGTTCACTTATAGCCGAAGCCACCGATAGTCATTCGATGGCATTCACATGCTCCAACATCCACCTTTGGTTCATCAGATTGCAAGCTAGAGAGTCACTGCCCTTCTCCATTCTGTCGACTGCCGATGTTTGGAGAAAGGGCAAAGGCAGCGAAAGAGTTATCTCCTTCATGGGTTTTATCAGCATAAATTTAACTATCAGTCATCGCCACTGGGCACTGGAATGAAGGGCATCACAGTAGTCCCCATTTAGGAAGAAAAGAAGACAATTGGAGGAGAAACAGGCGATGTCGATGAACGAAGGTGAAGTGCAGTGACAACGGTTTGGATCCTCTTATCGGCATAGTTAGCAGCAGTGGCAAAATGGCGACACCAGCACCGTTTCTCTTTCCTTCATTCTTGATCCTCTCTCTTTCTTATTCTTTTTTTATGTTTACTTTCTTTTCTAAATTTTGTGGTCACACAAAATCTCTTGGTCTCGAAATTTCTAGGGACCTCAAGTGTTTTTTCTTCACCATTATTATTATTATTAGTATAATTATTATTTTGTACACATTTTTTTATTTTAATGTCTTTTATCTTAATTACTTTTTATAGCTTGCTAAATATATTTTAATTTATAATATACTTAATTCAAAAACGTCTTTGCCAAGAAGGAGTCCAAGCCAAGATTGATAAGATGGTGCTCTTGTTACAAGAATTTAACTTGGAGATTAAGGATAAGAAAGGAGTCAAAAATTTTATGGCAGACCATTTATCAAGATTAGAGCATGATAATCTTAAAAAGGGGAGATTTTAGATTTATTCCTTGATGAGCATATTTGTGCTTTGTTTGTTTGTGAAGTTTTCGTACTTTGGTTTGCTAATGTTGCTAATTTTCTTGCAGGTGGTTATATGCCAAGGGACTTCACATGGCAACAAAGGAAGAAGCTGAAAGCTGATGTGAAGCATTACATCTAGGATGATCCTTATCTTTTTCACCTTTGTACTGACCAAGTACTGAAAAGGTCTATCCCAAATGAAGAGCAAGGGGAGATTATCCAAGCCTATCATAATGGAGAAGCTGGTGGATATAATAGACCTAACAGAATGGTATTGAAAATTCTCTCTTTTGGATTTTATTAGCCCACTTTATTTAATGATGTAAAGTTATTTATTCAATCTTGTGATTGATGTCGAAGGGTGGGAAATATATCTTTGAGAGATGAGATGCCATTTGCCAATGTGCTTGAGGTAGAGTTGTTTGATTTGTGGGGAGTAGATTTTATAGGGCCTTTTTCGATCTCCTATGGATTTGAATATATCTTAGTGGTAGTAGACTATATGAGTAAGTGGGTAGAAGCTGTAGCCACTAGGAAATATGATGTAAAAGTTATCCTAGAGTTTTTAAGGAGGAACATATTCACCTATTATAGAGCCCTGAGAGCTTCATTAGTGTTGGTGGGAAACACTTTATTAACTACCAATTCAAAGCCTTATTGAAAAAATTCGAAGTGAGGCACAAAATCACTACTACCTATCATGCCTAAGCCGATGGTTAAGTTGAGGTGTCTAACCAAGAGTTAAAGGCCATTTTGGAGAAAATGGTCAATGCATCTAGAAAGGATTGGTACCTTAAGCTAGATGAAGCATTATGGATGTATAGGACAATGTTTAAGACATCGATAGGGATGTAATCCTTTAGGATAGTGTTTGGCAAGTCCTGTCACCTACTGATGGAGTTAGAACATAAGGCTTATTGGGCTACAAAGTTTTTGAATTTTAATCTTGAGAGTGGAGGAAAGTGCAGGTCTTTGTAGCTAAATGAGTTGGAAGAACTTAGATTTTAGGCCTATGAACATGCCAAAAAGTGCAAGGATAACACGAATAAGTGGCATTATTGTACAATAACCAAGAAGGAATTTATGCCTGAAATGAAGGTGTTTTTTAATGACAGTAGATTGAGATTATTCCTGAGAAAATTGAAATCAAGGTGGAAAGGGCCCTATGCAGGCAGCGAATAAATTTAGGGTGATGACACTTAAACATCTGCGAGATAAGAAGGAGTTCAAGGTGAATGGACATCACATGAAGCCCTATTTCGAGTCAACATTTAATGGCATTTCAGTGATCGTCACTCTCAAAGATCCTTGACATTACTTAAAAGTCCAGGTGCGAACTTGGTAAACGCAGAACTTTTTCTATCCCATACTTGTAAGAATGATTTGTGTTGTTTTTATTCTTAATAGATGTGTTTAGGGAGGTGGTTCAAGGAAATGTGAGTTTCAATCACAATATTGGTGTTTTTTTGTTTGAGTAGAGTAGGAAGCTTGGTTTAATGGTTAGGTGAAGTGAGAGGAATATATAATATTTGGTGAATTTTAGGGGATCATGGTTACTAGGTTTTGTCTGGTAACCGTGACATAGGTCAATTTTTGATTCTGGATCTCAGAGCATGTTAGGTTATGTTTACTATATTTTGTTTGGTAACCTTGAGCCAATTTCTTTTTAGTCCAGAAGCGAGGTTCACTTTACTCACGATCATTAGGATTTTAGTAATGACCATGACCTAGACCTTTTTTTAGTCCAGTAACAAAAGTTGGGGTATCTCACGGTTACCAGATTTTTGGTCGTAACTGTGACCCTATTTCAAAAAAATAATTTTAACCCTAACTATAAAACTTTGCCATTTTAGCTTGTTTTTTTAAGGGTTCCTACCCTTCTTCATTTTTCATTTCATTTTTTTCGATCTTCTATCTTCTTTTTCTTCTTTCTTTGTTTCTTTGTTTCTTTCTTCTTCTTCTCTCCGCCGTCTTTACTCTCCATCGCCATTGCAGGTAAGGGTTATTCCTCTCTTGTTCTTTTCTCTCTCATTCTTCTATTTTCTTGTATTTCCTTATTTCTTTGTTGGTTTGTGTTATGGTTATTTTGTTTGTTCATGTTTCTCTTCTTCTTCTTTTTCTTTCTTCATTCTTGTTTTCTAACCATAATTTTCATTCTTTCTTTCTCTTTCTTTCTTCTTTTCTTCTTTTCTTTTATTGTAGTTAATTTGCTCGCATGACACCATCAAGTAAGTGCTGAACCCCTTTTCTCCCTTTTCCAATTTCATTTTGTTTCTTTGAAGTTTGTTTGTTCTTTATCTTATTGTGGTTTTGTTTACAATTTTAATTTTTGTTCAAGCTCTCTCTTTCTCTCTTTATTGTGTTCTCCTTGTGTTTATTTTAATTTTTTCTTTATGTTTATTTTGGTTACCTATCAATCAAAATTTTCTTTTTTTAGTTGTATTTCATGAAGCTTTCTCTTTTCAATTTGTGTTTTTTTATCTTATTGCTTTTCTTTAGTTAAAATTGTTTGTTCCATTTCTTTATTTTTGCTGTGTCTTGATTTTTTTTAGATATTGCCTATTTTGTTAAAGTTTGGTTTCCTTTGTCTTGTATTATTTTCTATTATTTTTTATGCTGTCAACTATTTCCTTTGGTCATATTTAGACCACTTTTGTGAGGGAGATGCTACTTCCAAGTATGGCCTCTTCTTCCCTTTTGTTGTTCTCTAATTGTTCATTTATTTTGATTGTGTTAGTTTGTATTAATTAGCCAAATTATTGGATGTTGTTTGATCATGGTAGTGCTATTAAATTTTCTTAGGTTTAATCTAGTTAGTGTTTCTTTTATTTCTTTCCTTTTTTTGCACACTCTTTATAAAAAAAACCCTTATTTTCCTTAAGTTTTCCTTGGTTTGTCTTAGGCTGGCAGGTATGACTTTAAGTTTATTGATAAATTGGTTTAGTGATGTAAATTTTTGGCATGATGATAAGTAAACCATGTGACATTTTTGCTTCAATTTAAGATTTCATGCAGTCCTTGCTGGGCATTGCTTCAGTTATTTTTGCTATGACTGTCATATCCTAGATTTTATGGATTCTTGCTATATTGCTATGCTGTTGATTGTCCAAATTCATTGCTAAGCTCAATTATTGATATATGGCTATCTCAGTAGGCATTCTTGACCTCTATGTGTTGTGTGTGGTTTGGAACTATTGCAAATACGCAGTTTGAATTGTCATTTTATTCCTTTGTGAGCCTATTGTGTAAACAAATAAGCATGCCAAATCCTTTTTCAATTGTTCGAGCTAGCTAATGCATTTTCATGCACATATGTATTCTCAGTTCTGTCCTCGAGGTATATAAGCTGAAATGATTTGACCTGTGGGTTATTGGTTTCCAAAGGATGACTTGATCATCATGGTTGAGTGCCACGTACCTCAAGGAAACTTCTTATGTGTCATGAATTTAATTTTGCATCCTTATATGCTCATTTTGCCTTATCATGGTTCATTTGATTCTATCTACTCATGATTTTTCTTAGCCTATGGTTCATGCATGTTGAATACAATGTAATACCTCATTGTGCTTGTTGGATAGTGATTTGAGAGTAAATCAATATTTCTTAGCTTGCCCTTAATTTTTAGCCATAGCTTGATTCTTGTGCATCGTCGAATTTGAGAAGCAACCTTATCTTTAGATCATTTAAATTGTCAATCAGGTTGTTTTTGGCTGTCCTCTTATATGATAATGGTGCTTGCATCTCCATCTTCATTTGAATTAGTTTGAATTAACACAATTTTAGGATAGGGTATATTTAGAATTTAGATGGAATTTGGCATTTGTTCCAAGAACTTTGAGCTTCACAAATCTACATTTTCTTTTGGGTTGTTCTTTTTGTGCTTATTGAGTCTGTTCTTACCATTGTTGACCATATCAATATTGCAAGGCTGATTGTTTGACACTGAGCACTCACCTATACTTTAGTGCTTCATGTGCAATCGTGATATTCAATTTTTGCAATCTTGTACTTTACTTGCATTGTGTTCATGTGTCAAATTATTGCCCTACTTAGCATATTTCTTTGCAAATTTCAGTTACCGTTCTCACCTAAGTTGTTTGAATTGCCTTTGTTTATTGTTTCTTTTGCTGGCATCATGTAACATTGTTGATTGAGCTACACTTTTATCTTAGCTTTGCTCATTTGATTATTGAGCTTCTTTTACAATGTTGAGTATGTTTACCTTTGTTAATTTTGTTCTTTACAGTGGCACCTAAGTGAGCCCGTGTGTCCAACTCCTCCTCTTGAGCTTAGGAAATTCTCCCTCTCTCCATGTTCCTTTACCTCTTAAAAACCAGCCCGAGGCTAGTCAGCCACCTCCCCCAACCTCTATATAATAAAAAAAAGAAGAAAAAGAAGGGACCTAAGGTGCTAGGATAGGTGCCTAAGAAAATGAAAACCAACTACCAGATTTTCTTCAATTGTGAGTATCTCCCTTTTGCCTACCTGGACATGAGTTTGTTGGAGAAGATGGAAATTAAGAAGGAGGTAGAAAACCATATAGTGGCTTTGGAGAGGCACATCAAGGAACACAATTCTTGGAGCAGTAATCTATAAATAGATAAAGATTCTGAAGGATAGAGATATATAAAATCTAACCTTTTATTATTGGAAAAAAAAGAACATTTTCTGTTTTAATTTTCTATAAGTTCTTAGGTTCAATTTATGTTTTGAAAAGAAGAAAATATCAAAGAGGAAGACCATTATTGTAAAGAGAGAAAGGGTTAAGAGATATCTTTTATCATCTTTCATCCACCTCTTCTTCTTTGTACATGTTTGATGATATCTTTAGGAACTTGAACAATTTATGTTTATGTTTATTTAATCATATTAATATAAGTGGTTTTGTTTGCAAAATTTTCTATTAGTACATTATGTATGATCATAATAAGAAAGAATGTAGTCAAGAGATATGTTCTTCCTTACATCTAATAGAAATTCATCACTAAAGCATTTCTTGAGAGATCGGAATGTTAGATGATTGCTATAGGTTGGTGATTAATCTTGAGATATGTATTTATAATTCACTAATTCATTAATGAGAGTTAAGAGTTAGGATTATTGATGCATGTTTTAGGCACTCTAATTCATGTCGAGAGAGTGAATTGGAACTTTAATCCAACTTGGCTTGGATTAAGAGAATATTCCAAGTTCCATTGTTTCATTAACTTATATCATTATTTTATTTGTCTTCTTTGATCATCACTAATTAAGTTCAATTAATAATTAGATTTAGCATTCCACTAGTAGTCTAGTTTTATTATCACAATTATTTAAAATTGTAAACAAGATTACAATCAGAAAGTAATAGTGATTAATAATCGATCTGTTATCTTCGTGTGAACAATATCTTAAGTACTATAATCGGTAAATCATGCGCTTGTGAATTTAGCACAACATCAGGTATTCCAAATATCTGAGGTAAGTTCAGGCCAACAGAGGAAGGACCTTTTATACTTAAAAAGCTATTGTCTAAAGGTGCTACCATTTTATTAGATAGTGATGGCAATGAGTTCACAGAACCAATGAATGTTGATAGGCTGAAAAAGTTCCATAACTAAAGACTAAAAGAGAAAAAGAAGAGAATAAAATCCTCGTGGGTTAAAAATGAAAAAAATGGCAGCTTTGCTAAAATTGGGCACCTCGTTAGGGTGAAAATCAAAAAAAAAACACCATGTGTAAAAATTAGAGCCTGAGCAAAAATAATCAATTAAGAAAACCTGATAGGGTTGATTAATGACATGAATTATGATGCTTGTAAAGTTTTATTTCGAAATTGAATAATATGTGTCATTGGGGGAATGTCAAATGTTGATCATATGCACTGAAATGAGAAAGAAATGTCATAGAAGTATTTATAATGTTGTTAATGTGTTTAAAAGTAGTGTTTCCACATGTTCAAGTTCTAAAGGTTCAATAGAAGCAAAAACATAATCTATAAAAGTATTTAATCTAGTCTATCTCTATCACGTCTCTCTCACCATCCAGGTGTCTAAGACGAGAAAGCCTGTTGTCAACAACTGGACTGGTAACCCACTGCTGTATGAATTAGAGGTGCTAAAGTCATAAGCATCAATCTCAATAATGGAGGTGTTCATGGGAAAGTACTCTACCAAGAAATGGGTAGTGAGAATGCCACCTCGAAAGCCCAGTGAACACCTGATAACATCCTGGCGATCCCTAAACTGACGAGCATAATGGGCAGTCATATAGAAGGTAGCCCAATACAATCCACATAGAGGGACACACCCTAAAGCTCCATCTCAAACAGCAAAAGTAATAGGTAACTAGGTACACCTAAACATGATGTCAACATCCGTCGAACGGTCCAGCTAATAAACTATATCCAGGAGTGATCGATACTCATGCTACAAACATCGAAGTGTGACATAACATATAGGATAAATGCCTATGGCTCTAACTAAGGGAGGAGGCTTCGACAATAGCTATATCTTCTCGCGAAGCCATACCTAAAAAAAAGAAAAAAACTGTTGGGTGAGTTGGGTTCATCTTAGGAAAAAATAAGGCAAAGAAATACATGAAAATTTGAAATGACATATATTTTAATGAGAAAAAACTAGTATTAAAACCCATAAGGGGCGTACTACCTTCAAATAATAAGGATGTAATTGAAAAAGCATGGGATTACCTGTGAGGAAGGAAGGATAGCCATGATAAACAAAAGAGTTATGGTGAAAGGCATCTAAACCAATGATGGTCTTTGCCAGGATCAGGGGTAAGGGATTGCACCCCTAAATAATACCATCCACAATGCTAAACAATCTATAATCCCCTATCATGGGATCACCAGCATGCACCAATAAACACTGAGTGAGTTATGAAACAGTACCACACTGAAGTGAAAGGTAGGTATGTCATCAAAGTCAGCCAATACATCAATCAGGGGCTCCAGTGGAAATGTGCTCCCGTAAGGTACTAAACCCCTAGTCTCAAAAGCAAGAATGCCCAGGACACAGGCCGCCTCTCTGGGATAGCTGACAATAAGAGAGGGTAGGCACTGCTAGATGCCAAGCTCGAATCGAGCATTAACCATCGCAGCGAATGCCTCTGGTAAAAGACATAACTTCTAATGTGTAAATTTGAATACATGTAACCTCGGATCCTAATAGTGAACAACAACAAGCAATAGGTTCCTATTTGGAGAGGTTCTTCTCGGGAACCTTAAGCTAGAATTGGAGCCAAAAGAGAATCTTCCCAGGTTTTTGAGCCATCCAATAGTCAGTGCAATTTACTAAGTCCAGTAGTTATGGTAATGGTAATTTTTAAGCAGTCTAAGTGTAGAAAGTATAAAAGAAAAAATAAATGACTGAAAGAAAAATGAACAGAAAAAGAAAACAAAGAAAAAGAAAGAGAGAAGAAAATACCTGAAAGAAGCTTCCTTGGGAAATGAAAGGTTAAAGGCATAAAAACCAAGAAAGTTAAAGCACTATTTATAGAAAGTGGTGAGCTATGGTCATCCCTCACAAAGAGCAAACCAAGAGCAGCCCATCCATCGCCCCTAGAGAGCCAAAAGTCACTCATTTGCATATCCATGCATTGCAAGTACATACTATTGTATTTTCCTTTGTTTTCATTTTTTAGGGAATCTAAAAGCTTAATGACCTGAGTAATTAACTCTAAAGGGTTTTAAATTGAAAATCATTCATCTTAAGAGGCACAATGTATTTTAAGGGGCATTTAAGACTTTTGGATACTAGTGTGCAGTAAAAGGTAATTAATTCTTGTCAATATTGTAAAATAATATTGTAACACATAAAAAGGGTGTAAATAATGTTTTTAGATAATTTTAGATGGATAGGGATCAAGAAATTAATGAAAATGATAAAAAAATGGAAGAAAAAGGCTTAATTTAAGTTTAGAGGGCAAAATGGTCATTTTACCCTCAGGGACGAGATGTCTCTCAACCTTGTCCATCGCTAGCGATAGATGGGAAGCCCATCCTTCACTCAAATTCAGGAATAAAAAGGTATTCTTCTTCATTTTTCTAGCGAACTTGCATATTTTTCGATTTCAAAGTTCCTTCTCTGATTTTTCAAGCATTCCTCTTCGTTCTTCGTCCGTTCTTCAAGCTGTTTATGCCTATGGCCTCCTGGAAATAAGGCGCACTTTAGGGAGCACTTTTTTCCTACTATCCTTTCATTTTCATTTTTTGTCCTCCACAAGTAAGTGTTATTTAATATTTATTTATCTTTTCTTTTCTTTTATTATTTATCTCTTAGTTAGAACATAATTTCGATTGTAAAACATTAATTTTAGGCATGATGGATGTGAGCACCCTTTATTTTCTTAGTTAAAAATAAATATTGTCTTATAGTTTAGGTTATGTAAGTTTAATTACCAAACCTTTTTTGCATGACATTATAGATGATAAAGAACCTTATATATGAGCACATAGACCTGTATTTTATTCATTTAACAAGCAATATATATAGCCTCTACATACTTTATGTCTTTAGAAGAGTTTATGGTGTAGTTGTGATTGCACCAAGCAGTTATGAATAGGTTTAATAACTTAAAAGGCTTTGCGTGGCGGCCATCTTGGACTATGTTGTATAATTTATTTCTTTGTACAAAGGGCAGTCACATTCCTAGCCAAATGCTACCAAAATTTTTATCTAAATTTATTGTAAGACGTAAAGTGTACATTATATCGATATGATGATTATGTTGGTAGCCATGATGGCCTATGTATTGTTTGAATGCTCTTTTGTACAGAGGGCAGTCTCATTCCTAGCCGGAATGCTGCAAAAATTTTTACTAGACTTTTTGTAAAATGTGAAGTGTGCATTATGTTAATAACATGTAAATTATGCTATTTGGCAGCCTTAACAGCCTGTTTGTTGTTATGAATTAGCTTTTTCATGCAGGAAGCAATCATATTTCTAACCAGAATGCTGCCAAATTTTTTAATTCTCATAAAATGTTTGTTGTACATTATGTCTCTTTTTTATGCATGATTGTTAGAATAACCAAACATTTGTTATTTTTGTAATTAATATGCATGCCTAGTATAGATTAACTACAGATATCTAAACCAACCTTCTATCTAAATTTTTGTATATTAGCTTGCTTATGACTCAAGTTAACCTCGAACTAACATCTAACATTTCTTACAGGATGCCTCATAAGACTGCATGCCAACAGCCACCTCGACTGATGCTAGCTTATATTACGCCTGTACAGGCTAGTAAATATGAGCCCTACATCGAGTTCAGTACAGATCGAGCAGGTTTATATCTAGGTAATTTTTACAGAAGTTTGGGTTGCTACAGGAGGTTGATTGACTCCTAGCTAGGGTAGGATGGATAAAGTTCTTCGGCCCAGCCTATAGGATGTATCCAGATGTCACCCGAGAGGTACTTGCCACCTTAGAGTAAGGTGCCTTGATGTATGTGGTTTAGTGCACATAAAATTATTATTTTATGTTTAAGTTTAAGGAATTAATATTTAGTTTTAGTTATTTTATGTGTGAAATGTGATATCTTTTATGTGTTTAATGTGTGTAAGAGAAAGTAGAGAAAATAAGGAGAACAATGCAAAAATAAAGCAAACAGAGGAGTTCCTATCACGAGCATAACAAAGAGAGCCAACAGAAGAGGAAATTAAAGCAAAACAAAAGTCAACATTTAAAGGAGTGTGTTCTGTCACTAGCGCGATAGAGAGAGCCATTGGAGCAATTAATTATGAAAAGCTACTTTAAGAGGCATGACTTCTACCAAGGGTCATGTACCTCTAGGGAGTCACTTCAAGGGATATAAGTCTTGGTAAGAAAAATATAAAGAGAAGATACAAAATTAAGTGAGGGATGACAATCAAGGTAGAGAGAACAATTATTTTTACTAATTCTCTGTAAAAGTTTGAATAATTTTATCCTTTGAAAAGAAGATAACAAAAGAAGAAGAAGAAGAATATTTTTAGTGATTGAAAAAGATTGAGAGATTTCTTTTTATCATCTTTCATCTATTCCTTCTTCTTTGTATATATTTGAATGATATCTTAAGAACTTGAATAATGATGTTTTTCTTTATTTTATTTTCATTAACATAAGTAGTCTTTTAATACATAATTTTCTACTAGTATTTAATGTATGATCATAATAAGTAAATGTGTAGTCGAGAGATATATTTTTTCTTAAAGCTAATAGAAATTCATTGTCAAAACATTACTTGAGAGATCAAAATGTTAAGATAATTGCTATAGGTTGGTCATTGAACTTGAAATGTGTGTTTATAATTAACTAATTCATTTGTGAGAGTTAAGAGTTAGAATTATATATGCATATTTTAGGTAGTCAAATTTATATCGAGAGAGTGAAACATTAATCCAACTTGGCTTGCACTTATAAGATTACATATTAAATCAAGAGAATAAAATCAAGTCTCATACTTGTTAACTCATATCATTAAGTTAATTTGTCTTCTTTGATCATCAATAACTAGATTTTAATTAGTAATTAGAGTTAGTTTACCACTAGTAGCTTAGATTTACAATCAAAATTATTGAATATTGTAAACAAGATTAAAATCAAGTAGTAGTGTGTAATAGCCAATGTAGTCCTCATGGGAATGATGTCTTAAGTACTAATTAATAAACCATGGGCTTACGGATTTAGCACAAGTTTTTGGCATTATTGCCGGAGACATGATTGATGTTTATTGCCATTATAATTCTTGATTAAAGATTTTGGATTACAATATTAAATTTGTTTTTTTTATTTGTTTTGTTTTTATAGATTTGATGGTTCAAGTTTATGCCTAAAACAAGGAGCTCCTAAGAAGAACTTGAACAATTAAATCCAGAAATAGAAAGATTTCTTTTAAGAAATCAAAAACCAAAGAGAAAGAAGAATAAGAGACCTATCATGGTGGAAAATGACCCATCAAGATTGATGCATTTTGCTACACCAATGTTAAAAGGGGCTCAGCAAGGGGTAGTTCGTCTAATGGTAAATGCAAACCAGTTTGAAATTAAGCCTTCCTTATTACAAATGGTGCAAAATAGTTTTCAACTTTATGGTTTGCCAAATGAGGATCCAAATTCTCATTTAGCAAATTTTCTAGAGATATGTGATACCTTCAAGATAAATGGAGTATCGACAAATGCAATTAAGCTTAAGCTATTTCCTTTTACACTTAAAGATAAGGTAAAAGCTTGGTTGAATTCCCTTGCAAGAGGTTCTATAACTACTTGGGACCAATTGGTATAAGCTTTTCTATCTAAGTATTTTTCCTTAGCTAAGATTGCAAAGACAATCAAAGATACAACTACTTTTATGCAAAATGATAATAAATATTTGTATGAAGTGTGGGAGAGATTTAAAGAATTACATCAAATTTATCCACATCATAATCTCCTAAGAGAGTTGCTAATGCAAACTTTTTATAATGGAGTGAACCCTACTACTAGAGGGACTATTGATGCTACTGCAGGTGGTTCTCTTATAAGGAAGACTACATATGATGCATTTGAATTGCTTGAAGAGATGTCAATAAATAATTGCATGTAGCCAATAGAAAGAGCAAAAGCATCAACTTCTTCCTCTGTTAAAGGTGTGCATTCAATTGGTTTAGTTACTGCTTTGCCAGCATAAGTTGTATCCTTGACTTACAAGATTGATAATTTAAGCATAGGAGGAACCCTATCGAATGCATGTACCATTTATGGTTAGCAAGGCCACCTTAGTGAAGGATGTAATTTGGGATTGGCTAGCACAAAAGAGCAAGTAAGTTTTATTCAAGGCCAAAGACATGGTAACCCCTATTTAAATTTCTCATGAGGTAACAACCACCAGAATAGAGGAGTAAATGGATTCCAATAACCACAAGATAGATTTGGAGCATTGGAAGTTAAAATGAATAGGTTCTTGGAGGGGATAAATTTAAAGTTTAATTCACAAGAGGAGAATCATAAGATGCTTGAATTAAAGTTTGACCAGATTGCTAAGAATCAAGCTTCATCTATCCATAATTTAAAAGTTCAATTGGGGGAACTTGCCAATGTATTACCATCAAGACCTTGAGGATGTCTTCTGAGCAATACGAAGGATAATTCGAGAGAGCAAATGAAGGCAATTATGTTGAGATCTGGTAAAAAGTATGTAAATAAATTTATTTCACCTAACAAAGTGAGGTTTTTCAAGGAAATAAAGTTTAGGAAGCAGAAGAGCCTATTGTCATGAGCGCGACACCAACCACGAGTGTAATAAAGCAGTTTCGAATAATGTCATGGGCACGAATCATGCCATAAGCGCGACAAAGGGGGCTTCCAAAGGTAAAATTTTTTAAGCTCACCCACCATTTCCATAAAGATTGAAGCAAAAGGAAAATGATAAGCAATTTTTAAATTACCTTTATAAATTAAAGAATTTGTATATTAATTTATCTTTTATTGAGGTAATAACTCAAATACCCAATTATGCTAAGTTTCTGAAAGAATTAATTTCTAAGAAGATAAGCTAGGAGAACATATCTACTGTTGCATTGACATAGGATTGTAGCTATATAATCACAAATAACATACCAACAAAGTTAAAAGACCCTGATAGCTTTATTATTCATGTAAATTGGGAAATATATAGTTTCCTAGGTATTTATGTGATTTAGGCGCAAGTATCAACCTTATACCATTATCTATTTTTAAGAAGTTAGGTTTGAAAGATGTTAAACCTACTTCTATAGTATTCCAATTAGTTGACCAATCTATTAAAAACCCTTATGGCATAATTGAGGATGTGCTTGTAAAAGTGGATAAGTTCATATTGCTGGTTGATTTTATGATTCTTAACTTTGCATATGATGCTAATTGTCTATTGATTTTCTGTAGACCTTTCATGCGAACTGGTCAGACATTAGTAGATTTTTATGAAGAGAAGTTAATTTTGAGAGTAGGGGAAGATAGTGTGGAATACCATATCGATAAGGAACTTAAGTATCCTATGGATGAAAATGTGTGCATGAAATTAGATTTTATTGATGCGTGTGTTTTAGAAGTTTTTGAAGCTGATGATCAAGATAAAGCAAGCAATGAAATAAGGAGCCACTACCACCATCCATTGTAAGTCCCCCTAATGTTGAGTTAAAAGAACTACCTAGCCATTTAAGGTACTCGTTTCTTATTGGTAATAACACTTTGCCTATTATAATTTCTAGCAAGTTGACTAAAATGCAAGGAAGTTTGTTGTTGCAAGTGGTTAGGAAAAGAATAAAGAGTATAGGGTGGTAAATATTTGATTTAAGGGGAATTAACCCAATGTTGTTATGCATAGAATACATATAAAGGATGGGTATCAACCTAAGAATGATAGGCAAAGGAGGCTTAACCCAAATATGAAGGAGGTCGTTAAGAAAGAAGTTATTAAGCTTGTAGATGCTGGCATAATCTATCCGATTTCAAATAGTACATAGGTTAATCCTATTCAATGTATTCCAAAGAAAGGAGGCATGATTGTAGTTAGGAATGAGATAGGTGATTTAATTCCTATGAAGACAACCACAGGTTAGGGGGTTTGCATTAACTATAGGAAATTAAATTTAAATGCAACAATTAGAAATGATCATTTTTCTCTACCATTTATCGATTAAATGTTAGAGAGAATTACTATGTGTCCAAATGGGTGGAAGCCAAGGCAACACCAACCAATGATTCAAAGGTAGTTGTCAAGTTCTTGAAGAAGCTCTTCTTAAGATTTGGAGTGCCTTGGGCCATTATAAGTGATGGAGGTATGCATTTTATAAATCGTTCTTTTTTATCTTTGTTGCATAAGTATGAGGTTCATCATAGGGTAGCAACACCTTATCATCCACAAACTAGTGGTCAAGTAAAGGTCTCAAATAGAGAATTAAAATAGATCCTTGAGAAACTTGTTGCTAATATAAGAAAAGATTGGGCATATAAATTGGATGATGCTCTATGGGCATATAGGACTACTTTTAAAACTCCTATTGGTATGTCTCCCTATAGGTTAGTTTTTGAAAATGCATGTCATTTGCCTGTTGAGTTAGAGTATAAGGCTTTTTCGGACAATTATAGCATTAAATAATGACCTAAAAGAGGTTGGTGTCAATAGATGCTTGCAAGTGAATGAATTGGATGAGTTACATCTTAATTCGCATGAAAGTGCAAGGTTATATAAGGAAAGAACAAATAAATGGCATGATTCGCACATAAGGTATAAAATTTTTCAAGTAAGGGACAAAGTACTTTAATTTAATTCTCAATTGAATTTGTTTCCCAAAAAACTTAGATCTCGTTGGAGTTGACCATTTAAGATAACTCAAGTGTTTGATCATGGCTATTTAGAGCTTAGAAATTATAAAAATGAATTGTTTAAAGTTAATGGCCATAGTTGTAAGATCAATTTGGATGGAAATTTTCATGGTAGAGAGGTCTTATTTAATTTATATTTCAATATTTATGTTATGTTGTTTTAATTTTATGCTTTTATTTAATTTATATTGTGAATAATATAGTTTATATGTGTTCCACGGGGTTAATTTGTGCTTGGATTTCCTATTATGTTTAAATGTTGTTGAGTTCTCAACTTTGTCAAAACTATTCTTCAAATTTTTATTCCTATAGTGAATGCGACTTACAGCATGAGCGCGACAGTCCTAGGAGAAAACAAAATTTGGTCTCTATCATAAGCGTGCATAAATATTCACGAATAAAGAAAAAATATGCCATCTATCATGAGCGCGACAAAGGGAAAATTTTGAAATTTTTTGAGGATTTTCTAACCATTACTATGCTTTTAGCCTTCTATAAATTGGTTTTTGCACCCTAGACACCCTATTTTCAGCCACCTTCTCAAATTTTCTCTCTAGGGTTTTCATATTTTTTTCCTTTTCTTCTCTATTTCTTTCTATTTTTCCTGTTATTTTCTAAGTTTTTATGGTTTTGCACTTAACGTTCTGTGTAATTTTAAAGTTGGGTTGCTGCAATTTCATCATGGTACGTGTGAAAAAGTGCGAGGAATAAGGGCAAGGAGGATGCTGGTTCTTCTTCATAGTCATAGGGTACCACAGTGTATCAAGATATGTATGATTGTCCATTTTCTATCTTCTCCAAGGACGAAGGTAAGAAATTCTAGTTCTTTGCTAAAAAAAAAAGTATTGTAGGTGTTTGAAATTTTGATTTTAAGTTGTTGAAGACTTTGGGGATTGAGGATGAGATTAATAAATATTTGAAAAGCATAAGATGGGATAAATTTGCCCATATGAATTTACCTATTAGAAAATAGTGGGCTTTAGAGTTTTTTGTGACTTTGAAGTATGTTGATGATAGGAAAATTCAAATACAGTTCAGACATGATGGGATTAAGTATGTTTTTGGTTTTGAAGACATGAATGCCTAGTTTGGTTTCCCTTTGAATGGCAATCAATTTGTTCCACAGCCCTTCATTGCACATGACACATGGAAAAAATTAACTGCTATAAGTCATTTTGATATAAAAAAATTTGACAAATTGTTTAATTAAAAATGAGACATTATTGTTATTGCATGAATATTTATGGCATGCCATATTTGGGAGAGTAGAAAGTAATAAGGTGCAAGTTAAGGATTTATTTGTGTTATCTTTAGTGCAAAGTAAAAAAAAAAATATCATTTTATATCTCATTCACTTTTGATGGTTTATATAATGTGTCTGTTGCTAAAACCAAATCTATAGGTATATGACATATGGTAACTAGAATTGTTTTAGAATGTCTAGGAAAGTTGACTGATTTTATGCCTTCCGAAGATGACAAAATTACCATGTTAGATGTTACATTTTTAAGGAACTCTTTACTTGTTAAAAATAGGAGGATGGCCTCCAGTGTTTTTATCTATTGATGAGCAAAATAGGAAATCTGGCATGGGCAAAGGAAAGGTGCCATCAACTACTGATGATGAGGATGTAAGTGATGATTCTGAAGCAGCCGAGAAGGCTAGGGAGTCAGAATTGGATGTTGAAGAGGGTAGTAGTGCAGCAGGATGAAAGTAAGTGTTGACTAAGTTGGATGCTGGGGATGAGGCCAACCGAAATCTGGCTGTGAAGGTTGGTTTGGTATTTGATAAGATTGTCAGTAGCAAATTCTGAATAAATTCTGTTTAGATTCCAATCATATCTCTTCAACAAGTTACAAATTTTGCACGGTTCCATTTTTTATTATTATTATCTCATGCTCCCAAATTGCCATTTGCCATAAAGATTTTATTTTTTATTTTTTTTGGAATGCAATGCTGTCAAGAATATGTAATGATACTGGATTTTTTATTATAAAGGATTTTTCTTTACAGATATGCAGAATTCACACCCAGACATGTTTATATTTCTGCTATTCCTTGCCGTTCAAAAAATGGAAATAAAGAGAAAGTGGTAGATTAGTAAGAGAAACGGAAGGAACGGGGAAAAACTGGAGTATTTTAATAATAAAAAATTTAAAAAAAATATATGTATGAAATTAAGGATTAGAAGGTTCTATTTTTAATATTTTTTTTAATATATGATAGCCCCATGGAGACTTGGAATTCGTTTGAATGCATGTATCTGGAATTTTAATAAAGCATGACATAATTAGACTGGTATTTAAATCGAGCTATCCAGAGACGGAAATTCCATATTTACCCTTCAGTTATTTCATCTACCTATATAATGCAACGCTACTTTTCTTCAAATATCCTATCTTTTTCTCAAACATAATAAAAACAAATATCTTACTTTACCTTATCTTACTTTGTTAAACCTTCTACTACCTCCATCCAAAGAGAGCCTCAAGAATATTTATGTTCTGATCGGGATGTGGTCAACCTCACTCGTTTTCTGCTAGGTTGAACAGTGAAGCTGGATGTTACAAGATATAAGCCACTTGACACTAAAAACTAGACAGAATAAATTTTGTAAGTGGCCATCCAAATCAAGTAAAAATTCTCAACTTATCATCACAGCCTTCATACACACACTGAGAGAGATAAAGATGTACATTTAGATCAACTCAGAGATTATTAATCGAAAACATATTATTTATACTTGCCAAACAAATTTATAAATCAAACAGCACAAGAAATTTATAATGGCTAGGCTCTTTATATATATGGTCTCCCGTCCGTTCCTAAAGAACTTTCTTGAAAATTTCTCTGAATAGCTGATTACTTTCAAGAGCAAGAATCAAAGCCAAAAAAAAAAAAACACTAGAAATCTAAGGCCCTATAATTCCCTTGCTTTTTACCCAAAAGTTTCTTCCCAGCTAAATAAGTAGTAATCACTGCAACACATCATTTTGCTTATCCATGGAGGACGGCATTAACTGCAGCATCCAAAGCGTGCCTGAGCTTGTATCACTATAGGATGCAAGTAAGCACCAAAAGAAGCATAAAATTGATTGTCACATAAATTGAACTGATGATCGGCCTACATGTCAACAAATAACTGTAAAGATTATCCTACACTACACTACACTTCATATGGTTCAAGAAGCAAGGGTTATTATGCAAATAAACCAATAGTTGGAACTAACTGCTGCTAGTATTACTTCTATGTGATCTCCTTTTTCAGCATCTTTTGATAATATCAAACTGATCCCCAAGACATTCCTTTTCTTCGAAATTCAAAAATCCCCAGTTTTTATTGGTTTGGATACATAACTCCATGTATTAATCATCCCATATGAATTGTCACTGTGAATACCTAACAGACCAACAGGAAACAGTGATGCAATGCAAGCCAAGGAAAACCAATCAATTCAATCCGTTCATGGGCAGTACAATTTAATTGATAATATGCAATACTTGGACAAAATTCAGCAAAATCGAAAAACAAATACACAAAATAAAAAGAAAATAAAACAAATTGAAAATCAATGCTTTTATGATGCAGTTTATTACTCAAAGGCAAAAAAGAGAAACCGCACCCAAAGAATAAGGACTATATTTTAAATCTCCAGTATGCCTTACTATCAAAATTGTGTAAACAAACAAAGATTAAAGCATAGAACAGTATCAACTCAAAGACATAAGTGCATAGTAGCTGCACTACATCAATCCAAAGTAGTTCCTCTGCAACCATATTGGATACTTTTGGTACTCATAACAAACCATTTAAACATCAAAACTCGGGCCAGAAATTAGAGTAAATCATGACCCTCAATAAGGCTATGAAAAATAACCCACACTAGGAAAATCCAAATATAATCTTTCTTTTTATGAATAAAAGCCTACCCTTTAAATCAGGACTGCCTGGCATAGCGAACATACAGCACAGCAGCAGCAGCAAGAATCGCACCTGTGAAGCCCATCGCAAGCACAGGCAGCTCCACCATGGAATCCTTCGTATCCTTCTCTAAATTCTCACTTTGAAGTCCATTAGCAGCTTCCATACTTCTCTCCTTTAATCCGCCAATAACCTTTTCTGATTCAACGAACTTCTTCTGAATCTCCGCCATCTTTTCTTCAATTTCATTCACCTTATCCTTCGAGGCCTGCAATTTCTTCTCATATTCGTCAATCTTTTTGTCTTTTTCATCCATTTTCTCTCTCATTTCCTCCTCAATCTTCATTTTCTTACTCCTTTCCTCAGTTTCTATCAACTCAGCGGCACCAAGCTTGGTTTCCAAATCTCTCAGTTTATTTTCTAACTCCCATTTCTCTCTCCTTATCTCTTCGGACGCCATTTCCCTTTCTCCCAAAACTTTCTTCAGTTGCGAAAGCTCGGCATTGGCTTCTTCTCCTACGGTCATAGCTGAAATCAAGTCGTGTTGAAGTCTAGAAACCTCTGTTTCGAGCTGCAGAGCTCTGGCAGCGAAGGATTCAAGAGCTCTTTTGCACTCTTCTGACGGTTCTTTCTCTCTCTCCAGTACTTCCAGCCTCAGCTTGAGCTTTGAATCATCAGATCTTAGAGATTCAATCTCCGCCGTCAATTGCTGAAATTGAGCTTTGACTTGTTCGTTCTCGTTGGCCAGAGAGAGTTTATCCTTCTCCAAGGCTTCGACCTTCTGATTCAGCTTCATTTCGTTCTCGCGGTGGTCGAAGGTCTGAGCCGGCGGATCGTAATTCTCAAACCCAACGCCGTTGGTGATCATATTCTCACCTTCCATTTCTTAAACTCTGAAACTGAAACCAAACAAACAGAACCCCCAAGTATCAATACAAATCAAACAATCAAAAGAAAATGAAAGGTTAATTATAGCGGTGAAAGTTTTCTTGGCAACCAAACAAATATAGTAAGTAATACTCGTTCGGAGGAGAATTTTAGGGAAAAGTACAGAGGAGATTTTCAGGGACGGAATAATGGAAAGGTCGAAAAGCCGAATTACATTTTCGATAATAGGGTTTTTGGTTGCGGAATGGACGGCTGATAACGCTTCAAGAGAAGAGATTCGGTGTCAGTGAGCACCACGTGTTTAAAGCTCTGTGGGATCCACTAACACATGCGGACCTCTTTCTTCTCTCTTTCCAAACTACAGGTCGTTTCAGTATTTCACAATCTGTCAATCTGATATAATTAGTTGACGAAAAAGCAATTTTTCTTGTAATATATAAAAATGCACAGACAAAAATTTCTAATTGCACGTTAATACCACCTTTTACACACATAAAATTAATCTATTTTTTTTATTTATACTTGAGAAATATATATATATATATATATATATATATTACTTTTCGATATTGATATAAATATATTTCTTTAACTATATATATTTTTATATTAAATTTATTTAATTTTGACAAATGTATAATTATTACTTCAAACATGTAACGAAAATAATGCATATAAAAAGAATTAGAATACAATAAATAATTTTTTATTAATGAGAACAAATTGTCAAATTTAGTTGAAACTTAAGCTATTTTTGCTAATTTTAATATGTGAAACATTATTTATAAAATTAGCAATGTATATATATTACTTTTTGATATTGATAAATATATATCTGAATTCTTTGACAATATATATTTTTATATTAAATTCATTTGATAATATACATTTTTATATCAAATTCATTTGATTTTGATAAATGTATATTTATTACTTCTTACACGTAACAAAAATAATAAACATAAAAAGAATTCTAACAAAAATTCTAACAAATTTCCATTCTCTGCCAAGGATACAGTTAAATTCCCAATACTGGAGAAGCATTCATTCCCACATTCTTCATTCTGTATTATCTTTTAACTACAGTTTTTAACTCATCGTTTTTACCATAAATTGAAATTCTTGGGGAACCTCAGACTTCACAATAAAAAGTACGCTGATAACATTGCGACAGATTTATCACCTTTAGAATGTCCAGCATATAATACAGTGTATAGTTACATAATTAAAAGCCTTTGGTTAGCATACTCTTCAATATACCGTACTTTCTACTTTTGAAACACTAAATAAAATTTTAAACGGTACTATTAATCGAGCTTACAGTTAAAAAGTAAAAATGCTGCATGCATTCTTTCTGTAGATGAACCTGACAAGTCCCAAATACCAACCAAATTGCTTACCTGCTGAAGGAAAGAGGGGAGCTTTCTTCTTCTTCCTTTCGTTTTAATAATTTCTAATATATTGTTTCACTATTATATTATGCTTCTCACCTCTGTCAGTCTCTAATGATCCAAACTAGTGCCCAACAGAAACTGACTCAAAAGATCCTCACTTTCCACCCAAGCCACCCCGAGAAAGCTCCACATTCTATACCCTTCCACCCTATAAATGATATTTCCTCTGCATGTGATTACCCCCTTTCGAGCTAATTAGGGAATCTGATCCTTTAATACATCTTTGTTATACCATATTGAACTGTCCCCACTTTTCTGTGAGAAGCTGCACCCGTAGCGGCAGCACCGATACCACCATACTTAGCCTTGGACTGCAGCAAGTTTGTATTGATTGAGATTCGGTCATCAACATGTTCCACCTCACTAATTCCTGCCCTGGTCATAAAAAAAGGATTGGAATCTATGTTTATAGCTACATCTGGTGCACATTTAGCACCCATGCCACATTGCTGCACTTGCTTTTGCGATGACAATTCCCCCTGAATTTCTAAAGGAGATCTCTCTTGCTTCCCCGTGCAAGATTTGCGGTAACCATAAGTGGAAGGAACAGCCTGAGAAATGACTGAATCTCTGACAAATGTTCTTGGGTCATAGGTATCTTTCATCATACTTCCATTTTCATATGGAACAACAGGCCCAACAACTTTTCCTGGTTTATCTGTTGAAGTACATAAGATAAATGACTCAAGTCCAATATGAAATATTATGAATGCAACGCAAAATTAGTTGGCAATGTTGACAGTACCTATTGGAACTCTTTGTGGAGCCTGCAATGATTCTATATTGACATGTACTCCCTCAGAATCTTTAGCATTTTTGTTGTATTTTTCTTCTGAAGTCTGTTGGTCTCTCGAAAAAGCAATGTTCTGCTCTTTGGGAGGAATAGCATTTGAATGCACAATTGTAGACCTTAATAGCATACAAAGAAATCAGTTCTAATTACTAAGCAGTTCAAATGAAACAAAAACCAAACAAAATATAGCACTGCGAAACAAACAACAAATGGATATTGGAACCATCACATAAAAGCCTCTATGGTGGTAATAAAGGTCTAATTTTCACAGAAGAAATGAAAATGAAAGTAATGTTAGACAATAGAGATCTATGATTTTGTTTGATTTATAAAGACATAAAGAAGAGCTCAATAAAGACACTAACCTTGAGAAGAAAAACAAAACATGGCACTGCCATTTCATAGGGAACTTCAATATGGAATTTCACATGATTTGATTTCAGGGCAGAAGAATACCACATTAATTTTGCTCTTAAAATTATGTTCAATTTTACGACAATAAATCATTAGTTATCTACCATATGGATAACTACAGGACAGTCAATATCATATAAATCACAGTTTATATGATATTTCCATATCAACTTGAATCGTTAAACCAGGAAAAAGAAAATTTGACTTCAGTTATTACAACTCAACCAGGTTTTCAGAACAGATTAGAGCCTAATAATAATAATAATAAAGTGTCAAAAACTTTATAAAGATGTCATAAAGACTTGTTAATATCAAAAAGCATGTCTAAGATAGTTATACAAATAGATAAAATGTTACTGAAGAAGAAAATGAGATGTTTTTTGCTGGCAACAAATGGATGTGTGCAGAGATTCGTAAGGCTGATCATTTGGTTCTATTTCCAAAGCATGCCAAGTCCCCTCATTCAACGGTTGGGCACTTTAAAGATTCTCAACTCTAATGATAATGTCATTTCCAGAAGTATAGACCAAGGACAAATGGAAAAAAGTACTTTCTGTTTTATTAAGTTGCTTATTTCTTTCTTCCTTTTCAAAACAATCAATGACCTTATCTTACATGCATGCACAAGCACCCACACCCCATCCAATCTTGTTTTTGAAACAAATTGAAGAATGATCAATTCGAAAGAAATAAAATTTACAAAAATTAAGAAAATATGCACACAGGTGAAATATCAATAAAATAAAATGCATACATAAATTATAATTGAAAAGTTACATATAATCGACAGCAAACAATATCAAGTAGAATAAGAACTTTATTCAAATTTAATTTCATCATTCATATATACATTTGAAAAAAGAACAGGTAACCTAGAAGTATATCAACACCTTTATAATAATATATGCATTCTATGAAAGTCAAAACAAAAGCAAAAATGCAAAATAACAAAGTAATATAATTACTTATATCAATTTGGGTTGTCAGAATTCTGTTTTGTGGGACAGATATTTAAATGCTCACTTGGGTTAGCTGGAGGTCTGATAGATATTATCGAATAGCAGGCTTTGATGAGAGATGTGAAGAATAAGCTTGGTCCAATAAATTGCTATTGACTTACAATAATTTCTATGTCTATCATGGATCAACAACCATTGAGATCGATAAACCTTTTAGATCTTATTGACCAAAGAGAGAATGACTTTGCACTAAGCTACTTCAGCACCAGTCAAAACTCCCCAAGGAAAGTTCAAGCATCATACAATCACGTCTCCCAACTGCTTCCAAGAGTTTAAAACTTTGTTTCACTCCAATGATTTAACCAATTCATGTAAATTTATTAATTTGGTGAAACAAATTTCCCTTGAAAAGCAATAGACAATACCCACGAGCATCACCGCTTTTTTCTTTTTTTTTAAAGCATAGCTTCACTCACAAATCTACAATTTTCTCAAGTTTAGATGAAAACAACAACATAGCATATCTGATTGTAAATACTAAAGATAATAACAATTAAATTCACCACAACCATTACTCTAGAAATTTATTTATTAACTGTTGCTAAACCATATGATTAGATTTGATTCCCCAATATAAAATATACAGGTCAAAAACACCTGTAATTTAATCATGAAAAAATAAGTAAATCAATGGGAAATTGGGCGAATCTACATGAATCAATTGATTTCAGTCAGTTCTTTTCTCAATCACACTCTCAATTTGATAACTATGCTTTTCGTACAACATAAACTGAAAGCTACCAGTAAACCAACACAATATGTGCAAAATGCACAAGCAAATAACAATAGAGCAAGAACAAAAATAATTGCAAATAAACGGAAAACATTGCTTTAGAGCTAAAATCCACATATACTTACCTAGGTAGGGATACATGCTTTCTTTGAAGCGGAATAACTGGTGCACTTTTACCACCATTTTCCTCTAGATGCGCTAACTGCTTTCTAAATTGATCAACAGCACTGTGCGAAGGAGAAACAAGATTGGAACAAAGTGGAGATAAGGACAAATGTCTTTACCCGTATCTAATGAACGACAATTTTAACTGAAAAACCAAGAACTTAAAACCTGGGTTTACTTAGGTTGAGAGAGAAAAGAACCTTGGATAAAGAAAGTTAGTCCTCTCAGTTCCGTTTATGTAATCCTTGAGCAATTGAGGATGGTATTCCAGTATCTCTCTAAAAATTAGCTCTCGTATATCCTCCTTTGTAACCCTTCGCCGCTCAAACTCAAATTCCATTTTTGTTATTGGCTGACAAGAAGGTTCCCTCTCAACTTTAGCCAGTCCATTAAAGTAAGGATCTCCTAATGCCTGTTGAATTGTCAGAGGAAAAGACTTTGACATGTTAAATCATTTTAAAACAAAAGATTCATAGTGATTATATTTGAGTTACAAAAAAACAGGGGCGTACCTCTTCAGCTGTTGGTCGGTCTTTGGGATCAAAAGCAAGCAGCCTTTCCAACAAACGCAATGCCAAGGGGTCAGCATTTGGAAATTTCTGAGCAAATGGCACAGGCTGCTTTTTCCTCATACTAGTTAGATATCTCCTTGCCTTTTCATTTCGAACCTATAACAAATGAAGATAAATAGCATGATATTTGCATTTACTTATTCACAGGTAACTATTTGCTGGGTGGTTGTCTGCTATGCATATGTATAAATTCATGGTAATCCATGCATGGGTGTGGGGAAATCATGTGAGAATACAGATTTATATTGAAGTCGACAAGAAGGTTTGAGCAAAATTGACGACACATTTATAAGAGAATAAAAAACAAAATGGCTTACCCGTGATATTGTATCTAATGAAGGGGTACCAAGCAAATCTGTCATCAAATCCAGCTGGTGCACAACATTTTTTCCAGCAAAGAGTGGTCTCCCAGTTAGAACTTCAGCAAAGATGCAACCAATGCTCCATATATCAATTGCTGGTGTATACTGTATCCAGATGCCAGTGGGTAAGAACAACAAAATTCACATCAATTGTGATTATGCAAAGTCAAAATCATATCATACAACACAACTGTACTAGATCAAGCATATATTATCATAATTTTAATACAACAAATGTATATATGTATGTATACATACGCAAGAGCTATGAAGACTAGGTAGTGGCTACATAAACATTTTGGATAGAAGTATTGATTTCTTATGCTTTTTAAGGATGTCTTTGATGATGGGAGCCCATGGCCATGAGCCGCACAAATGACAAGGGGATAGAATGCACTATGGGGGATATGGTCCCATATATGAACAGGGTTACAGTGAAAAATAAAATCTCCATTGTAGGGCTTAGAAAAATAGGGAAAAAAGAAAAAAAAATCAACACGAGACACAATCTAGAAACACAAGAGTTAAGAGAACATAAGTTCAATCACAACTTCCGCAGGCAGACAGAACTTAACAGAGGCCAACAACCACTGTGCAATGCAAAAGAAATGTCAACAAAATAAACACCCACACTCCTTTTTTGATAGCATTACTCCAAATCATATAGGCCAAACCTGAGAAATCTTTCCTATATTTGCAAATTTTATTGGTTTTCCAACACAGATGATATCAAAATCCAGTGTTTACTAGATTCATGTATTTCTTTATTCATGACATAGGCATAAGATGAGTTTCATCATCATATATAAATGTATGAATTATTATTATTATTATTATTATTATTATTATTATTATTATTATTATTATTATTCTTTCATAATTTCCCATTGAGCAAAAGAAAATAAGATGCTAACAACAGCATCACCATCTATATACACACGATTTCAATAGTCATAGTAAGTTGTTTCAAAATGAATCAGATTCCTACGTCACTTCCAACTAAAGGGAGGTTGTAAAATGCCAGCCCTAAGATATAATGCTGATGCAACAGCATCTTATGCCTATAATTAGTTGTTTTAGGAGTAGGGGCACTTTATGAAATGATTCCTGACATTCTTATCCAATTGTAAATATGTCATGCCACATTTTCGTAGATATACCTTTGAGAAAAATGATCCACAGAGTTCAGGAGCTCTGTACCATCGCGTAGCGACATAATCCTGCAAATGTACCATAAAATCACAAACCTCAACTCCCATGGTCCCATTAGACATATAAAGCATAAACACAAACAAAGCTGAGGCTAAGACAAAGTCCACCAACCATCAAGGTTAAATATTTTAGAAAAGCATACCGTCCAAAGTATTGTCATAGGTGTATCACTGAAAGCAACTCTTGCTAGCCCAAAATCGCAAATTTTAAGTTTACAATTTGCATTTGCCAATATATTCTTAGGCTTTAAATCTCGATGATAAACATTTGCTGCAAGCAATGAGATAAGAGATTACATCAGTGAAATATTAACCCAAGATATTTTGAGGGGAAAAATATAAAAGGAAAAAGAAAGAGAAAAATTCAAAGAGAAGTACAGGAAAGAATAAGTAAACTGAACATATCTGGCCAGATCATAAATGGTCGCTCAGTTTTGCTTTTCATAAATGCTCATTGGTGATTGGAGCAAACAAGTAAGGAAAATAGAGAAATACCTGTATGGATATATTTTAATGCACGAAGAAGCTGATAAAGAAAAAATTGATAGTGTTCTCTCGTAAAGTCATCATTTGCTTTTATGACTCGATGCAGATCTGACTCCATTAACTCGAAAACAACATAAATATCTTTAAAATCTCTTCTTGAAGGTGGAAGCATAATATGTTTAATCTCCACAATATCCGGGTGTCTTAGGAGTCTAAGAAGTTTTATCTCACGAAGAATACGAGCAGCATCTGAAATGTGTTCAAAAATATCATGTATCTTCTTAATTGCCACTTTTTCACCAGTGTGGGTGTCAAATGCTGAGCATACAATGCCATAACTGCCTTTTCCAATAACTTCCTGAATTTTGTATCTACTAGCATCCCCATACTCAGAGAAAAAGTCCATCTCTGTTGAATTCTGAAGCATTGAGCACCTTGTTAGTGAGAATGTAAACCAATAGCCATGAGAAATACATTTTGACCATATATAAAACCACATTTTAGACATTTGTAATAGCAAAGATGCATTATCATTGAGAGTAAATCTCGGCAAAGTTTGTATAGTATGAATCCTATTAATATTGGTATATAAAACTAAACAAGGCACTGGAAATTTAGATTTTATAAGATCCTTCCATCATATTCTTTGCCATTATTTCCTTTATCAAATTTCAATAGATATCCATTTGTCTGACTAATATATCTCAAATCAAGGTACCTAGATCTATGACAAAAAATCCTGTGAAACTGAAGTTAGCATCAACTTCATCAAAGAATGGGTAACTAACAATCTGTAATATTTAAGGAAAAATAATTTTTTTGGAAGGATTGCTGACAATTTGTTATATTTTGCCTAAAATGCCGGGTATAAATTAACAAAAAGGGAAGAACAGTTGGCAGTCCAATAAGAAATCCTACCCTTGTGAATGAAAAATTGGAGACATAACAAAAAAGAAACCCCAAAACTTGAAGTGTTTTCCAATTTAAAGCCTAATCTTTATTTTCTAACAATTCAAACCCCAAAATTGGCAGGAACTTTCAATTCAACCCTGCCATTAGGCTTCCATCCATTCGCTGGATAGAAAGCAAAAGTTGATGTTGAATGGACCCATTAGTAGTTGTTTTTTAATTGGAGACGCACGGACATTTTATATAATACAAGACAATAGTGTTGAATAAAACTAGATACATTGATATCTTACAACCTACAATTTCCAAGACCAAGACCCATTACATTCATTCTCACAATCCGTCATGCAGAATAAAAACCGTAAAGCTCCTAATTACTTCACAAGGTCATAAATGGCTTGTTCAGAAAGAAATTGACGATGCAAAGGATCCAACAGCTACCTCAAACTACAGTGCAAAGCAGAAAGCATTGGCAAATAGACAAATTCCTTTACTCACAATTGCAGAACATCAAAATAAAACAAGCAAAATCATGTGAAAAGTTTTGAATGAAGATGGAACTGATGCAGGAAATCAAAATACTGAATATGAAGAAAATTTGATGATTGATTTAGAAAATCAATTCACATAGATTACATCAGATTTATACAGAAATAAGGAGGAACAAAGTTAAAAAAGACATCATGTTGAGATGACATACAAGTACTAGCATTTAATTCAATGGATAGCATAGCAGAGACGAAATGAGATATTTTCTCCATAAGCATTTATACACAATGACACAGTTGCCCATTGGACAAAGGACACTGCAAACAGAAAAATTAAAAGTGAAAAGAAGCTTATCACTCTTTAAGAAAAAACTAAAAGTATAGATATGCTTATATGATAATTTTCCACAATCTACCAAAGAGAAAGAAAAATAAATAAAGAGGAAAACCACCTACCTCGCAAACAGATTTTATTTTTCTGGCAGTTAGATTTATCCAAACATTGAACTGCGTAAATGAAGAACTCATAAAGACCAAACCCCAGAATGATCCAAATGATGGAAAGATGTCCCCTATATAAAACTTTGAAGACTAACAATTTTATGTTTTGGTTAAGATATTGAAAGGGAAAGATGCCCTAACATTAACCATAATGATTCCCTTCCTATCGGCCAATCCTTCCGCATAAAGTACTAGAGTATAGTGACAGTTCTATTGATTAAGGATTCCATTTGCATTAGACACCTAATATGACAAAACTCCCCTTATGTAAACAAACATTATTGGGATAAGCATAAAACAATTGAAAAAGGAAATTTAAAAATAAAAAAAAGGCTAGTAATAGTAAGACAAGAATAATCAATCACCTTCTTCCGGTGATCTAGCTGCATTTCGTCCTTCTGAAACTGCCCAACTTAAGAAATCCGATTTAGGCAGTTGAGATCAAACAAACCACTGAAAAAGCTCAATAATAAAAGCAACAAAAACAAGAACAAAGAGGAATCAACCACATTTCCCCCACCTACCTCTGCTCCTTATCACCAACCCAAAATCCCACCTTAATCCTCTCCTTGAATCCTTCACCACCGCACATAAAATCCACAACACCACCAATTCCCTCATACACTTCTTCACCTCCGTCGCCTGCTCAACAAAACCCAAAATCCAACCACAGAAATCAGCATAAAGCAAAATTCGACAAAAAAAAATGATAACCCTGGCATTTATTTTTTTGGCCTTCTTTTGCGTACAGATCCAAATTAATTGAAAAATCTTCAAAATCTGAAAAGCGAGAGCTTAAGTTTTATAGTTTGGTTAGTTGTGTGATGTTGAAGGAAGGTGCGGTGTGTGGCTTAGAGTACAGAAGCTGCAAGATCTCAACACCGACAAGAGAGAGGAAGCAGAAAGGGAAAGGCGTATGGCGTGAATCTAGAGCGAGAAAAAAACCAGGACAGTATTTAAAAAACGACGCCTAAATATACGGACAAGTGATTTGTATACGGAAGTGGCAGTATTCTGTAATTATGTTACAGCTATACGGCTGTGACTGTTATGATATGGTTTGGCATGCGGCTATTACCCGTTGGATACAATTGGAAGTTCCAAGTTGCAATTCTTCAAAATTTAGAAAAATAATTTTAGAAATTTTTACGGTTTGGTGGCCTTATTGTAGAGTAACTTGCACAATATGTCCATCATGTTATAACTTGTAATAGTAAAGTTACTCATTAAAAAGTTTAATTAATCGATTTTTATTGTTCATTTCCCAGTTAATTGATGATCGCAATAGTTACATTTAATTTTTATATCATAATTAGAGCTTTGTCACTATTTAATTTCTTTAATTTTCATTCAAATAATATAAAAATGCTAACCTAACATTCTTACATCCTTATCCTGACTGTGGTAGAGAAATTAAAGCAAATTATCCTTATCATCAATTAAAAATCAATTTATCAAACTTCTTATTTACAGTTAAAATTAGGTAACTTTAATGTTAAAACCTGACTCCGATGACTTTAGCATTATAAACGATATATTGTGCAAATTGTCCACTTATGGTAAAAACCTTTGAGTTGGTTTGGTTTCTAGAAAAATATGTTATATTGTAAATGAATAATGAAAATTATTTTAATATTACATAATTTATTTTTTTTTAATATAGAATAATAGGGATGCGATTTTATATGTGTGCATATTGTGCTACGCATTTGAATCAGGACATATAGGCCAAATACATGCATATCACATGTATGCATGCACCAAATTAACGCTCAAAATATTTTTTTCAATTTGTTAAATTTAAAAAAACAGAAATAAATTTAGAATATTTTTTCAAATTTTTATTTTATACATGAATGATGAATTTTCAGAAAATTTTTTAAAAGTGTGGCAAATTTTCAAAGCGAAAAATTATTTTTTTAACAAAAAAAAATCTTTCATGTCGAATGGTCAGTCACAAAATTTATTTTCTACATGATATTTCTTTAAACTTTATTTTTTACACAATATTTCTCTTTCAAATTTCTTCCTTTTACCCCATCCTACTATATCTTTTACAACCGATCTCACCACGTTTTAGTATAATCTCAATATAAATTATAGCTCACTGTAGGTAGGAAGCAAAAAATTAATCAACATGTTTGATTTTAAATCAAATATAAATTATGGCTGCATATAATTTGAACCTTAACTGCCAAATTTTGCTTTATATTTTTGTTGTAGCCATAACACCACCATTAACTTATGGTTGGTAAAGGGATGATTTGTGGTGTTGGACTTCATATTTTGCAAAAAAAATGCCTTGGTCCTTTGAAATTGCGCACAATTATCAATAAGTATGTGATGGGGGTAGCCTAATTAAGATTATCTATCCGCCAAAAGGTTATTTGATCACAATATAATCAGAAGCTTAACATATATTCTTTTAAAAATTATTTTTGTGGGGTCAGGTAACATAAATAATCAAATAAATTTATTATATTGGGATTTGGGAAGAATAAAGAGCAAGTGGAAGCCACGATATTAGAATAGGGCTAAGGATTAGAGATATCGGTGGATGAAAATCGAATAAACCTCATTTGCAAATGCTATACACGTGGAAACATCAAAGAGAGAGAAAAAAAAAAAACACTAAGATAAATAAAATGGGGTGGGTTTCGACATAATCATGCATAAAATATACAAAATGAGTTGAATGGGATGGGCTTGATTTTACACTATGTTATGATTGATTATATTAAATTTTTTGTTATGACGTCAGTTGTAAGTGTGGGTTGGGCTACACACGGAGTAAGAATCGAAAGTGACATTTATGGAGATAATTTATATTAAATTTTTGTATCGTTATATATTCTACATGAATGTACATGGAAGGGATAATAAAAAAAATTATAATATACATCAAAGTATAGAAATAATATTTTTTTCATGCATAGTTTAAATAAAAGTTGTTTGTGGATTGTGCTTTTATAATTACTAACGAGTAAATATGTTTAATGTTTTTAGTTGATAAGGTTTTTTATAATGTAAATTATAAAATTAAAGTGAACTAGTATTAGGAATATGACATGAAAACAGAATGGATACTTGCAAAGAATTCGTGAATATTAAAATTAAGAGTGTTTTGTTTCCATCCCTTGTTTTGAGGAATTTCCATTTCAACTTCTTAATAAAGTTTTGATCGAAATGTTATTATTTAATTAATAAAAACAACATAATTTTTTATTTTCTTTGAAATTTGGAACATGTTAAAATTTTAGGTGTTGTTCGCAGCCCATTGGGTACTTTTTCGTGCCCCCAAATATATTTATTTAAGAGTTCGAATATAAGTTGTATGTGAAATAATATTATTTTTTGTTTATTAAGTGTGAATCAATATATTATTCACAATATAACCATGTATAGAATAATCAATTGTCAATTTTCCACAATATTTTTTTTTTCTAAAAAACTATTGTTTATGAATTATTATAAAAAATTAAATATGGTCGAGATATATATTTTAGACATTCATATATTATAATGAAACAAGCCAAGTTAAGCACAATAGACCTTTATCACAACTTAAAATGCAGTTTCATAATCATAAATTTGCATCCACCGCAATTCATTTCAAATATTGCTGACAAATGAAGAAAAAAAAAACACAAATCACTGTCTTGTGAACCAGTACCAAACACAATAATGATTCCAACAAAAATAAATTCAATTTGATTATTTAGTTTGACTGCTATTATGTACTTTTAAAGATAGAAATAATTCAATTTGGTTTTTGAGTCCCGAAAATCGAAATGAATCGAAATATTATAAAACTCAATCATATATATATATATATATATATATATATATATATATATATATATATATATATATATATATATAACAACTTTAAACCCTTAAACTCATTTCTTTTTTAGTTTTCCCATTTCTGCACCCATTAAGTAGGAGACTTTTTTTTTATGAATAATGTGTAACAAAAGATTATTTAAAAAAATGGAATGTTTTGAATTTTATTTGTAGAATTGGGGTGGTTTAAATCAATTTCATAGCAGTTGATTACGAAATCTGATACACGCACATTTATCGAGGAAGTACGAAATATTTGATGGGTTGTGGGCACGTTTATCGAGGAGAATATTATCCCATAGCTACCACTTGTGGGATTAGACTCTGATCCCGTAGGCAATAGCTGCAGGATCAGATGTTTTCATTAATGCTCCCTCAGGCATGAATAGTGCTTCCGGTATCCCTATTTTCCTCCTCTCCACTTCACTTCTTCAACCATACAAGGGCTCTTTTAAATGTTGGTTAAAACTTTAGCTTATGACCATGCATGTCTTTTTCAAAAAATGAGTAATTGAGTGTCCCATCATCTTTCTTTATATTTATTTATTTATTTTAACTCCACATTTAAAGGTAATTTTTCTATTTATTTATAATTAATTCTTTCTTTTTGATTAGCTAGTTCTTAAATTCAATTATATGTACTGGGATAATATTTAATTTTAAATTAATTAATTTTATAAATTTAAAAAAATTGACCAAAAATAATGGAGATTCATTTAAAAGAATTAATAAAACAACAAATTAGTGATTGCATTCTCTTTTTTTATTGGTCATTTTTATTAGTTTTATTAAAATTAAAAAATAATAAATAAATTTAAATTTATTATTAAATTATATAATTAAAATTAAATTATCAAATTTAATTGATTTTAAATTTATTAAAAAATTTTAAGAGAGCCCTTGTATAGTTGAAGAAGTGAAGTGGGGAGGGTGAAAATAGGGATACCGAAATCACTGTTCATGTCTGAAGGAGCATCGTTAGAGACATCTAATCCCGTAGCTGTTGCCTACGGGATTAGAGTCTGATCCTGCAAGTGGTAGCTATAGGATCAAACTCCCCTCGATAAACGTGCCCAAAACCCAACAGACATCCCATTCTTCCTCGGTAGATGCGCGTTCATCAGATCTCGTAGTCAATTGCTACGATATTGACTAAAACTTCCCATTTCCATAAATAAAATCAATTCTACCCCATTTTTATAAATACTTTTTCCATTCACACTATCTGTAAAAAATTCCCTAACTTAAGCCCCTTTTATTTTCCGTTAGCTTTTTCCTCTGAGCAGCATCTCCATCAACTACCTTTAATATATTAGTTATCGGCGTTGGCGCCGATTTTGCTATAAATTTTAAAAATTAGGAAAAGCTCGACTTGATATAAGAGCTTTAAATCACCTTAGAGAAAAGGCTGATAAGTGTGAATTATACTATATTATTAATGTGTGTTTAGTGTATTTATTATGTAATTTAGTGTTAATTTTGTTAATTTCGTGGTTAATTTCTTAAGTTAGTATTTTATGAGCTTAATTGTTTAATTTGACATTTTTAGGTATTTAATCGAAGAAAAAGAAGAAAATTGAAGCATTAAAGTGAAATTTTAGCATTGGTATATTTTTAAGGAGTTAAGAATTTTGATCATGAGTTTCAGAGGCAAGTCACTTCAAGTAGTGGATTATAAAGAAAGATAGAAGGCAGTGTTTTAATGTACAATGGAGTGAAATATCACTCTACCGAGCAGTCGCAAGAAGAATTCCAGCATAAGCTTACACGATTGAGTAAAATTACATTCTATCGAGTCAAAGAATTCGGATTGCAATTGAATTACTTTTCTCTACTGAATAGAAAGTTGTTTGCTGGAATAAGAAGTCTTGTGCAGAATAGGAAGTTGAATGCTGTTTAACTTCTTCTTTTCAAGCTAGAAAAGCACACCTAAATACCAGAATCGGGAAAGAGACAAAATTAAATAGAGTAATTATGTAGAGATTTTCTTTAGTTAGTTTTAGGATTTTTATTATTTTTCTTAATTTTTGTAACGTAGTTTAGGTTTAATTTTTCTTAATTTAGTTTTCAATTCTCTTAAAGATTTAAGCTTTTTATTGATGTGCTGAGAAGTCATCAAGAGCAAGTTTGAAGCTTCATGAGTATTGTATCTCTTTATTTTTATTTTTCTTTTATTTCAATTATGTTCGGTAAGTAGTTCTTTTTCTTTTGTTGAGGGAACTTGAACCCTTATATTTCTTTATGTAATGACTTGGTGTGTTCTTTAATCGGATGCAGTTTGGTTATTTTTTAATTCCTTAGCAAAAATCCTTGTCTTAAGTTATATTTATGTTAATTGTTGATTTGTTGAGAAATGGTTAATAATCAATAGTAATATTAGCTTAAGGTATGCATGTTCATACTTTAGCTTGTTTAATTTGATGCATGATTATTTTTTGAAAAATGTAGTAACTGTGTATTAACTTTAGGTGAATTAAGGCTATGAAGAGGTGAATTAAGAATGAATTGAAGTGAGATTTCTTGAGAAAGGGTCTGATGGATATTTAGAAGTTCATGAACTGAATTTTTATGCCGAGTATTAAATTGTTCTGAGTAAGGAAATTTGATGCTTAGAAAGATATTTTGAGAAGTTATCTGAATTTATTGCCAGTTTTTCATAATTAACTACATTATCTTTAAGTAAGTTATATGCATTAGAAATTGAGGTGAAAAGTCCATTGGCAAAAGTATTTTAGTTATTGCTCTGTGTTTAATTCATGTTAGTCTCTTTTTTGTTTTTTTTGTTTTATTTTATTATTAATTTAGTTTCATTCATGTCTTTCAAATAAAAAACTTATGGAATAATCTCAGATTAATTTAAATCATTTAAGGATATTTGGCTTAGCAATCCATATTTCCTTGGGTACGATATTTGAGATTTTAATCTATATTTTTCTATATTACTAGCCGATTTAGTACACTTGCTAGATACCGGTCAAGTTTTTTAGAGCCATTGTCGGAGAACAGCAGTGCTGTCTGTTTAATATTTTTGATTGATTTAGTTTGAGATTTTTATTTTTATTTTATTTTTTATTTAGTGATTGTTCTTTGCAGGAAAATTTGAGATACTTTTCAAGATGATGCACGATGATGTCCAAGATCATAAATTGTTCCTTGTACAACAACAATTGAATGAGTTTTTAAGAAAAAATGGAGTTTTCACATGCACATTCACTGAATCCTTATTCATTACCATCCTTTGTTGAAGAATATGATTCTCCATAGATTTTGAGAACACAAATGGAAGAATTAAGGAGAGAGAATCAATAATTGCAATATTCAAAAGAGGCTTGTAACTCTAAAAATTAAGTTGATCTTGACTTGCTTTTGAGCAAGGATACTAAATTTTAGGCTGAAAGAGAAGAATTGGAGGTTACATTTAGAAATCAAGAGGAAAAATTCAGAGTGCAAGAGGAGAAGTTAAGAATTTAAGAGGAAAAGTTTAGGATTCAAGAAGAAAAGTTAAGGACTCAAAAAGAGACAATCAAGAATCAAAAGAGTTTATTGAGGGATAAAGAGGAAGAAATTAAAAGATTGGAATCTAAACCCAAACTCTTGAGTGTTTCAATGCAATTTCAAGATGATGGTGGTAAGGCGGAGAAAACAAATCAATCATTAAGGATGGATAAAGAAGTAATGGGTTTTAAGGAGCATAAAGAAAAAAAGGAACAATTCATATTTGAAGATAAGTCATATGTTTATTTGAAGGATGATGTTGGACCTCTTGTGAAGGATTTATCATCAAAGGAGCAAGAACTGTTTAATTCTCAAGTGAAAGCACTTAATTCAGTCCACGTGAAGAACTTATTTAGGCTAGAAGAGCCGATATAGTTCATTTTTGAAGAGCCAAAGGAGGAGTCATATTTTATTGAAGATATGAAATTTTCAGCTTTGGTGAACTATGACAAGATAAAGAGAAAAGTCTGGAGAGACCCTTATTTGGATCATAAGCTCGACCTCCCAAGAGTAATATAAGTCGAGTTGGGACTCAATAAACCAGAACTCTTCTAACCCTTCTCTTTTAATTTTCATAATTTTTTTAGTTATGTTTAGAATATTATTTTTAATAGTTTACTATCCTGGCTTTAGTTTAATTTCATAGGCTTTCTTAGTTCAATGTACGTTTTTCGTATTTTCTTGAGTTTATTGTGTTTGTGCTTGTCAATTCATGAGTTTAAGAGTGAAAGGTTGAAAAAGAAGCTACTTCTAATAATGGTTGTGCTTAATTATCATAATTTAAATTTAGTATGTGTTTCTAGGATCATTAAAGAACTCATTTTGATTTTAGGATGTCAATAAAAGGAAAATAAAATTTACTTGAACCTACTTTGTAAGCGTTGTATAATGTTTAAGTGTTTCATGAGTTAATGGAGGGGAATTCAAACTTTTAGTTCATAACAAGCCTCAACTATGTTATATCAGTAGGAATAATGATGCAGACAGGGCAATTTAATTGTGAGCAAACATTGGAGTTTAGTTTACAGGAGGTGGCCCTTAATTTCATTTAATTTGTAAAATTGGTAGAGTCAGTTGAGAGAGATTTAAATTTTAATTGATGGGGAAATTATTGGCAATTTAGTGCAAATTAGGCAAAATATTGAGTTGTATGTTGAATTTTGTAGTATAGGAGTTTTTAGTCGTGCATTTTGGAATGTTTAGAATACAGTATCTTATCACTCCGTGGAGTGAAAATCCACTCCACTAAGTGGAATTCCAATCGGTAGAGTGTGTTTTCACTCCACCGTGAGTCCTTAAAAAATTTTGAATTAATTTGTGGTCACCTTTGGGCCTTCAAGGAGTGGTCACTCTGTAGAGTGAAGGATCACTTGACCGAGTGGTCCACACACTCCACCGAGTCCCTCCTATATAAAAGCCCCATTTTACTTCTTCACTTCACACACTCCTTAACTTGTGCAACCACACTACCAAACACTTTCTTTACTTACTGAATAATTAGTTGTGCATCCTCAAGTTGATCAAGTAAGTCTACTTTATATTTAATCTCTTTAATTTACTTAGTAATTATATTTTTCTTCTAAAAAAGTGTTCTTAATTTGGGGTACTTTGGCTTAATTTTTTTTTTCTATATATGCTTCTTTTTATGTTCTCCATGGTTATAGTTGCATTAAGTGTTTGCAATAGAGCATGTATGTATCAATTTGGGTTTGCGATGATTGACATTACATTAGCGATAGCTTAGTAAAGTTGTGCACACAACGTGTTTAAAAAAATGCCTAAGTGACTAAGTTTAACTATATACCTAGTTTTTCTTCATCGTACCCATTTTCATTCCTCTAAGCACATACCACTTTCACTTCACTTTACTCTCCCTTAAGGCACTTATATCCAGAGTTAATTATTTTTAGGGATTAATAATAGGATTTTAGGTAGAACATTTTTTTATAAGTTTCTTGTTGCTTAAAAGCTTCAAAGGGTGCTGCCTTTCTGGAACCCCGTAAGGGGCATCACCCCTTAACCCTACTCGTTAATCGGCTAGCAGACCATCGTGTTATCTAATTGTAATGCCTTAATTCAATCTCACTCACTCACCCTCACCCAAAGACACACACCTTCCCACTTAAGGCACTTACATCTAGCTTGAGTTTTCACCAAATTCATTCTTCATTACATCAAGTAAGCATGTCCATAACTTGTTTTATCTTTTCTTTTGCATGTTTATATTGCATAGATTAAATTGGTATAAGGTTGTAGTCTATTGGTTTCCATTGTTGGATAACTATTGGTTGAGATTGCTTTCACAATGCCTTAGTTATTTTGTGCACATAATAGGTTCAATAATTAGCCTCAATAACTAAGTTTAATTCTTTTGCTTCATTTTTCCTAGTCTCAACCATATTGCACCAATCTCACATGTTATTTTACACTTGTTATCTACTTTTTGCTCACTTGATATAAGTGCATATGAAATTGATGACCTTAAGCTTCATTTGGCTTATTTCTCTTGGGCTGAATTTTTGAACTTTAACTTTTAAAACATTTATTTTTAGCAGTGTGGCTTACATAGAGGCTCTTATAGGAACAAAGAATGTTGTTGCTCTTAGTCTTTCCAGGTTATTCATTCTACTTTCTGTTAATCCGTGCACTTTTGGGGAGCAATGTTGATCCAGAGCACACATTTCACCACCACCATCTCTACTACCATATACATTCGAGCTCTACTTTGCCGAGGACATCAAAATTTTAAATAAGGGGATAAAACCTAGCTGAATTTGATTTTGAACTTAAAAATTTAGGGAAGTTCTTTCATCTCACTCATGAATTGTTTTAGTTATTTTGTGTTAGTTGTTCTGTTAAGTTAGTTTGCATGCTAGTATTATAATTAGTTTAATTTGTCACTTAACTTACATTTAGTTTAGTTTGCCCTAGTTTGTTTTCTCAAAATTGAACAATGCTGAACTTTAACTTATAATGTGAAATGTACAAATTCTTTTTTTAGCATTAAGAAAAATATGTTGTTTAATGGAATTTTAGCTAGTTTAGCATTCAACTTGAGTTATATTTGTTATTTTCCACATATAAAGCACAAAAGACCAGTTTTTAAACATTAGAAAAACCAGTGCATTGAAATAGTTGAGTAAGGAATTTTAGGATACTAGAACCTTCCTCATCACCCTTCTAAGTATAAAAGCAACTCAAGCAACTTAGAAAGGGATATAGGCATATTTTTCTTGTTGAGCTAAATAAAACATTGTTTTCCTACCTTTTTGGTATAATTGATCTTTGTTAGCCAGTTTGAGCCTAATGAGTTATGCTTAAAGCATACCATATTATTTTTTTCCTTGTTGCACTCATCTTTTAACCATATAGCCTAAAAGCCTTTATCTACCCTCTAGAATTGGCCACTCTAGATTTGGATGGATTTATATTTATTGGGCATTTCAATTAAGTGTAATGAAAAAAGTTGTATCATTTAAGGCAAGAATTGTGAGATGAAGTCAAGTAATTGTGTAATGTCCTTGTTTTACCCATGTTATTGTCAATTGCTAGCAAAAGAAGCTAGTCTTAAAAAAAAATAAAAGCTAGCATATATGACAAAATCTTAAGTGTGGGGTATTTACAAAAGAAAGAAATTGTGACTTCTCAAACTTGAAAAATTAAGCAAAATGAGAGATTTCAGTCTTTTCTTTTAAATATGTTCAATGTTTAAAGGTGTGAATAAGTAAGCATGAAAAAGAAATTGTGCTTAGTAGTTTAAAGTTTTCAAAAATGGGATTTATTCAAGTATAAAGTGGCTATTATCTATGAGTATCTATTGTCCATTCTTTGATAGCCAATACCTTAACCCTATTACAATCCTATTAAGATCTAAGTGATTCTATGTTTTGCTTTGAGTTGTTTAGCGGAGATGACCTTCGGGTTTCGATTCTAAATGAGAGGCCTCTGGTATTTTTAGAGTTTTAAGTATGAAATCACTTATACACTTAGTTATACATCAATTCTAAAGCTTGATTATGAAGTGCATTAGTGTTTTGATTTTGAAAATTGCTTAAAATATTTTGGTCTTCCACATACATATGAAAACTAGCTTATATGTTCTTGGTTGAATCTAATTTGGTTAAAATTTTATTGAGTGCTATTGTTAATTGTTGAGCTCGTTTTGAATTACATGATTTTAAGTTAGAGTTTGATTATTTTGAGAAGTTGGTTTGTTCAAATTTGCTCAGGAGCATGCAAAGGCTATGTATAAGGTATTTGATAAGTGTGAATTATACCATATTATTAATGCGGGTTTAGTGTATTTATTGTGTACTTTAGTGTTAATTTAGTGCTTAATTTCTTAAGTTAGTATTTTATGAGCTTAATTATTTAATTTGGTATTTTTAGGTGTTTAATTGAAGAAAAAGAAGAAAATTGAAGGATTAAAGTGAAATTTCGGCATTGACATATTTTTAAGGAGTTAAGAGTTTTGATTGTGAGTTCCAGAGGCAAGTCACTCCGTGGAGTGGGTTATAAGGAAAGATAAAAGGTAGTGTATGCACGATGGAGTGAAATATCACTATACCAAGCAGTCCCAAGAAAAATTCAAGCATAAGCTTACATGATGGAGTAAAATTACACTCTACCGAGTCAAAAAATTTGGATTACGATTGAATAACTTTTCTCTACTTAATAGGAAGTTGTTTGGTAGAATAAGAAATCTTATGCAGAATAGGAAGTTAAAGGCTATTTAACTTCTTCTTTTCAAGATATAAAAGCACACCTAAATACCAGAATTTGGAAAGGGACAAAATTAAGTAGAGTAATTATGTAGAGATTTTCTTTTGTTAGTTTTAGGGTTTTTATTATTTTTCTTAATTTCTGTAATGTAGTTTAGGTTTAATTTTTCTTAGTTTATTTTCAATTCTCTTAAAGATTCAAGCTTTTTACTGGTGTGCTGAGAAGTCATCAAGAGCAAGTTTGAAGCTTTATGAGTATTGTATCCTTTTATTTTTGTTTTTCTTTTATTTCAATCATGTTCGATAAGTAGTTCTTTTTCTTTTGTTGAGGGAACTTAAACCCTTATATTTCTTTATGTAATGACTTGGTTTGTTCTTTAATCGGATGCAATTTGGTTATTTTTTAATTCCTGAGTAGAAACCCTTATCTTAAGTTATATTTATGTTGATTGTTGATTTATTGAGAAATGGTTAATAATCAATAGTAATATTGGCTTAAGGTATGCATGTTCATAGTTAGCTTGTTTAATTTGATGTATGGTTATTTTCTAAAAAAACGTGGTAACTACGTATTAATTTTAGGTGAATTAAGGCGATGAAGAGGTGAATTAAGAATGAATTGAAGTGAGATTTCTTGAGAAAGGGTCTAGTAGATATTTAAGAGTTCGTGAACTGGATTTTTATGCTAAGTATTAAATTTTTATGAGTAAGGGAATTTGATGTTTAGAAAGATGCTCTAAGAAGTTATCTGGATTTTTTGCCAGTTTTCCATAATCAATTGCATTATCTTTAACTAAGTTATATGCAGTAGAGGTGGAAAGTCCTTTGGCAGAAGTATTTTAGTTATTGCTCTGTGCTTAATTCATTTTAGTCTAATTTTTGTTTTTGTTTTGTTTTATTGTTAATTTAGTTTAATTCTTATCTTTAAAATCAAAAAATTGTGGAATAATCTCATATTAATTTAACTCACTTAAGGATATTTGGCTTAGCAATCCATGTTCCATTGGGTACGATATTTGAGATCTTAATCTATATTTTCATATATTACTAGCCGATCTAGTACACTTGCTAGATACCGATCAAAGGCTATCAAATTGAAGAGCCTATTTGTCATTCCTACATGCACTTGAAATGTCGGTAAATTTGTTATATGGATTTCTTTATTTTTTTACTATTTTTTTAACATTTATCCTTATTGTTTGAGATTATTTTCTATTGCAGTATATGTTGATTTATTTCTGGAAATTTTATAGATAAATTATCATTAATTGCACATGTTAACGAGGGGAAATTAGGAATATCTATTTTGACAATTTTATTCCTAATTAGTAAATACATGAATTATCATATTTAAATGCATATTTTTATAAGTGATTTTAGTTGAAGATTTATTTATGTATAATCAAACTTTTCTTGAGATTGATATTATTTTCGTTCTACTTTGATACCATTACTAAAATTAGCTATAAGTAGTAGCATTAGGTTGCACAAGTCAAAAAATTCAGTTGCCAAATTAGTAATGCATCAATAAAATAATTGCTTAATAATAAATAAATATCTTTTCTCTTATACTTTTATTGAATTAAAATTATTAATCATTGCTACCAAGATTTTGGTCGAATCAATATGGTTCGAGTAGAATAACTAATAATTTAATATCAAATATGTGTTTTAGTGCTTTTTAGGATAATTATGGTTGACTTTTGTAAATTGGATATGTAAGGCTCAAAATATAACTAGCAGTATCATGGCATATTTAAGGTGAATTAAGAAGTGAATAATAAAAATTAAGTTAGTTAAAGAATGGATAGGGGATACAGAAGGAAATAGCCTAAAATTTTAAAGGCAAATTTGTAATCAATTTAAATTGAGATGCAAATTGTAGCATCCTATACTCGATCAGTTAGAATATCTGGATATCAGATGTCACACCTGAACTTAATTTCCTTTAAGATGACTAACTATAAAATTCACTACTTAAAACCTTGTTATTTTCACAGTTATTGTTCATTATCTAAAAATTTTGATAGAATTTCCCTTAAATATTGCCAAATTCCTGTGAAATAAGAATATAAAATCAACACTTCTATAATCATACAACTATTTCCACAACTCCAATCAAACTCCAACACAAGTATTCCCATCCACCTCAATAAATCATTCAGTCTAAAATTTTTCACCTGTCAAATAAATATTATACCAATATTTATGTTTTCAACTATATCTATACAGTTTCATCATATAGTTGTCACAATTACAAAATCCCTTTTTCAACATCAACGAGGCATTCTTAATATTACAACAAATTTTAATCTTGTACATGCCAAAAAATGCAATAATAACATTGTATAATTAACTTCTTGGTTTAACCATATCCATCTACTAATCTTAGCTGCAACATCTCCATAGTATCAGCTTTATTTGCCTCAAGCATATCGAATATCAACCTACGGGCGGAGAAAATCACATGCTAAGCTAAAAGCTTAATTGTGACTACCAAATTTGCTTCTTCAGTTATATAGTTTAAAATAAATTTCTAAAACTTCAAATAATCATATTTAATATCATAAAATGTATATTATATAAAAGTTATAAATTCCGAACTTAGAATACATAAAAGTGTAAGTAATCAATATTAAAACTTCATATGTAATTATATAAATGATTTCATAAAAGTGTACTTAATTGTTTGTGAATTACATGAAATTAAATTATTAATTTCATGGTTGGCCCCTTAATTCACATAAATTATTAACTAAATAGAACCAATTGAGCACGAGTTCCACATATTAATCATTCACATAAAATCATATACACTCATATATCCATGTATATGTACATTTATTCCTAATTGTGTAAGATTATACCAAATTATGTAATACATAATTAAGCTCAGTTCAAATATTTATTTACTTTAGTTAAAAAAGTATTTTTTTATAAGAATTTTAACTACTTATTCATTTTTTATATTTACCCCCAGTAAAAGCTAGGGGAATGGTATAACAAGCTGGATCAACGGGAATTAAATTTAGGATCAAGTTCAACAGAATCATATGGTCTATTTAACCTCAATAAATGGGAATTAAATGCAGGACTGAGTTCATCGAAACCATACGATCCATTTAACCTCAATAAACGAGAATTAAACTCAGAATCTGTAACACCTTAATCCACTAACCATGGATCATCATCAATCATCAACATAAAGCTAGTAAAGACCAGGTAGAAATAATAATAATAATTGATAATATATGCCATAATTACATGCCACAATAAATTAAATCAAACTTATAAATGAGAAGGCCTAACATAATTGGCCAAAAATACAAGATGAAATCCTCCAGGCAACCATAATCTGCCAGATCTTCTCTTCAAAGGTGGTCAAGCCACAATAGCTAACGATCCACTGGAGCTTATACACAAACCTACACCGATAAACAAACCTGTGCTAAGCTATAAAGCTTAGTGGGGAACAAAATTCTATAAACATCCATTTACAATTTTCCTCATATCATATGCAACAATCATAATAACATAAAATAACATATGGGTCTACAATAGTAATAATTCCATATAAGGATATTTTGAGGAGCCCTCAACCTTAACCATAACTACCATCTTTTCTAAAATTTAGAGCATTGCGCAACTCATTTTATAATTGAACTTATCAATTACATTATCAACATCATCTTTCCTTCATATTCAACTAGTATAATTTCGATACCTCATCATCCTCTTACTCATAAATTCTCGACATCAAGCTTTTTGATAGGATAGCACTTCAGTTAAAGCATTCCTTTATATTGGTTACACATGATTTATATTTGATATTAAATTAAAGCATAAGGGAGTGCTCAGGTCATGTAGCATCTATATGAGATATTATTAGGCACGCTTACTTCACACTTATATATATACATATATATCATTCAATTTTCATTACAAGTTCATAGCCATGTATTGCCTCAGAGCTATCTTAGCATGGCCAACTAAACATCATACAACATCATTTCATCTCATGCATTGCACTTTGATTTATGTTAGAATTATACATATGCACATACATGTGTAAATGTTCGTATGCATACTAACGAATTTGCGTGTCATTTCAAAGAATAGGTATGAAACATCATGATTAACCAATAAAGTTTCCATACCACATGCAAACATTTCATAACTTCCACATAAATGAAGATTATTATGTATGTCTCTATTTGTATAACTTTTAATGCAATGTTGTAAGCTTGTGGCCCATATGGCCCATTTATTCATCGTGGAACCCATTGGTGGAACTAACTCGCACTGTCACTCACACGGGAACCTTTCTCATAATATATATATATATATATATATATATATATATATATATATATATATATATATATATATCACAATCATGTCATACTAAACATCGCATTTCATTTCATAAAGATAATTTATAGTAAAAAGGAACTTAAGACAAAACAATACAATAATCCATTCATCATGCATACATTATAGAAGTGAAGCAATTAATGCACATATTGCTTGATTTTATGCATATTTTTACTATCTTTATTAGCCTGCCTAAGTAATAGTTCAAAGGGTGGATAACGGGAGCAATGGATACCCGAAGGTATCAAACAATGGATATCCGAAGATATCAAATAATAGACCCAAATGGGGCCGAACACTAGTTCCAAAAAAGAACAAACAATAGACCCAAACAGGGCCGAACAATGGTTCCAATAAGGAACAAGACCCAACTGGGGTCAACTATGACAGCTGCGACTGTATCCCTTTAGGCATGCCTATCTAATCCACAACTGAACTAAGACCCATAGGCTTAACTGTTCTTAAACATATTTTGATCCAACATATCTTTCTTTACTTAATAGGGCATCTTTGCTTAATGCCATCATTCATAATAGAATGCATATTATTCTTATCATACTTCAATATTGAGCTTTAAGCTCCAATACACATGGATGCTATCATATGATCATGTAGTTTTATCAACTTTAATTCGTTCATGTCATAATAGTTACATGTTTATGCAAACAATAATAACATGTAATCTTTCTTAATTAGCATTGTGCATATCCACATACATATATACCTATATATGTAGCTTAAATCATGGCAATACATGCTTTCATTATGCATACTTGTTCACATACTAAATTAGACTACTTATCCTAGCATAGTTATATCATTTATAAGATATTGGACTTATTTAACTCATCGATAGTTCTCAATAGCGTACCTTGTTGTTGTTGCCATGAGTAGCTTCCATACAACATCATAACTCCCATCAACATATAATTACTTTAAACAATACTCGTGCATTTATAATCCATATAAGAGTATGAGTAGGTTCTTTGTAGATTAAGGTCGGCACTTGTGCATCTTTAATCCTTTTAGCTAACTTTTATAGTCTATTAGATTATAGACAAAAAGATGATCTTCCTTAATATTGTCCACTGATCATCTTACTTGTACTTTCTATCTTATAACATTTTAAACCCAGGTAAGTTTATATAAGATTATTTCATCGCAATCATTAGCACATTACTTGCAGACTTGCGATTTTCATATTATGTCATAAGGCATGAACATATAAGTAAGTAGGTTCCCTTACATTAAAGCTCATCATTAATTCCTATTATGACTTAAAACATAACCAAACTTCTATAGTTTCACAATTAAGTGTCAATTATTATTTCATCTCTTTTATCTTAAACATGTAACATTGCATCTATCTTCTTATTAATACTAGGATAAATCATAGTATTTTCATGCCATTGCAAAGGATTATCAATGTATAGTATTTGGGATAAAACAATTTGCTTTGCCATAGTAGATACCTTATATCATACTATAATATATAGGGCATGTTAAATAGCATATAATCTTATGATTACTATATTTCTTCTTACTCTTCTTAGCTTTGGGCTATTAGGCACTAAACACATTTTAGTAACCTAATTATAAGCATTTATGTCTTTTAAACTTCTATAACACTTCATCTTATTTTCATGCCTTTATAAACCATATCTTTATGGACTTTAGCACTAGAGAGAGAGTTTCTTAGTTTATTAATCCATTGATATCAACTAGCGTAACAAGCAATACTTAATAACCATTTATTATTAGTTTTACTTACCATTAGTCAATTCACCTCCACTCTTGTTCTCTTAATAATCTTATGGACCATATAACACTGTGATCAATATCTAAATACATAGCTTAATCTTGGGGTGGGAGTATACTAAAATGAGTGAAAAGAGTACATATAACCATGTTGTGGAGGGGAGAAAAGCATGCTTGGCCGTGCATCCAAGGAGCAAAGTGTATAAATGGCCGTGCATATAAAGAAGAAAAGCCATAAGTGGCCATGCATATCAAAGAACAAAATGCATAAGTGGCCGTGCATTTCAAAGAGGAAAAAACCAAGTGGCCGTGCATATCAAAAAGGAAAAAGCCTAGTGGCCGTGCATGGGAAGAGGAAATACCTCAAGTGGCCATACATTTCATGAAAAAAAAGGTCAAGTGGCCGTGTAAGGCAAGAGGAAAAAGATTGAGTGGCCGTGTAAAGCAAGAGGAAAAAGACTGAGTGGCTATGTAAGGGATTTCAGCAAACATGGAAACCTAAAAACCCAAATTATGCAGAAACCCGATTATATAGTACAAGAACTTAAATCCTAGATCTTACCTTACCACTTACAATGATGATCATTAAAGCTTTGAATCATTAAAAACTCATCTAAATTACTAGATTTAGCCTTTAACCTTATCAAGGATGACACACAAACAAGAAGGAAGGAAAGATTACCTAAATCAATCATATGAACAGTGCAGTAGACTTAGTTCCTGTACCTGATATTAAAGCTTCAACTCCTTCAATCCTCGAGATCCAACTCTCTCATGGTTCCTTTCTTCTCCTTCATGAAGCCAAATACCAAAATCCTAAGTTCCTCTTCTTCAACCCGTAACTAAAAGATGAGAGAAAGAGAGAGAGAGAGACCTCCTTATGCCGATCTCCTTAATTTCCAGGAACTCTAAATAGGTGAGTGGATAAATATCTTTCTAAAGAAATTCCCATAATGCCCCTAAGCACAAATAAACCCTTATTATTTCAATTCCTTTCAATTTAACCCCAAAACTTCTAATTTACTTCAATTGCATCATTTTCTTTAATTATAATTTAACTCACTCATATATTTACATGCTAAAATTACCAAAATACCCCTCTTGGGAATTAACCTCAATAATTGCAAAATAATCTAATTTTACCTTAATTAACAATAATTCTTATTAATCAATAATAATCCGATTAGTGTCATGATTGGGGCCTTACAAAATCGAGTTCATTGGAATCATACGGTCCATTCAACATCATTTTCTCATTATTGACATATAACATTTTATCATTACTATATACTTATGCGTGCACCCACCCACCCCCCAGCCCTACACACACACACACACGCACACACACACACACACACACACATAACACATATGCATACATAAGCGGATTGAGTTCTCAAAATCATACGGTCCATTCAACATTATTTTTTTTGTTTTTAACATTCACACACACACACACACACACATACATACATACATACATACATACATATACACATATATTTATACATACACATAAATATGGATTGAGTTCTCGGAACCATACAGCCCACGACTCAGATTAACTAGATCCACCAAAAGAGCTCTCAAAGCTATTCAATCCGGTAACCAAAATAAGATGCAATACTGCTAAATATTCCTAATTGGCATGCCAACCTTATCCTATTTTTTCCATTCCTATCTAATTTTACTAAGGAAAAATGCAAAATCATTGTTAAATAAAATAAATAGTATCATGTATATATCAGCATTACTTATGCTCAATACCTATCATTTTCATCATCTTTATTATTATAAAGCATGACATAACCGACTTGGCCATATCCCATCGATTGCACTATTTGGATCATAGTGATAAAGTTAAAACATAAATATATTATGTTTATTAACCATCTTAAATTCATGCATAGGTTAATCCATTAATCAAATAAAAACCCAAATTCTTTATCTCTATAATATTGATCATTATATATATATATATATTTGTTGTTCAATAATGCTTATCGAACTGAACAACTAGGTACTCGCAAAACTTTTAATTCAAGATCTATGTATAATTCAATCATAATCATTAACCAACTAAATTGGACATATGAAAATTTAAATCTTTAGGCTAAAGTATCACTTCCTAATTTCAAATATATTAATAATCACATTTACCGTCTTACTGAGGAACCTAGAATAATTCTTTTCATTAAATTCCTTGTATATCAAGTTCTTAATTAAGAATTTTATTCCTCCTTATTATAATTAATTTTATGAAATATAAGACAACAATAATTTAATTAAGATTCCCATTAAGTTCTTCAAATCATTTTCAACATTTTAAATAATACCTTATATTGCCGATAACATATTACTGTTAATTGACCAATTCCTTGAGCATATGAGAAATTCAACCTTTGACATAATACCAACTAATTGGCTAATTCCTTAACTATATTTTACTACCACTCAATTTCTACTTAAATTCTAATTATAACTCCGATTGCCTCAAATTAAAATTGTCTGCATTCCTCAATTTAGACATATTGATTAATTTAAAGGAAATCTAAATTATGCATGACACCCGCCAACTGAGCATTCATAACTTTTTAGTTACCAACTAAATTCCATTTTCTTTTGAACATACATTCTTTAGATCCAACAATTTCATTCAGAATATTTACGTAGGTGGACACACATATACATGCTTAGCTAAGACTCGTGAATCATAACTTTACCTTGTATTGTAGCTTTATAAAAAGGCTAATACTTAATATTTTCAAACTACTACAATAAAAAAATTTTTCCACCAAAGATTTTTAACTCTTATATCAAGCTTAGATTAACTAAAGAATTAGTGCAACTAATTTTACTAACTCTCACCTTTGCTTAATCAAATTATATATATATATATATATAAACACCATTTATCAAAGATAATTCCACTATTGGACCAAAACTAGCATATTATCATGTAAATATCAGTATTTGATTCAATAAACATCTCATCTAAATCAATATATCTTGGCAATTATACTATATTAATCGTGTTAATTTTTATCAATTTAATAGATTAATAAATTGTGCAATTTAGTCCATATACCATATGTTAAGGTTATTCTAATATCAGATCATCAAATGCAAGATAAATCACAATTTTCCTAGACAATTCAATTTCCTTTTATTGTTACCAGTAATATTTTAATGACAAGCTAAACACCAAATATACCATACAAAATGAATTTCATAAGAACAAACATTTAATTCTTAAAAATAATGAAACAATTCTTGATGACTATTTCAAAATTTTAAGTAAGAAATTACAGAGATAAGTTTGGTAATCACATATTGGTTAAAATGGAATTTTTGGATTTTTCCTCATTTTGGTCCACTATTGTGCTCATCGGAGCATCGCCGGAGATACCCTAAAGTTACCACCATGGAGATCAGAGCCCCAGAATCCCATGCCTAACGAACCCCATTCAAGGCCTAGATTTGCATCGAAAGTTACAGATGCCTTGGTTGCCGATCTGCTTGTTTCCAATGAAGGACAATTGAAGAAAGGTGTCGCTAGACTCACCTAACTGCTAGGAGCTTATCGGCACTGATGGCATCGCTAGTTGCAGTCACGGTTCACCGAAAAGGAGTGGGAAGAAGGAAATATTCAATAGGGAGAGGAAATCTGGCTAAGAGAGAGGCATCATGGGGTAACGATGTCGAGGCCAATGATGGAGAAGCAAAGGCGACACAGATTGTCAGGGCAATGATGCGGCCAAAGCAACATCGATGGTTGGCTCTGTTTCCCCTTATTTTTTTTCTTTTTTTTGATTCCCTCTTCTCTTTTCTCCTCTCTTTTCTTTCCTTTCCTTTATTTTTTATTATCTTTATTTATTCTATTCCTTAAATTTTATGGCCATACAGACTTTGTCCTGAAATTTCTAGGGACTTCATAAGATTTTCTCATTTTTTCATCATCATCATCATCATCATCATCATCATCATTATCATCATCATCATCATCATCATTATTATTATTATTATTATTATTATTATTGTTTCATATGAATTAATTTATATTAATTTTTTATTTGTTACCAAAATGTATTTTAATTAGAAATATTAATTCAAAAGTCTAGTAATGATGCCTATAATAAACTTATTATTATTAATTTTTGATCCTTATAAATTATACTATTCACCAACCATTAACCGACTCGAGTTTTGGGGCATTATAATTCTACCCCTCTTAAAAAAATTTTATCCTTGAAATTTATTTAACTGAAGAGATAAGGCACGCATATATCCTTTTAGACCATCAAGGTAGTGTCTGTTGCTACCAGTTAGATTGTTACATGATCTTCCACCAACAATGAGATCAAATCCGCTAAAAAAATTAATTTGTTACTCTAATCTATCAGCATTTAGTTGTTGCACATTTACAATGTCAATCAAATTCCTTTTCTGGTTAGTTTGCTTCCAATAGCACCTTAAAATACTCCTATTTACTACTAAAATCTCAACCGACACTACCTTTTTCCAACGGATCCCAAGCCTATGTAGTGCAATTTCTAGAAGTGTTCTATGAGTTACAATCTTTGAGTCAGTGAAGGGCCTAAACTTAGCTAATGGATTTGGGAGACATAGCATAGCATCCATTTCATTATCTACGGGCAATTGCTTCCCTTTCCACATCTCATATTCATAAACTCCTCTATATGTATTTAAGGTAATCATTTGACAATTTAGGGATAATTTTTAATATATCTTAGTAGTATTTACGCATTTATTATCCCATAGTTTTTTCATAGGTATAACCTTGTATGAACTATTATTAACTACTAGTCATAATTATCAACATGATGTTATATCAAAATTAAATCCACATTGTAATAGAGAAGGTCTACTTCCAAATCACATCCCTTTTAGTACCTATTTTGACATGTACACATTTCCCCACCTACTTTCCTTAATGCCTAATCACTCAACTAGTTCTAATCCACCTTATCCTTCAATCCTCCTATAAATACATCACATCCTTCCTCACTTGAATGAATTAATTTAGAAACTTGTCAGGATCCTTTCAATTGGAGTATATGCATGAAATTTTATGCTATCATGAATGATTAAATGATGCTAATGCTATGCATGTACTATCATGCAAATGCATATCTCAATTAAAGGCAATGCATATTGCCTATCCCTATGATAAAATATTTAAATCACCGCACCGAATATAAGGAATTATTGACAAGCAAACAAAGTGCCACAACCTCTCTCTTAACTAAATTATATTATTTTATGCCTAGAAATGCTTAAACCTATGCTCTGATACCACTAAATGTAACACCCTATACTTGGTAAGTTAGAAGACCCAGATATTGAATGTCACACTCGAACTTAATTTCCTTTAAGAGGACTAACTATAAAATTCACTACTTAAAACCTTGTTAGTTTCACAGTTATTATTACTTTTCTAAAAAATTCGATAGAATTTCCCTTAAATATTATCAACTTCCTATGAACTAAGAATATAAAATCAACACTTCTACAATCATACAACTAGTTCCATAACTTCAATCAAACTCCAACACAAGTATTCCCATCCTCAATAAATACTTCAGTCTAAATTTTTTCACTTGTAAAAAAAAATTATACCAATATTTTTTTCTCAACTTTATCTATATAGTTTCATCATACAGTTGCCACAATTACAAAATCCCTTTTTCAACATCAATGAGGCATTATTAATATTACAACAAACTTTAATCGTGTACAAGCCAAAATAACACAATAATAACATAGTATAATTCACTTCTTGGTGCAACTATATTCATCTGCTAATCTCAGCTGTAACATCTCCAAAGTTCTGCTTTATTTGCCTCAAGCATATCGAATATCAACCTATGTGTAGAAGAAACAAAACACTAAGCTAAAAGCTTAGTGGTGACTACCAAATTTACCTCTTCAGTTATACAATTTAAAATACATTTCTAAAACTTCAAATAATCACATTTAATATCATAAAATGTATATTATATAAAAATTATAAATTCCAAACTTAGAATACATAAAAGCATAGGTACTTAATATTAAAACTTCATAGGTAATTTATATAAATGATTTCTTAAAAGTGTACTTAATTGTTTGTGAATTACAAGAAATTAAATGATTAATTTCTTGGTCAGCCCCTTAATTCACATAAATTATTAACTAAATAGAACTAATTGAGCACTAGTACTACATATTAATCATTCACACAAAATCACATACACTCACATATCTGTGTATATGTACGTTTATTTCTAATTGTGTAAGATTATACCAAATTATGTAATACACAATTAAGCTCAGTTCAGATATTTATTTACTTCAATTAAAGAAAAGTATTTTTTATAAGAATTTTATCTACTTATTCATTTTTGATATTTGCCCCCAGTAAAATCCGACGAAATGGTATGACAGCTAGATAAACGGGAATTAAACGCATAACCAAGTTTATTGGAACCATACGATCCATTTAACCTCAATAAATGGGAATTAAATGTAAAACCGAGTTTATCGAAATCATATGGTCCATTCAACATCATTTTCTCATTATTGACATATAAAATTTTATCATTACTATATATTTACGCGCGCGCATGCACATACACACAAACACACACATATATATATTTATATAAATGATTTCTTAAAAGTGTACTTAATTGTTTGTGAATTACAAGAAATTAAATGATTAATTTCTTGGTCGGCCCCTTAATTTACATAAATTATTAACTAAATAGAACTGATTGAGCACTAGTACTACATATTAATCATTTACACAAAATCACATACATTCGCATATCCGTGTATATGTACGTTTATTTCTAATTGTGTAAGATTATACCAAATTATGTAATACATAATTAAGCTCAGTTCGAATATTTATTTACTTCAATTAAAAAAGTATTTTTTATAAGAATTTTATCTATTTATTCATTTTTGATATTTACCCCAGTAAAATCTAGCGAAATGGTATGATGAGCTAGATAAATGGGAATTAAACGCATAACCAAGTTTATCGAAACCATACAATCCATTTAACCTCAATAAATGGGAATTAAATGTAGAACCGAGTTCATTGGAACCATATGGTCCATTCAACATCATTTTCTCATTATTGACATATAACATTTTATCATTACTATATATTTACATGCACACACACACATATATGTATATGTATATATATACACACACACACATAAATAATTAAATAAATAAATATATATATATACACACACACACACATATATGTATATGTATATGTATATATATATATATATATATATATATATATAACATATGCATACATAAGCGGATCGAGTTCTCAAAATTATACGGTCAATTCAACATTATTTTTCTTATTTTTGACATTCATAGCTTTACTATTTACTCTCTCTCTCTATACACACACACACCCACACACACATACATTTATAAATACACACACATGTGGATTGAGTTCTCAGAACCATATAGCCCACGACTCAGATTAACCAAATTTACCGAAAGAACTCTCGGAGCCATTTAATCTAATAACCATAATAAGATGCAGTACTGCTAAATGTCCCTAATTAGCATGCCAACCTTATATTATTTCTCCAATTCCTGTCTAATTTTACTAAGGGTAAATGGAAAATCATTGTTAAATAAAATAAATAGTATCATGTATATATCAGCATTACTTATGCTCAATACCTATCATTTTCATCATTTTTATTATTATAAAGCATGACATAACTAACTTGGCCATTTCCCATCCATTGCACTATTTGGATCATAACAATAAAGTTAAAACATAAATATTTTTTATTTATTAACCATCTTAAATTCACGCATAAGTTAATCCATTAATCAAATAAAAACCCGAATTCTTTATCTCTATAATATTCATATATATATATATATATATATATATATATATATCTATTATTGAATAATGCTTATCAAACCAAACAACTAGGTACTCGCAAAATTTCTAATTCAAGATCTATGTGTAATTCAATCATAATCATTAACCAGCTAAATTGGACATATGAAAATTTAAATCTTTGGGCTAAAGTATCACTTCCTAATTTCAAATATATTAATAACCACAGTTACCGTCTTGCTGAGGAACCTAGAATAATTATTTTCATTAAATTCCTTGTATATTAAGTTCTTAATAAAAAATTCATTCCTTTTTATTATAATTAATTTTAAAAAATATAAGAAACCAACAATTCAATTAAGATTCCCATTTAGTTCTTCAAATCATTTTCAATATTTTAAATAGTACCTTATATTATCGAGAGCATATTACTATTAATTGACAAAGTCCTTGAGCATATGAGAAATTCAACCTTTGACATAATAGTGTCTAATTTGCTAATTTCTTAACTATATTTTGCTACCACTCAATTTCTACTTAAATTTTAATTGCGAGTCTGATTGCCTTAAATGAAAATTGTCTGCATTCCTCAATTTAGACATATTGATTAATTTGAAGGAAATCCAAATTATGCATGACACCCGTCGGTTGAACAGTCATAACTCTTTAGTTACTAACTAAATTCCTTTTTTTTGAATGTACATTTTTTAGGTCTAATAATTTAATTCAGAATATTAACGTAAGTGGACACATGTAAACATGCTTAGCTAAGATTCATGAATCATAACTTTAAACTTACACTGTAGCTTTATAAAAGGCTAATACTTTGTATTTTCAAACAACTACAATAAAATAATTTTTCCACCAAAGATTTTTAACCTTATATCAAGCTTAGATTAAGTAAAGAATTAATGCAACTAATTTTTACTAACTCTCACCTATATATATATATATCAAAGACAATTCCACTACTAGACCAAAACTAGCATATTATAATGTAGATATCAGTATTTGATTCAATAAACATCTCATCTAACTCAGTATATCTTGGCAATTATACTATACTTATCATGTTAATTTTTACCAATTGAATAGATTAATAAATTATGTAATTTAGTCCATATACCATATGTTAAGGTGATTCTAATAGCAGATCATAAAATGCAAGATAAATCTCAATTTTCCTAGAAAATTCAATTTCCTTTTATTCTTAATAGTAATATTTTAAGGATAATCTGAACACCAAATATACCATAAAAAATGAATTTCGTAAGAACAAAATTCAATTCTTAAAAATAATAAAACAATTCTTGACAACTATTTCAAAATTTTATGTAAGAAATTACAAAGATAATTTTGGTAGTTACATACCAATTAAAATGGAACTTTTGGATTTTTCCTCATTTTGGCCTGCTACTGTTCTTGTTGGAGCTTGATCGAAGCGTCGTCAGAGATACCCTAAGGCTGCCACCATGGAGATCAAAACCCAGCATCCCATTTCCAAAGATCATATGCCTGATGAACCCCATTCACGAACTAAATCTATATCGAAAGTTACGGATGCCTTGGTCTCCGATCTGCTTGGCTCTAGTGAGATAGCATAGAATTTTTAAATATGCATAAAAATGATTTAAGAAAAATTTTAGAGTAATTGGCTTAAAGGAACTCTTGGGGCCAAACCTAAAAAAGGAAGATGATGTTAATGTCGATGATATAAAAGAAATAAATAGTATTTTAGGTATAATTTCTCTCTGAAATTCTAATTAAGGTGAATATGATTTTTGTATAAAATAGACTCATAACAAAACAACTTATATGAAGAACTTATGATCCAATTCTATCCCTAACATACCTAAAAATTAGTTTAAAGAGAGAGTAACAATTTTGTCTTTAAACAAGTACTTAAGAATAGTCTATAGTGTTTTAGCCATAAATTCCATTTAAATGTCCAAATTACTTGATTCTTGATTTGTTGAAAAGCTAAGACATAGAAGAAGATTTGTTTAGAGGACACCTTAATGTAAATGATACATTTATAAGGTCAAAAATAAAGTTTAATCCGAATTATAAAAGCTGCCAGATTGTGAGATTTCTATTTGCTCAAAAGCACGAATATTTCTTCATGAATCAACCTCAAACTTGAACTAAGTATATAAATTAATATCTAATGTATGTAAACCATATGTTTAGAGGTATATATGATTAAATATATATGCAACTTGCAATAGTATATGAAGATGCTGATATGAACAAAGTGTATGAAAATATATACTTATATATGTTTAGAATAAATGTGCATATATTGTATATAAGAAAGTTGTAAGCTTATCAGGTTATAAACCTAATATTTTTATATAAAAAATAGTAAAAATTAGTAAAATATTATGGTAACTTTATTTATGGTTTAAAAATACGATATGAATTTGTATTCCAAGAACATTTCTAAGTCTAAATTAGTAATTATAAATGAGTTTAACTTATGCTTTCATATATATGGGTATTTGGAAGCAATTATATGCTTTATGTATGAGGTTTTATAGGTATCGATAAGGGGTTTCATAGGATACTTGTATTTTTTTGTTGATTTGGGAAATTGTGTGCATTTTTGTAGGAGCTAGTTAGGTGAAATTTCAATTATCTCTATGAATTTTGCTAAGAATAATACCTATAGTGAATCTGTGAGAACTTTTCTTTTGTCTTTTTAATGCAGAAATTCAATTGTATTTGTAAGTATAATTGCATGTGTATATGTGAATTACATTTTGTCATCTATACATGCATATATATGTATGTATGTATGTATGTATGTATGTATGTTATAGAAGAATTATCATTATTTGAAATTAGTCACTTCTAATTTAATTGGCCAACTTGTTTCCTATATAATAAATATTATTTTTTTGTTTTAACATTGTAGAGTTCATAACAATTAAAATAATCATCCTAACAAGACACCTATGGAGGAAGGAAATTCAAATACATTGCCTTAAATGGCAATGATGCAACATCAAAGAGAAAACCTATTAAACTAAGGTAAACTAAGGCCCAAAGTGTGGGATCAATTCACCAAATTATTGATGAGTCAGATACAATAAAAGGAAAGTTTTGTCATTATAGCAAGAAGTTTTATAGTGATGATGGGAAAATAAACTTGCACTAGTGTACTAAACATCTTTTTAATTCCTATCAAAGGTATTAAAAAATGTGGATAATATGCAAAATAGTTATGTTCGCAACCAACATAGGAAGGTGAGATGGATAGTTTATCTGGTTAGAAGTTTGACCAAATGGCAATTAGGGAAATAAATGTAGAAATGATATTTGAAGATGAGTGTCAATTTAAAGTTGTTGAAAGTAGATTATTTAAAAAGGTTATGTATAGGGTTTATGACAGGTTATTAAAAATGTGGATAATACACAAAAATAGTTGTCCTTGCAACTAACGTGGAAAGGTGAGATAGATAGTTTGTTTGATTGAAAGATTGAACAATTGGCAATTAGGGAAATAATTGTAGAAGTTATAATTGAAGATGAGTGTCCATTTAAAGTTATTAAATCTAGATCATTTAGTATTGTTATATATTTATGTCCTAGTTTTAAGGTGCCTAATACGTGAAATATTCTACATAATTACTATCAAACTTATGTTCATGAAAGGAAAAAATTAAAAAAAAATTGAAAGAAAATGTCAAAGGATATGCCTTACCACTAACATATGGACTCAAATTCAAAGAATGAATTACATGGTTATCATAGCTCATCTTATTGATAATACTTGGAAATTGCATAAGAAAATTATGAATTTTTGCCTAATCTTCAGTTATAAATGGTGACTCACTTGGAAATGTACCAATGGATTATTTATTTGAATGAGGGATTGAAAAGGTATTCATGATTATCATCGATAATCATAGTGCTAATGAATTTACTTGTATTTTTTTGAAAAAGAAACTTATCAATTGGGGACTTTTATTGCAAATGGGAAGTATTTACACATGAGATGCATTGCTCATATATTAAACTTGATTGTCGAATATAGTTTACAAGTGATCAAAATTTCATATAAATGGGTTAGAAATGCTGTGAAATATATTTGGCAAACCCTTGTTAGGATAAAGAAATTCAAAAATGTGTTGAAGATGGTGATATTCATTGTAATATGTTATTGAAGTTAGATGTTATAACTAGGTGGAATTCAACTAAGAAAAAATTTAAGTGTGGCTAAAAAACATGAGAGTTTTTTCAAACTTGAAGTTGAAGCACATAATGTTGTTGGAATCACTTTTGTTGATTGGTGCACATTGAGGAGAATAGCTAGCATGACGTAGAATTGCAACCATACATATTTATGGGCCAAATTATACTACTTGTAACCTTTTTTTAGATTGGAATTAGCATTATACTAGGGTTTATTTTATAATGGATTAATAGTGATGATTAGAGGTAAGATTTATGGGTTTGAGGATGAAGGCAATATTTAAAAATATTAGGGAGAGCACAAAAGGATAAATAAACTTATTTATATTGTAACTCCCAATACTTAATCTGCTAAGGGCCAAGTACCAAATGTTACACAGCTTAACATTTAAAAATTTCATATAAATATTCATAATTTAACATTAAACTTTTAAATTTATGTAACTTATACTACCCGTATTTTATAGAAAATTGGATAGAGTTTTTCCTATATAAATCTCTATCTCCCTATTCAATATTTGTAGAAACACTTTTATAAATCAGCCACAATCTTATTTCCAACCTCCAACCAAGAAATTCTTAAAATTTATCCATCCACCTCAATCAATCAAATCAAAAGATAAAAATTTAAATTCACGTAAGGTTTTAAGACAATAGTATTAATTATATATTTAACTTATCCAAGAATAATAACTTTTATTTTTATATATATGTAGTTACTGTTGCTTCCAAAAATTTCGTGGATGTACATCATAATACATCATTCAGTAAAAAAAATATCATTAATATTTAGCATCTAGTGTTCTAATTAAGAACTTCAAAATATTCAAAATAATTAAATGTCAGTATAACAAAAATATAATTTCTAATGCTAAGTATCCAACATGAAGTTAAGAAAATCTTCCTCACTTCTTAATAAATCCTCGACTAGATTTTTGTCCATTCATCTTGTGCACCTATGCATAGAAATAAACTATATGCTCTAAACAGAATGCTTAGTAGCAACAACTAAAATTACTTTTCCAAATATTTCATGCCAAAATATTTATCCATAACTTATAAATAACCAATAATTATAAGTATAAAAATTCAAATAATCTAATTTACCAATAACTAGTATCATATGAATTCATAAGTTATGCATGCAAGCACACATATTATTCTAATCAAACATAGTAAACTCTTGCCATAATTTAACATTTAATTCATTTATATAAAGAAGATTAATTTATTTTATTGGCCAAAGTAATCGATGAAATTTATTGAAGGGATATTCGTGATTGAGGCCTTTTTGGCTTGTTGACCCATATTAGGCACAATATTCATTTTTTGGTAGGTTCTCATTAACCTACAATATAGACTGACATTAATCCAACATGTCACTATCATACCACCATACATACCATCGCATATCACACCATCCATCACACCAATCGAATTTTAATCCCTATGGCTGGCCAATTATATTCTACCTAGGAATTCTTATTATTTACTAAAACCATTTAATATTCCTTTCATTAAACTTTAATTATCACCACATTATAAACAAAATAAATAGTATATTTAAATTTGAATCTATCATATATAAAACTAAATATATGTATATATATATATATATATATATATATAGACATACATACATACATATATATATATATATGTGTGTGTGTGTTTGTGAGTGTGTGTGTGTGTGTTAGAGAGTATGCCCTAGAGCCTATATAATAGGGATGTATTTCATATGTATGAACTTATATTCTTAATAAAAGGCATCATTCATTTATTAATGCTATGTTTAAATACATGAGTTTATAAATCTTAAATTAATAAATGAAGTCCTAGATATTATAAACATAGTGCAAAGGTAATCATAAAAGTGTTCATGATGTGAGATGTCTATTGCATACAAATGTGATAATATTTAAATATCCCCAGTCATAGAATTAACAAGATAGGACATTGTTAATTTAGATAGACTAGCACATGTTATGCTTCTTAAATAGTTCAAGTAGTGGTTCTCATAACTGTGATTATGGAAGATAATCAAAGCTAACATGTGAATGCTAGTTAGAAGAAAAAGTTTATTGGAGACCTTCAAAGAGAATCCTCACATGGATATTAAATCTATTTCAATGAGGAATCTCTTCATAGCGGTTGTGTAAGTATCCTTAGACTTGAGATCACCAAGGTTATCTTAAGTAGCAAGTGATATACTTTGACTCTATAACTGATTACTTCCAACCGGGGGTGAATATAGTTAGGAGTTTGGGTATATCATGACCTACTTGAAGATAGTTGAGTGATTGACAAAAGGATTCACCATCCCAGATTTATTGAGGGAAGTTATCTCGCATTATTCTATAATTGCCTTGTTCAGAGAATCTCTGACCAAAGTAATATGCCAAGATGGATAGGGATCCATGAAGAGCATTTTGGGAATAATGGTTAAATTAATAGAACATACATAATTAGATTTATATGAGTTGACAGAAATCCATACTCAAAATCTAATTGAGATAAGAGTGGTGAAAGGAGTAATTATACGGTAACTGTTTCTATGGAAGGGTATAGTCAAACCACTTGACTTTCCTGATATTTGGGTAGTCATGATGTCTAGCTTGAGGCCGCTCATGACTCGTATAATAGTGTATCATAAATATCAATAGGGATTGATAAAATGATTTAAAGAAGTTTAAATCATGTGAGTTTTGAATAGAACTCATAATTACATATTATACTGCCAATATGGACAAGAACCCAATAGGTCACACACATATAGAGTAAAGGATAAAATGGTAAAATGACAAGAATAATAATATTTAATATTATTATGGAAGAGAGAAATTAAAAAGAGAATAATTAATTAAAGAGTTTAATTAATTATGATCAAGTAGAATTGTTCGCAGAACTTTTTAGAAATATTCTGAAAAATTAACTTAATTGAAATATTGCATTTTATAATTAATTATTATTTGACTATAAGTGTTATGGGGCTGATATAATAATTAATAAATCAATTGGAGAAATTAAAAGAGGCCTAGAGAATCAGTTTTGGCCCAAAAACCCTTTAAAGGAAGGGTTACACGCCAAACCCATATAGAAGGCCTTAGAGGACTAATTATTGGACCGAAATAAATTAAATATATTTCATAAGTTTTATGGAGCCTACATATGTAATTTGGATGGATTTGGAATTAATTTGGATGATTAAATGCAAGTGTATGTACAAAGGGTATAGTTTGTGGGTTTTGTGCATAGTCTTGTGTGAAAGGATTTAAATTGGATTTAATTGAGTCCAAATAAATTATTAATAATTACAAAAGCTCATTTAATATTTATCCAATAATTTTAAATAGCCCAATCCCATTATGAAGTTGGATTTTTAACCTAATTATAAAAATCCAAGTGATAGGGATTTTAGGGTTAAGTGAACATTAAGAGAAAAGAAATTCTCTCTCTTTGAAAAACCCTAGCCATCACTCCTTTGCTAGCATTAAGGGGAATTTGGCCAGCCCTTGTGTTTCATCATTCTTGGTTCATTCAATCCTTCTCTAGTGTGGATTACTAATTGAAGGTGTTTAATTTTGGACATTGTGGTTTGCAACAACCCGGTGAGAAGGAAAATCAACTGTTCAACAAAAATCAAAGGTAATTTTTCTTATTCTCATTAATATTTATATTGTAAATTCATGGCAAGATCAGATCTATTGGTTAAAAATTTGAAATTCCGCTTATGCATGTGATGCATGTAACCGATAATTCCTAGGATGGTATCAGAGCCACGATTTTGCCATGAATCTACAATTCTATATTATTTGCGGAATAGTTTTTCTTTTTATTTTTGAGTTATTTATTTCATGAACTTTAAAATATCAGATTTGATTGTTCATGAATGAGAAATATTGATTTTTGGATGTATGTGATCAAATATATAAAATGAAAAATAAAAATGATTCTTTTGAGAAAAGAATAATTGTTTTTGGCATGTAGAGTTTTTATTTTTCAATAAAGTTTAGGGGCTGTTCTAAATTAAATTTTTATTGATCCACTCTAAAATTATTTTGATGATAATTTATGTATTTAATATGTGATATTAAGCCATATGATCAAACAAAATTAAAATCGAACAAGTTTTGCATGAAAACTAGTTTAATAGAAAAGTTCGATAAATTGATGTTCTTCGTGTGTTCTTGGTATGTTCTTGGTGAGTTCATGTTTAGAACGATTTTTAATCTTCTAAATTTGATATATCTGATATATTAATGTGTTTTTAATTAATTAGATTAATTAAAATGAGCCTTGAATTAATTGGATTAATTTTAATTCATTAAAACCACTTAATAGGCTTAATTATGTTTACAGACTTGATTTAAATTAGTGAATGACTTGGTGGGCCCAAGGAGCTAATTTAAATTAAATATTATAGACTTTAATTAAGTTTATTAATGGGTTTTAGGGGCTGGAGTGGGCTTGGCTCATTCCAAAAGGCCTAAAAGGTCCAAAAGACACAAAACTAGTTTGTGTGTAAACACACTTTAGGATTTAACTTTGTGGGTTTTGGCCAACCCTTTGTTTTAAGCCCAAAATTGATTCTTTAATTATTTAATATGATTAATTAATTAAATAATAAATTAATAATTAATTAATAATCAATTGGATTGATAATTAAGGCAAGAACACATGCATGCAAAAGGGTATACAGCCTGAAATGGACTCCATGTATGAGAACAAAGTATGGACTTTAACTCAACCACCTAAAGGAATAAAACCCATAAGGTGCAAATGGTTCTTCAAAAAGAAGACCGATGTGAAAGGTAATATAGTTACCTATAAAGCTTGCTTAGTAGCAAAAGGCTATCATTAAAAAGAAGGTATTGACTATGATGAAACCTTTTCTCCTGTAGCGATGCTTAAGTCTATAAGAATAATTTTAGCCATTACAGCTCATTATGATTATAAGATTTAGCAAATGGATGTGAAGACAACTTTCCTAAATGGAAATCTAACTGAGAATGTGTTTATGGCACAACTAGAAGGGTTCACATCAGGAGATGGCAAAAAGGTATGCAAGCTTCAAAGATCCATTTATGGATTGAAGCAAGCCTCTAGGAGCTGGAACATACGATTCAATGAGACAATCAAAGAGTTTGGTTTCTCATAGAATGAAGATGAACCTTGGGTGTATAAAAGGGTCAGTAGGAGTGCAATTGTCTTCCTAGTTCTATATGTGGATGACATGTTAATCATAGGAAACGACATTTCTCTTCTCCAATCTGTTAAAATATGGTTATCCAAACAATTCTCTATGAAAGACCTTAGAGAAGCATCCTATATTTTGGGAATAAGGATTTATAGAGATAGATCCAATAGGTTTCTAGGTCTTTCTCAAAGTACATATATAGATAAAGTATTAAAAAGGTTCAATATGGATCTCTTTAAGAAAAGGGTTTATACCCATAATGCATGGGAAACACCTTTCTAAGTTTATGTGTCCACAGACACTAGAGGATAGAGAGAGCATAAATAGGATACCATATGCATATGCAATTGGTTCTATCATGTATGCTATGTTATGTACTCATCCAGATGTAGCATTTGCTTTGAGTGTCACAAGCAGATTCCAGTCCAATTTTGGAGAGGGACACTAGGCAGCTATCAAGAATATCCTTAAGTACTTGAAAAGGACAAAGGATATATTCTTGGTATATGAGGAGGGCAGTTTGGAAGGAAATAGATTTACAGATGCCAGCTTCCAATCTGATAAAGATGATTGTAAATCACAGTCTTGTTTTGTGTTCATAATGGGAGGAGGGGCAGTTAGTTGGAAGAGTTCTAAACAAGAAACAACTGCTGATTCCATGACAGAAGCTGAGTATATTGTTGCTTCGAAAGTAGCCAAAAAAGCAATTTGGATCAAAAAGTTCATATCTAAACTAAGAGTGGTGCCTAGCATTGTTGGTCTAATTCCTTTATATTGTGACAATAATAGAGCCATTGCGCAAGCAAAGGAACCACGGTCTCATCAGCGATCCAAACATGTTCTCAGATGCTATGATCTCATAAGGAAAATAGTAGCTAAAAATGATGTGAAAATAGAAAAGGGTCCCCATAGATGATAATGTGGTAGATCCCCTCACTAAAACACTTTCCCAGATTAAGCATGATCACCATATAAATAACATGGGTCTAAGGCATATGAGTGATTGGCTCTAGTGTAAGTTGGAGATTGTTAGAGAGTATGCCCTAGAGCCCATATAATAGAGATGTATTTCATATGTATGAACTCATGTTCGTCATTTATTTATTAATTCTATGTTTAAATACATGAGTTTGTAAATCTTAAATTAATAAATGAAGTCCTAGATATTATAAACACAGTGCAAAGGCAATCATGAAAGTTTTTATGATGTGAGATTTCTATTACATGCAAATGTAATAATATCTAAATATCCCTAGTCATAGAATTAACAAGATAGGACATTGTTAATTCAGACAGACTAGCACATGTTATGTTTTTTGAATAGTTCAAGCAGTGGTTCTTATAATTGTGATTATGAAAGATGATCAAAGCTAACATGTGGATGCTTGTTAGAAGAACAAGTTTATTGGAGACCTTCAAAGAGAATCCTCACATCGATATTAAATCTATTTTAGTGAGAAATCTCTTCATAGCGGTTGTCCAAGTATCCTTAGACTTGAGATCACCAAGGTTATCTTAAGTAGCAAGTGATATACTTTGACTCTATAACTTATTACTTCCAACTTGGGGTGAACGTAGTTAGGAGGTTGGGTATATCATGACCTACTTGAAGATAGTTGAGTGATTGACAAAGGATTCACCATCCCAGATTTATTGAGGGAAGTTATCTAGCATGATTCTATAATTGCCTTGTTTAGAGAATCTCTGGCCAGAGTAATATGCCAAGATGGATAGGGATCCATGAAGGGCATTTTGGGAACAATGGTTAAATTAATAGAACATACATAATTAGATTTATATGAGTTGACAGAAATCCATACTCAGAATCTAATTGAGATAAGAGTGGTGAAAGGAGTAATTGCACGGTAAATATTTCTATGGAAGGGTATAGTCAAACCACTTGACTTTCCTGATATTTGGGTAGTCATGATGCCTAGCTAGAGGCCGCTCATGACTTGTATAATAGTGTATCCTAATAATCAATAGGGATTGATAAAATGATTTAAAAAAGTTTAAATATGTGAGTTTTAACATGCTTAGCTAGAGGCCACACATATAGAGTAAATGATAAAATGGTAAAATGAAAAGGATAATAATATTTGATATTATTATGGAAGATAGAAATGAATAAGAGAATAATTAATTGAAGAGTTTAATTAATTATGATCAAGTAAAATTGTTCGCAGAACTTTTTAGAAATGTTCTGCAAAATGGACTTAATTGAATTATTATATTTAATAATTAATTATTATTGGACTATAAGTGTTATAGGATTGATATAGTAATTAATAGATCCATTGGAAAAATTAAAAGAGGCCTAGGGAATTGGTTTTGGCGCAGAAACCCTTCAAAGGAAGGGTTACATGCCAAACCCATATAAAAGGCTTTAGAGGACTAATTCTTGGACCAAAATAAATTAAATATATTTCATAAGTGTTATGGAGCCTACATATTTAATTTGGAATTAATTTGGGTGATTAAATTCAAGTGTATGCACAAAGGGCCTAGTTTTTGGATTTTGTGCATAGTCTTTTATGAAAGGATTTAAATTGAATTTAATTTAGCCCAAATAAATTATTAATAATTCCAGAAGCTCATTTAATATTTCGCCAGCAATTTCAAAGAGCCCAATCCCATTATGAAGTTGGATTTTTAACCTAACTATAAAAATTCAAGTGATAGGGATTTTAGGGTTAAGTGAACATTAAGAGAAAATAAATTCTTTCTTTTTGAAAAACCCTAGCCGCCAGTCCCTTGCTAGTATCAAGGAGAATTCATTCACCCATTGTGTTCCATCATTCTTGGTTCATTCAATGCTTTTCTAGTGTGGATTACTAATTGAAGGTGTTCAATTTTGGACACTGTGGTTTGCGATAACCTGGTGAGAAGGAAAATCAACTATTCAACAAAAATCAAAGGTGATTTTTTTATTCTCATTAATATTTAATTTGTAAATTCATGGCAAGATCAGATCTATTGGTTAAAAATTTTAAATTTCGCTTATGCATGTGATGCATGTAACCGATAATTTCCAACAGTGTATACATATATATATGTACGTATATATATATACATATACATATGTGTGTGTGTGTGTATACACGCATACACATATATACATGTATGCATGTATATTTGTGTGTGTGTGTGTGTATGTATATGTGTATATGTACATATATATATATGTGTGTGTGTGTGTGTGTATGTAATAATGTATGTATGTGTGTATATATGTGTGTGTGTGTGTACACACACGCACATACATACTCTCATAGTCTAGCTACATTATCTTATATGCATGGGCTTGATGTATAAGCATAGTAATTACATAAACTATATCATATGCATATAATTTCTTATATTTAAGTTTATTTTTTATTCATATATAAATGTATAATCTTTTATTTCATGTATTTTATGTCATGATATATCCCTATACATATGTTTAATTATAATGTTCTACAAGTTTTGAAGGAAGTCCAGGTAAGTTTTGGTTATATTTTAATGTCTAAAACTTGTTAATATGCTAGTACATGAGGGGTACCCAATTAGATTAAACTCAATCTAGTTAGGTCGGTTGCATTCTATCTAGTCCAAAATAAATTAGCATGACTAGATTGGAAACCAACCTAGTCGGGTAGACTTAAATACCTATTTTTTACTGTAGATAGCTCCTTAGGTCTATATTGCATTGGTAATTTAACATAACGAATGATATTTTTAGGCAAAGTGCCCTTCTAATAAAATGTTTTCCTATGTTTTTAGTTTTCATAGAATTTGAAATTGAGTCATTTTGACATCTACAACATAAGATATCTTTAAAATAGTCTAGACTATCCTAACTAATAGGTCAGTAGTCATTACTTCAGTTTAAGCTAAATTTTTATAATCCTAGAGTTAGAACTAAGTTTTAACCTCTCCATAAGAATTTTAGATCTATGTGTGTAGTTTATGATCCAATTGAAATCACCCTATTTGGAGCTCTAAAACTCAAGTTAAAATCCAAAATAACTTTGGCAGGTCTTATGATCTTTCTGATAGCATTTTCCATTTTTTTACTATACTTGTTATTATTCAACTTGCATGTATGTCTAAACATCTCAACAATATTCCCACTTGATTCACAAAGGCAATACAACATTTATATTCAATTCTTACCCAACAAGCACATGCCAAAAAGTAATTAAATATTCCCATACCTCTTTAAAAACAATTAACTTCACTTCACTCTTTTTCTTGATCTTCTATTTTGCTCTACCTTCCATAAGAACACAAAATGATCACAAATTAATTAGTTAAAATCATACTTGTAATCATTTGCATACTTTGGATATAGTTGAGAAGGAGGAGAATCCATTTCCTACTTAAATTCATAAATTTCTTACCTTAATTACTTGATTTCCCTTAATCTTCCTTTCTTAGATTAATCTTCCTCAAAAATTTTGTTATATGCATGATTTTAGTGTAGAGAAAAGAGAAAGTAAGGCTGAATTTCTAGCCAATAAGTGTTGGCTCCTTTTTTCTCTATTAAAATACCATTTTCTTTCTTTTACAATTGAATTCCATAAGGTTTTAATATCAATATCCCATTGGCTAATCCATTTCACTATAAGAAAGTTCACATATTGTTAATTATTGACATAAATCACATTTTGTTGGTGAAATCATTAGGAAATTTTATCTTTAATAACGAAAAAAGAAAATCATTGTCTTCTATAGTTAAAAATGGAGACAACTGTTAGCACCAAAATTTAATGATGAAATATTGATACTGTTATAAAATAAGGAACCAATAGAGTGCGAAAATATTTTTCAATGAAAAATACCAATGGAAATAAAATTTTATAGGTAATTTACCAATGAAAATAACTTTTCATTGGAAATTTACCGATGGAAAATAAAATTTGTAGGGAATTATAGATATAACGATAGAAATAGTAATTTCATAGGGAAAAGTAACAACAAAAAATTACAATTTCATAAGGAAATGATAAATGCCACATATTTCCCAATGAAAATAGTTTTCCATTGTAAAATATAAGAATTGGCAACGTTGTTAATGAATTTCATTGGGAATTTAGGGGAAAAAACCTAGTCCTCATTCTATAAATCGCTTGCTAATTTTCTCCATCTATTTCCATTGCTGCATACCTCTCCCTCCCCCTTTCTCTCCTCTTCGGCACCGATGCCTCCTTTCTCCCATGGCTCTGCCTCAAATCTGCCTCACCACTCTCTACCATCCCTTCCTCCCTTCTCTCTCTCATTGCCTTCTCCCTCATCTCTCTTATTGCCATCCCCTTCTCTTTTCCCTTCTTTCTCCCTCAACTATCGCTATTGCAAACTTCACTTGAGGGGAGTTAGCTACTGTAGGGAGAGGTTGTTCTAATTCTTTGACTAATTTTAGTTCATTATCATTATCATTTTTTCTCATTATTGTTATTTTCAGTATTTAGTTGTTGCACGAACTGGGCAATAAATTCTTATCACATATTCATGAGGTTGATTTCATTATTCAGGTTTTAATCGATCCCTTTTCATATTGATTTTTCGTTATATATATATTTTTTCTAATTATTCTTTCATTTTTTGTTTTTTGAAATAAGTGGAGAAGTATGCTATTAAGGAATTTGATGATAGAGATTTGATGGATATTTTTGGCATGAGTTTATATTTTCCCTTCAACTTATATATTTTCCCTTAAATATACTTCAACAATTTCAAGCACTCAGGATAGATATAGTAATTCACATTTGGATTTATGCTTTCCAATTACTGTAGAGAGTGCCTGATCAGGAATGAGATCCTTAGAACTCTATCTAAGTTAGCTGAATTTGAATGGTAGAACCTTTTTTTTACCAAGTTTGTTCTCATGAAAAAATACAAAAAAATAATCCAAGAATTTATGAGTTACACCAAATCTTATATCAACAGGTCAATCCTAATTCTATTCTAAGGGTATTTAGTTTGGACTAGTTTGAGTTCAGCTAGAAAATTCAAATTTAAGTCCAATAATTAGTATTTAGACTTGAGTGGGTGAATACAGTGCTCAGTGTATGAACAAATTTAGCATAAAAGCTAATAAGACAAATTATGCTAAGTGGTTTTTTAATTTGAAAAACAAATCCATTATTAGGTTTATTTTGCATAGTGTTCTCACTTATCCACACACTTAAGCATGCCTAGAGTAATTAATTTTATCTTATCTTATCTCTAGTTCAAATATGGATTGATTAGCTTAGATGGCTAAACATTGTGAATTGGCAGAATGTTTATATTTATGTGCTTAATTGCATGACATATTAAATGCATAGGATGTTTGTGCTAGCATCCAGATGTTATGCTATTTGTGACATATTGGTTTTAATATTAATAAAAGGAAATTTTATCTAGAGATTGTTTAGCTTCTGAAATCTTAGAATGTTTAGGATAAAAGTCCTAATTTATGAGTATATTTTAGTTATTATTTCTCAAGATTGATGAAGAGAACTTAGAATATTTTTTTTGGCATAAATTTTATTCAGCCTCTACACTTTTTTGGACCAAACAACTATTTTTTTTATAAATAACCAACCAATCTATATTGACAAATCACAGTTAACAAAGGAGCTAATTATACTTTGAAATTACTTTGTCATGATGTTTCATATAGTTTGAATAAATTTATTAAAGTGAAACCTTAATGCAAGATAGTGGAGATTTAGATCTAGGCATTATTTGGTTCAGGAATTCTTACATTGCTCTATTTCTAGATGCTTAGTTTCACATGAATAGATTGTATTTTGTGATGATGCAGGTTTCAGTTCCTATTATGTTAGTTTTTCATAGGTATCTGGTACTCTATAACACTACAAGGATGTGATTATTTTTTGCTGAAATTTAGTTTTATTCTTAGTTTAGCTTTAGTAGATTCTATGGTGTGCCTGTAATGTTATTTCTTATTTTTTTCTTGAATATCAATATGCTTAATGGGAATTGTCTTTATTTTTTAGGTTTATTGCCTTAATGCTAATATAATTTTTTTTATAAGCAGTATGTGATTTATTAAGAGGATGATAGCAGGAAGGTTATATGCACTCATTAATGACCTGTCTTTCTTTACTACTGGAATATAATGCTTGCTTGCTTGTTTTGGCTTTGAAGTTCATCACTTTTGTTACCTTGTCATTAGTAAATTTTACATTTTCTTACCCTGTATCTAGTAAGAAGCAAGCTCCCATTATATGTAGTTTGTAATCTTTAAAGCATTGCAAGGTAATTTTTAATAAGAGTTAGTAAATTATACTGGTAGTCAGAAATGTATAAACTTGTATGAATTATGGTTAATAGAAAAGTACTAAAATAGGAAGGTACTTGATTAAATGGTTGCTACATGTGATACTTGTAAATGGTAGTTTGGAGATTCAGATTGCTACATGCTCCAAACATATTGCTTTTTAGTTCTCTATAAAAAGATATGGAATATAAGATTAATGTGTACATGCTAAAGGTGAATTAATTGGATATGCTTATACAGTTGTCTAGCATGGAAAGGAATTTGATTTTCTTTATCATCTTTGAGAAAGCTTATTTCCAATATTTAAAAGCTCTGTAGTTCCTTAAATACGATAAAAATTACCATATGGACTAACTAGTTTCAAAATACTTTATTCTAGTATTATTCTCTTTCCTATCTCTTATAAGAATTTCTATACATTTCATTCATATTTATGAAAATATATTTAGTTTCAGAAATCAAACCCCTAAAAAAGAAGCACAACCTAATTCCTATTGAATAAAAGAGTGGCCTTAGCAAGTGGCGATTGCGACATAACAAGGAAGAAAACCAAGGTTGAAACTCCATGACCTATTATGGGTGTAACAGAACTTGCTGTTGGGCAATTAGTTTTGTCAAGTTTTCTCAAGCTTCATACATTTTCACCAAGAGTTATGCACTCATGTAAAAGGCACTTGAAGGGACATCAAGTTTGGGAATGTATTTTTGTAGGAAATGGTTAAAAGAGAGAGAGTGTGGGAGTTGCATTTAAAAAGAAGAACAATTTACTTTTTTAGATCGTAAAAAATGTTAAGTGCAATTTTATTTTACTTTTCTTTTGAGAAGAAGACAAGAAGAAGAAAAAAATTTCATTAAGAGTTTGGAAAAGGGTTGAGAGACTTCTTTCTACTTCTTTATCCATTTCTTTGTTCTTTGTATTTAAGTCAATGAATTTTAGGAAACTTTAATGATGTTATTAATATTTTTATTTCCATTAATGTTAATAGTCTTTTAATGCAGAATTATCTATTAGTATCCCTAAAATTATCATTATAAGTTAAAGTGTAGTTGAGAGATATACTTTGTCTTATAGGTAATAGTAATTCATTGTCATGGTATTACTTGAGAGATCAGTGTGTTAAGAAAATTGCTATAAATTGGTAATTAATCTTAGAATATATGATTTTAATTAACTAATTCATTAATGAGAGTTAAGGTATTAGACTTGTAATTGCATGTTTTAGGCACTCTAATTCATGTCGACAAACTGGATTAGAACTTTACTCCAATTTGGCTTGTATATAAGATTATAATGGTACTAGGAGAATGGAATCAATTTTCATAATCATTATTACTTCATCAAAATCTAAATTATCTTCTTTCACTATCAATAACTAGATTTAATTAGTATTTTAGTTTTAACATTTCATTAAGTAGTCTAATTTCACAATTTGAATTTGAGAGTTGTAAACAAGATTAAACTTAAGTAGTAATAGTGTGTAATAATCAATTTGTAATCCTTATGGAACAATATCTTAAGTACTATAATCGATAAACCATACACTTGCTGATTTAGAAAAACAAAGTGCACTGAATTAACAAGTAATAAAGTAAAGTATTTTTAAGACAATAAGATATCAAACACAAGGGAACTGGACTTGTGCAAGAATACTTGATTGATTGAAGTTATGTATTAGAGAACGTCCTAATTGTTTATTTGTTATCTTGTTTTTAACAATTTGAACAATTAACATAAAAAGTAAATTAAACACAAAGCAAAAATTAAGCAGAAGCACTAAAAATATAGAATAAAACAAATAGATAACAATGACAAAAAATGCTACTCAGGAATAATCCTCCTCTTTCACAATGTAACATTCATTTTAACATAAAATTTATATATTTTAAATATGGACAACCCATATAAACCCCTAGTTTCCCATTTTGAAGCCAACTACTCTAAGTACCTGATTTCCCATTCCAGAGCCAACTGAATAGCTAGCATAAGCACGAGTCCTATGACCTAGATATGGATTATTTTCCTATTCTAGAGCCAACTAATCTAATACACATTAATTTTCCTCTTTTTTTTTGGTTTTACAACACATAAATCCTAGATTTAATAGCCTCTATTCCAGAATTGCCATCAAGACTATAGAATATGTGAGTAAAAATAAAGCATGCATGATACAACTATTAAACAAGCATAAATCTATCAACTTGAAAAAGATTAACTATTAAACAAGCATAAATCAATCAACTTAAATAAGATTAATAGCATAAATACTTGAAGTTGCTTTCTCTCTTCTTCTCCAGGCTAGAACTTGACTAAATATAAACTGTACCTCTACAACTAAAACTAAACTATGGTATTTTTTGTATTGTAAGTATAAATCCTATGTAAATATGTAACTTTTACATGTATAAAACCCTAAAATTATGAAAAACTACATCCTACTTCCAAAAGCTTAAAACCCTACAAAAAACTCTCTAAAAAGAAACTTAAAATTCTACCTTTAAAACCAAATAGATTGCAGCTTTTGCAGGATTTTCTAGAGGGACACAATAGAGACACTTTTGTCTCAGCCGTGTCCAATCGGTTAAAAAAGTATTGTAGCATCGGCACTTGGCTGATACATTTTAGTCTCAGCTATGCACACCCTTCTAGACTAAATCATCCTCAAACTCTGTATTGGACACAGTGAGAATAATTGATCTCAGCAGTGCCCTATAGTGAAAAAGTGCATTTTAGGATTCATGCAATGCACACTACTGAGACATTTTGATCTCTATTATGTGCAAGTTAATTTTTTAAACAAAAGTCAAAATTACACCATTAAACACACTAAAACTTCACAAATCTTAATATTATTCTATTTGGCATAAAAGAGAGATTTAACATTTAGAACATGAAAAACATGCAAAATGAGACATAGATATAGATAAAAATACACTGTAAATAAACAATAAATCAGAGTTATCAAATATCTCACACTTAGCTTTTGCTTTGCTTTGAGCAAATGAACAAACCACATTCTTGCATACTCAAACTTAAAGAGAGAAATCACAAATTTAGAAAAGCTAAATAACACTATAGCAGAACTCACTAACTGTAATCCTAAACTGAAAAAATTCGAAGTAAACCATACTAGCTAGTTGATGCCATGTAAAATGTCTACTTTTTAGTATGTATTTTCTTTTATTTAAGTTGCTAAGTATGTAATATTATGTGTATTTTAGGTGGTTATGTTGAGTTTATGTGATTATTTGTCTTTTAGGTCAAAGTTGGTGCAAATGTGAAGTGATTTGGGGAAATGGTGAAGGATTCGGATGAAGCAGTTCACGACTCGGACATAATGGCACGAGGCGTGAAGGTGCTCTTGAGTGACACAGAGGCGACAAGCTCACGAGTCGTGAAGCTGTTCACGAGTCGGCAGGCAAGGAGGAATGCATTCACGAGTTAGGAGCAGTTCACGAGTGAGGACAGTTTGATGGAGTTCACGACTCGTGAAGATGTTCACGAGTCGAACATTACGCCTGTTCCAAAATGATGCCATCTTTCTGCACATGATTTTTCAGCCAAGCATCATGACCTTTCATGGCAACTTTTCACATTGACAACCATTGCGAAGAGACATGTTTATAGAGTTTTCCCTCTATGAATATGGATGGTATTAACTGAAGAATTTTTATTGATTGATACGAAGAAGTAGATGCTTTAGGATTATATGATATAAATTAGTTATTTTGATATATGAATTTTGTATTGTGTTTGTTGTATTCTTTGTAATTAGAATTTTTGTAATGATATTATACTAACAGTATTTGTGATTTTAACAGTTAATTTATTAAATTCATCTCTTGCACAATAATCTTTTTGTTTAGGATTAGCTTTCTTAGTTTAGATTTTATTTGTTCTTTGGATTATTCTTGGTTATATTTTAAGTATTTTATCATTTTCATTTTTCTTGTCTTATTTTTCCTCTGTCTTTTTAACATTTGGATCGAGATTGGTCAAATTTGCAGAAAAGTTGCAACAAAGGGAAGCTTTCACTTGTCTTGTTCGACTCGTGAAGCTGTTTATGAGTGCTCCAGAAATAAAAGCTTCACGAGTCATGAACAGGTTACCGAGTCATGCATAAAATTATCGATTCGAGAAGAGTTTCATGAGTAACACAGGAAGGAATTCTTCACGAGTCATGGATGTTGGTTCGACTCGTGAACTTTTTTACACCTACCGAATAATCCAATTTTCACGAGTTGTGAAGTTTTGTCCGACTTGTGAACATGTGAACATATGCCTAACTTCTATTTTTCACGAGTAGTGAAGTTGCGTTCGACTCGTGATTCACTGTTGCCCTATTTACCGAGTCATGCATTTTAACTCTTTCGTTTTTAATTTTTATTTATTTATTTATTTATTTTTATTTAGTGTACTTAATCATTCTTTGCGCCTTTCAATCCTTGTTAACTACCATCAATTAGTTTAAATTATAGGGAGGAGGAACGGTTATACTTAAACCTAGGGTTTGTGAACCAACTTGCCGTTTCACTCTTTCCCTCGTTTCTCTATAACTATAGCAATTACTTTTCTTTTCTTTTCTTTCACAGATTTCATTTCGCTCATGCCTTGGTCCCTCATTTTCTCTTCTTCCTCTACATCTTCTTCTTTACTACTCATCTTCTATTTCATTGTTGCGTGTGAGTGTCTTCTTCTTCTTCTTCTTTTCCTTCTCCATTTCGCATCTTTTATTTCTTCTAACGTGCATTCATTTGCTGTTATTTTTTTCTTTCATTTCCTTTCTTTTACTTGGTCTTCTTCTCTACTCCTCATCTGTGTGTGGGTTTCTTTTCATCATCATCTTCTTTACTGCATATCTTTTCTTTGTCTTTCTTTTATTTTCCATCAATGGTGAGAACAAAGAAACCATCTTCTTTAAGAAGCCAGCAAGGGGGAGATGAAGCACAACCAGAAAGTTTACAAACTCAATTTGGTGCACCATTTCCCATTTCATCTGTGCATGAAGGTAATCATTTCCTTGCTCTTAAGGATAGGGCAATTTCCCAATGTAAGTATTTTCCAGACTCTCTCCTTTAACAAGTGGGATTGCTTGATGCAGTGAATGAAATGCTATCTCAATGTGGCTTATTACATTATGTTAATATGCATGAACAATTTTATACTGATTTGGTCTTGGAGTTTTACACCAATTTGAAAGAGAATGCTAAAAGTTCTAGGCTATTGGACTTTTGCTTGAATGGTATTGATTATACACTCATATATTTTATGATGAATCGCATTTTTGGCTTTAAGCAAATCGGGTTTTATGATCCTCCTAAGGTGTATAACCCTAATGCCTTTTGGAATTTTATGACTGGATTGACCACACCATTTAGGGCTAGGGAGGCTAAATCTATGTTCATTACAGATTTGACATATTGGATTTTGTATAAGATTTTAGCTTCTGTTGTCTTTAACAAGCCTGAATTTAATTGAGTCTTCCATCATGAGTTATTTTTGATGTGGTGTGTGCATAATCGCAAGTCCGTTTGTTGGTCTTTTTGGATTTTTAATCAATTAATGAATTGTGTTGGTCGTCCGGAGTCTTCTCTCACACATGGATATGTCATAGCTGCTATTGCTAGGAGTCTTGACGTAGATTTGTATACATATGATAGTGTCCTTCCATGTTTATATTTTTCTAAACATCTTTTTGTTTGGGGTGAAGTGATTAATAATTATTTTTAATTTATTCCCCCGCTTTGACGTTCTTGTTGGAAGGATCTTACAGGCCCTGCTATTCCACAATAAGTGGCTGAGGAAAGCACTTCAGATGTGGCAGAGGATGAGGCATAGGAACAAGGAGATGTTCCTATGGAGGATGTTCCTAGAGACGCAGCTGCTATTTCACCACCTATTGCTGGATCTTTTTCACATTCCATTCATTCCATGTTCAACTAGTTGTTGCAAAATCAATCCACCATTCAGAATCAACTCATATCATTGGAGCAAGTTACCTCCCATTTGGTTCGACGTCAACGACGCCTTGAGCACAAGGTGGATGCCTTCATTGCCCAATCGGGTTATGTGGTGTCTTCGCCTCTGCCTTCACCATGATCTTAGGGGATTTTTCTTTCCTTTATTCTTTAGTTTGTTTCCTTTTTGTTTTTGTTTTTCTTTTGTTTCTTCACATTGAGGATAATGTGTGTTATAAGTGTAGGGGAATAAAATATGTTGTGTGTTGCATGTTTTGTTTCACATTGTTATTTTTGTTTGGCTGTGTATCTTTTTATCTATTTAGACTAAACTTTTTAGTAAGTTTTCTTATAACTATTGCTCTCAATTGTATATAATATAGGTTGTTATGAAGATTCATTTGCCTTTTATGCTCATTTGATTAGTTTTTCAAGGCTTTTGGCATGTGTTTTATGTTTTAAAGTCATCACTTTTTACTTCTTTCAAAATTTTAGGTTATTTAGTCTCTTTACTAACTATGCTTTAAGGTTAGGAATTGCTCATTTAGTTTAAGATTTTAGGATTCTTGTTGCCTCATGGAAACTATAGCCATAATACTTACCTTTACCTTTCAATAATAGATGAGGGCTAGCAAAAAGAAAACAAATGATGAAATAAAATAAAAGCAAGATGTATACTTAAAAGTTTAATAAAGTATGGGATGAAGCATAAAACGCACCCATTACTACATTTTCTTGCTACTCTAAGTACAAGGGATAAAGCTTTAAAGAATACCCATGCTAAAAAAAAGCAAATGCAGCCTAAAAATGCCATGAGATTGGTTTAAGTGTATGAGTGCTTGCAAATTGTCCTAAAAGGCGACTATAGTCTTAGAATCTTAAGTTTTATGATCAATATTCTCTCTTGAGCATGGTTAGTTTTGAGACTTTATATTCTTGATGTTGGGTTTAGTAAACTTAGGTGACTTGGTAACTTAGAATACCCATCTTAGGACTTGATTTACTGAAATTTTGAGTGTTTAAGGTATTTGACTTCATTTCAATCTTGTTTAAAGTGAATATTGAGCAATGCTTTATAATTTAACTTACTTAGTTTAACTTGGAATTAGATTTTCTCATTCTTTTCTTGCTTGAGGACAAGCAAGGTTTAAGTGTGGGGGAATTTGATGCCATGTAAAATGTCTACTTTTTAGTATGTATTTTCTTTTATTTAAGTTGCTAAGTATGTAATATTATGTGTATTTTAGGTGTTTATGTTGAGTTGATGTGATTATTTGTGTTTTAGGTCAAAGTTGGTGCAAATGTGAAGTGATTTGGGGAAATGGTAAAGGATTCGAATGAAGTAGTTCACGAGTCGGACATAATGGCACGAGGCATGAAGGTGATCTTGAGTGACACAGAGGTGACAGGCTCACGAGTCGGCAGGCAAGGAGGAACGCATTCACGAGTCAGGAGCAATTCACGAGTGAGGACAATTTGATGGAGTTCACGACTCGTGAAGATGTTCACGAGTCAAACATTACGCCTGTTCCCAAACGATGCCATCTTTCTGCACATGATTTTTTAGCCAAGCATCATGACCTTTCATGGAAACTTTTCACATTGACAACCATTGTGAAGAGACATGTTTATAGAGTTTTCCCTCTATGAATATGGATGGCATTAACTGAAGAAGGGGAGATCGATCAATGTTTAGTTTTTAGAAATACAGTTATTGGTTTGGATAAATATTTTTACATAATTTTTTCTAGAAGATGACAAAGGGAAAAAGCCAAAGGAACAAGAGATAAGTTTCTTTCTCTTGTTTATCTTAAATTTAAATATGTATTTGGCTAGTTTCCTTTGTACATTATAAATATGTACTAGTATTTGTTTAAGACATGTTTATTATTTTTATTATGAATGAAGTATGATTTACATCCATTTGTGTGCTTTGATTTGATATGTATGATTAGCCACCATATTTGGCACGTTAGTCAATTTGTTCGCAACGAGAGTTGGAATTCTTTGATGGAAAAACAAATGAATGTAGTTGAAGCATTGAATTCACTTAGAGATAAGGGATTCACTTTGAGGGGTTAACGAATTGGCACAACGCTTCATAATTTTTATTTATCTCTATAATGATACGAGAGTGCTTATAGACTCTAAATGAAAACTTCTTTACTGACAACGAGAGTTGCTTTAAAGAATCTTGGCTAAATTCTCCAGTCACTTATTTATACAATTACTAGAACTTGTTCTTAAATGAATTGCTTCTCTTATTTCTAATGTATATTTATACCATCATTTAAGTCATCTTTAATCTAATTTGATTTAATCTATGCAAAGTAGTTTAGATATTTAATTAAATACATAATCTTCATTTTATTCATTACCTATCCATCTACTCTTTGTGGTTTCAATGCAAAATTTATCCCGTTCCATTTGGAACGATACCCTACTCATTCTATACGCAGTCTAGTGAGACTAAGGGTTCAATTATTTGTTACCTATCCATTTACTCTTTTTGGTTTCAATACAAAATTTACCCCATTCCCTTTGGAACGATACCCTACTTATTCTATACGCAGTCTAGTGAGACTAAGGGTTCAATTAAATCCCCATCACTAGTCTCCTGATGTGTGTGTTCTTTACCTAATGATGACTTCTAAATTTTAAAACTCTAGTTCAATCCGACAACCAAGAAAAGAATTCATATGATAAATTTTACATATGCGATTTTGCACTTAAAACTCAAGAGACACCGCCTCTCTTTTTGCACCAGAACCTAAAGGTCACCTCTACAAACAACTTTAAACAAAGCAAGATCAATAGGTTTTAGATGGGTTGCAACATGGTTGAGGTATGGCTAACAAAGGAAAGCAAATGATATGCAAATTAGAACAACCATTCACTAACTTCACTTGCCTTAATTAGACTCCAAAAATTTTAGCTACTATATACTCTTACTTGATTCAAAAATATTGTTAAATGCTAGGCTACCAAAAATGCAGAACATCATTGCTCAAAAATTAGATTTCAAAGATAAGGATAATAACGAAAATACTCATTTGGAAGTGCATTTGCTTAATTAAGCTATAAGAACTAAAATTTCTTCTCTTAAATCACTAAGCTACCCTGCACTTATAATGAACTATAAATAAAAAACTTTGTTTCATTTTTCTTCTTTTTCTTTTTCTTCTCTTCTTTCTATTTTTTTAATTGTAGGGGCCTCCTAATATTCTCACTAAATGCAACTACATTCTAAAAATATTCCTAAGAATCCATTTTCCATTATATAGAGGATAAGAGCTTCATTTACATTTACATTCCAAGGGCCCCCAAATTGGGTGAAAACTACCAAAGCCAGGTACTTATGCATGATTCTCAGCGGATGGTTCCTCAAGTGGTGGGCTTTCGTGTTGCTAGCATAAAAAATAGTCGGTTCAATCTCATCACAAATTCCATTCCAAATATCCTACTTGTTCAGATTTTCAACCCCCTTTATAGCATGGGGTTAAATCCCAATTAGGTAGATAATTTATTAAAGCTCATCTGATGTGAAGTTCCATTTAGCTAGAAGCTGACATACCCCTCATTAGTGTTTCTTCCTAATACGGATTCTCACAGTGGTGAGGAAATCCCTTGTTAAGTAGGGATGAACCATCTCACATCGGCCTATAAACTATACCAAACCTTAACTAATCATATTTAAATAATACAATTAACAACCTAATGTACTATGCTTTACACCTAGTTGATGATCAAACATGACCAAATTGGAGCAACAACACATAGGAGGTAAATTTCTAAAGAGAAGGCCACTTTATATAGATAAAAACTTGGTCATCGCATTAAGAACATGGCATTTAATCAACTTAAACAAATTTCAAATATAAGAACTAAACTATCACAGGTATTTATTAGACAATTGAGAAAAATAGCATCAATCGTACTTGATAGCACAAACATCACATTATAACATATAAAAGACATTGCTGTTAACATAATATGCACATAAACTAGATTAGGCTTGCTAAACAAAATTTTTACTTCTTTTAAACATTTTTATGAACATAAGGCATACATATATTAGATTTACAATCGCACAACCATTTGAACTAGAAGAACAATTACCAAAATCTCCATTAAGTGTATAAAATACATAATCATGGCATTTCTCTAAATAATGAAGTAAAAAACATCAAAATCAAAAATTTGCCTAACCTAAACATGCAATGCACTCTAACTAACAACAAGGCATGATTCATTCATATAAACACAATGCTAACAAAAATTACTTCCTTCTAGCAAGATATCATAGAGAACCAAAACAAAAATAGAGATTAAAGATAAAGAGAATGAAATTGCAATAATTGTTGATTGAAGCTCAAACAAAGAGAAAAATGCACAAAGAAAGGAGGAAGGGGGGTGAAAATGCGAAAAACATCAAGAACATAAGAGAAGAAATGAAATGGAAATGAAAGGTTATAACTCTTGGGTTGTATTTACAGATGGACATGATAGAGTGCCCTAAGGACATGACTGACACCAAATGGTCTTGGTCAAGTCACAAATAAAGACTCAAAATGCACAACATCAAATTATAAAGGACACGATCGAGACAAAATGGTCTTGTCCATGCAAACTATTTTGGTTTGAAAAATTTTGATTGCATACTGTAGAGACCAAATGATCTCAACCGTGTGACCCATTCTATACCAAATATTTTGATATGAACACGTTAGAGACAAATGGTCTTAACCATGTGTCTCCTATTGTACTAAAGGTACGTGCAATTGCATATGACAGAGACCAAATGGTTTTAGCCGTGTGGCCCTTATTGGATTGAGATCCAAATTAGACATGGCAGAGACCATTTGTGTGACCGTCACTATATCCGACCTATAAACTTGCATATGGCCGAGACTAAGTGGTCTCAGCCAAGTCCAAATAAATTTTTGCATATTTTGAAAATTTAAACATCCTCCATTATGCACAATTTTACTAAGGTACTTAACAAGCATTCAATCATCATTTATCACCACTTATTGAACTAAACAAAGAAATAAAACAATAACTTAAAATTAAAAACATTATTGAAATTAAACAACAATAAGTCCAAAGGTAAGGTTTAGAAGAAGTTCTAGGCTTAACAAGTCACCATCTCAACTTTGAACGATCTCATGGCACATCCAAAGGCTAAGATTTCATTGCCCTTACATCAAATCGATGTTCATTTTGTGAAGTCAAATAGTGAGATAAATGACAGGGCATTCTTTTAGAGTTTGTCTCATAAATTTTTAGTGGTGTCTGATCAATTTCTAGCTACTGTACTAGATCTGCTAGTAATATAGAAAAGTAAGATTAAAACCATGAATATCATACCTAAAGGAACATGGATTGTAAAGCCAAATATCATTAAGTGAACTAAATTAATCTGAGATTATTTCCCAAGTTTTTGAATTAAAGGTAAGAACTAAACTAAATTAACAATAAAGCAAAATGAAAATTAAAACTAGACTAACATTAATTAAAAACAAGGCAATAACTAAAATATTTCTGCCAAAGGAACTATCTACCTCAACTTTTACTGCAATGACTTAGATCAAAGGTAACACAAGCAATTATGGAAAAACCAGTGAAAATAAACATAGATGTCTTTTTCAAAATATCATTCTAAGCATTAAATCCTCTGTTTAGGAATAATTTAACACCTAGCATAAAAATCAAGTTTTAAACTTCTAAACCGTCATTAGACCCTTTCTCGAGAAATTAAATCTATCCCATTATCAATTCAAAATTTTTAATTTTAAATCAACTTAGGAACAATAAATCATTGCCTCAATTCTCAGAACACAATAATACATTTACATGAGAAAAATAAACTAAGAACATTCATATCATAAATCATAAGTGAATATGATAATTAACCATTTGTTCAATACGTCAATCATCAACATAATCATACCTTTCAATAAGAATTAGCATATGAATTAAGAAATAACAACTCACATTGAAATTAAGCTCAAACTCAAGTCTTTACAATAAAAATATGAGGGTTTAAGTTTTCCTCAGCAAAAGATAAGAAACTTAATTACTGGACATGATTAAAACAAAAGAAAATTAAGATAAAGAGATACAATACTCATGAAGCTTCAAACTTGCTCTTGATGACTTCTCAGCACACTAGTAGAAAGCTTGAGTCTTTACAATGATTGAAAACTAAGAAAAACTTAAACAAAACTACTAGAAAACTATTATACAAAAACTAAAGCTAAAATTCGTGATAAAATTGCCTCCCTTAGATTTGGTGCTTAATTTTGTATTTATAGCTTGTAAAGAGGATGTTTCATGCCTTTAGACTTCCTATTCTATAGATGACTTCTTATTTCAGCAGATGACTTCCTATTTCAGTTGAGGAAAAGAATTTTCATCGTAATAGAACTATTTGGCTCAGTTTAGTGAAGTATCACTCCACCGAGTAGCCTTATGCTACACTTCTTTTTTGGGTGGCTCAGTAGAGTGATAAATCACTCCACCATATGCCTTATAACTACTTTTTGCTCCCGTTATAACCCACTTAGTAGAGTGAAGAGTCACTCCACCAAGTGGCTTGCCTCTAGAGCTTACGAACAAAAGCTTAACTCTTTAAAAACTTACCAAAGTTGAATTCTTCACTTTAGTTCTTGGATTGTCTTATTGTTCTTCAATTAAACCCCTAAAAACATCAAATTACACAATTAAGGAACTAAAACAACAAATTGAGAAACTAAATAATAAATTAACTAAATTAACATAGAAGTAACTCAATAAATACACTAAACACACACTAATGATATAATATAATTCACACTTGTCAAATATCCCACACTTAGCCTTTGCTCGCCCCCGAGCAAATCTAAATAAATCAACTCCTTAAAATAATCAAACTTTAACTCAGAATCATACAATTCAAAACTAAATTTGGCAATCAACAAGAGCACTCAATAAAATTTCAACCAAATTAGATTCAATTGAGAACATATAAGCTAGTTTCCATATATGTGTGCAAGACCAAAATATTTTAATTAGTTATCAAAAATCAAAACACCAATGCAAATTCATAATCAAGCTTAGAATGAATGTACACCTAAGTGTACAAATGGTTTCACACTTAAAGCTCTAGAAACACCATAAGCCTCTCCTTTAACACCGGAACCCGAAGGTCCTCTCCGCTAAACAACTCAAAAACAAAACTTAGAATCACTTAGGACTTTTAAAGGTTGTAATGGGATTAAGGTGTTGGTTAACAAAGAATGGATAATAGATAATAAAAAAGAATAGCAACTCATTGATGGTATAAATTAATATTTTTAAATTTCTAAGCTAATTAGAACATACCCCTTCTCCATTACTTATTTACTCAACCTCCTAAACTCAGAGCACTTTTCATAAGAAATAACACTGAAATTCCTTTTACTTTCAAAGTTCAACCACTTTTAAGAAGTCACAACTCTTTTTCCTTGAAACCATCTCACACTTAAAACTTTTCCATATATTGCTAGCTTTATTTCAACATTTCTTTCTCTTTTTTCCTTTTTATCTTTCTTTCATTTTTTTCTTTTTCTTCTTATTTTATTTTCTACTAGCTTCTTTTCTTGCAATTTACAATATCATGGGTAAAAACAAGTACATCTTACACTTATTACTTGACTTCTTAACAATTACTACCTATGATAGCAATAATCTTTTCTTATTGCACTCCTCATAATACCTGACAAAAATAATCTATCCAAATCCTAGAGTGGCCAATTTTAAAATGCAAAGACAAAGGTTTTTTAAGTTATATGGTAAATTAATAAGGCTAACAAGAAAAATATATATATGGCACGTATTAAACACACCTTATTAGACTCAAAATGGCTGACAAGGGACAACTATGTAAATAGGGTAAGTAAATAAGCTAAGATATGGCTAAATAAAAAAATATGCCTAGATCATTTTCTAGCTTGTTTGAGTTATTTCTATGCTTTAAAGTGTGATGCGAAAGGTTTTAGTGTCCTAAAATTCATTGCCTAACTATTTCAATGCATTATTTTTTCTTCTATTTAAAATTCGTATTTTCTGCTCAAAATGTGGAAACTAATAAATATAAGTTAAGTTGAAAGCTAAACTAGCTAAAATTTCATTAAAAAACATGTTTGTCTTACTGCTAAACAAAGAATTTAAACATTGGACATTCTAAGTTAAAGTTGAACAAGTTTAATTTTGAGAAAAAACTAGGGTGAACAAAACTAAATGTAAAATACATGATAAATGAACTAACTACTCAACTAATATGAAAACTAAAAACCAAACATGCAAACTAAAAACCAAACAAAAAAACTAAAACAAAAATAGAAAATCTAGAAAAAAAATAACAAAATAATTCATGAGCAAGGTAAGAGAACTCTTTTGAATTGATCTTCAAAATCTAACTCAGCTGGGCTCTTAATACCCCATACTTTAAAGTTTTGTTGTGCTCAGCAAAACAACAAAAATATCAGCTCATTGCTTTGAAATAATCAAGAAAAGATGAAAGAAAAGTATTATTGAGCATTACTTACTTAGGAGAGTGTGAGGGGATTTTAGGTGAGTGAAGTTTGATGTGTAAATAAGTGCTAGGTAGGTGAGAGAAAAGCAAGGTAGGGTTAGCTTTGTGGGCAAGTGGGGTGATATGAAAAGGAGGGCATATGAAAGTGAGGAGAAGAGCACCAAAAGGAGAAAGATAAATGCATGGACGAGTGAAGCAGAGGCTCGGGAAAGCAAGGAAGTCACGCGAGTGAGTGGCAAAGAAGCACGGGTAACCAAGGCTGGTAGCAGGTCAGCACATAGGCGAGTGAGCAAAGCGCTCGGCTGAGCAAGGCTGCTGGATTCCAACATAAAATTTTGCCTTATCACCACTCAAGTGAGTGTTTTTATGCTCAAAAGAGTGGTCTTTCTACTGCACTTTAAAAATTCATTTTTTCTTCACAGTAAAGCACCAATTTAAATTGAATTCACCTATTCTCACCTTAAGTCCTTCAAAAAATTTTAATCAATCCCCAATAACAACATTAACTCAAAATTAAAACTTCACTCATGTAAATCCAAGCTTAAACCAATTTATGCTGAAACTCTGCCAAACTTGATTTTTGAAACATATAAACCAGTTATGATATAAAGTGGATGAAACATGACTCATACGTACTCATATAAGCCTTTTTCTTAATCAAGCCATCTAAATTCTCTTAAAGCTCAAATTAACTCATGCAATGCAATATTCAAACCTAGAAATCAATTAAATCAAGTCATATAAAACAACCAAATCATTTTCACTCAAACTCAATTTAAGATCAAGCCAAAACAATATGCAAACCTATAAATCAGTTAAAGTACATATTAGATCCATTTTAACTTAACAAATGAATAATTCTTTCTTTAGTTCATGAAGCCTTAAGTTCAACTAAATAATGAAAACAACTTAAGAAACATAAATCTATATTAAGTTCAACTACATTGTGATTCCCTTACTTCAAAAATAATATGAGCTCTATAATTATCCTAGAAGCACTTAGTATTTTAAATATAATCATTAAACATAAAAATCATTAAAAGTAGCTTCTTTTCACCCCAAATCTTAAAATCATAAATTAAAAGACCAAAAACACAATAGACAAAAGAAACATAAAGGATATAAATTAAATTATAGAAACCTATGAAATAAAAACAACAAAACACAACTCATAAAAAAATTGATTGAAAATTTAAATAAAAGGGTTAGAAGAGTTCTGGTTTATTGAATCCCAGCTTAACTCATGTTACTCTCTGGAGGTCGATCTTGTGATCCAAATATAGATCTTTCTAGACTTTGCTCCTCATTTTCTCCCATCAGTAGAAGAAACTTGTCATAATTCACCAAAGTTAGAAACTCCATATCCTCAATGAAATATAACTTCTCCTTTGGCTCTTCAAATACGAACTCTACCAGCTCTTCTAGCCTAAATAAATTCTTCAAATAGACAGAATTCAGTGCTTCTGAGAATTTAACACTTCTTGCTCCTTTGGTGATAAATCCTTCACAAGAGGTTCAAATACACCTTCCAAATAAATAGACGACTTGTCTTCAAATATGAATTGTTCATTTTCTTCATTATGCACCTCACAGCTAGTTACTTCTTTATCCAACCTTAATGAATGATTTGTTTCCTCCTCATCACCACCATCACCTTGAAATTGCATTGAAACACTTAAGAGTTCTAGTTTAGATTCCAATCTTTCAATTCCTTCTTCTTTATCCCTTAATAAACTCTCTTGATTCTTAATTGTCTCCTCCTGGGTCCTTAACTTCTTTTCTTGAATTCTAAGCTTTTCCTCTTGAATTTTTAACTTTTCTTCTTGAACTCTAAACTTTTTCTGTTGATTTCTTAATGTAGCCTCCCACTCTTCTCTTTCAGCCCATAATTTATTATCCTTACTCATAAGCAAGTCAAGAAAAACTTGATTTTTCAGTTACTAGCCTCTTTCGAATATTGCAATTCTTGATTTTCTCTCCTTAATTCTTCCATTTGTACTCTTAAAACCCATGGAGAACAAAATTCTTAAACAAAGGATGGTGGTGAATTTGGTAAATGTGTAAGCGAGAGCTCCTCCATTTCTCTCATCAAATCATTTAATTGCTGTTGCAAAAGGAATAATTTATAATCTTGGACAACATCTTGCATCATCTTGAAGAATGTCTCAAAATTTTCCTGCAAAGAATAATCACCAAATCAAAAACAAAATAAAAATCTCAAACTAACTTAATCAAAGATATTAAAAAATAACACTGCTATTCTCCGGCAACAGTGCCAAGCACTTGATCAATTTCTCGCAAGTGTACTAAATAGGTTAGTAATATAGAGAAATGAGATTAAGACCCTGAATATCGTACCTAAGGGAATATGGATTGCTAAGCCAAATATCTTTAAGTGAACTAAATTAATCTAAGATTAGTTCCCAAGTTTTTGAATTAAAGGTAAGAACTAAACTAAATTAACAGTAAAAGCAAAATGAAAATTAAAACTGGACTAACATTAATTAAAAAAGAGGTCATAACTAAAACACTTCTACCAAAGGAACTATCTACCTCAACTTCTATTACAATGACTTAGATCAAAGGTAACACAAATAATTATGGAAAAACCAATGAAAACAAATACAAATATCTTACTCAGAATATCATTTTAAGCATTAAATTCTCTATTTAAAAATAATCTAACACCTAGCATAAAGATCCAATTTTAAACTCTTAAACCTTTATTAAACCCTCTCGCGAGAGATCTAAATCTAACCCATTCTCAATTCAAAATTTTTAAATTTAAATCAACTTATGAACAATAAATAACTGCCTCTATTATTAAAATGCAACAATACATTGATATGAGAAAAATAAACTAAGAACATGCATATGATAAATCATAAGTAAAATTGACAATTAACCATTTATTCAATACATCCATCATTAACATAATCATAACATAAGATAAGAAATAGCATAGGAATTAAGAAATAACAACTTACATTGAAATTAAGCTCAAACTCAAGTCTTTACAGTAAAAGTATGAGGGTTCAAGTTTCCCTCAGCAAAAGAGAAGAAACTTACTTACCGAACATGATTAAAACACAAGAAAATTAAGATAAAGAGATATAATACTCATGAAGCATCAAACTTGCTCTTGATGACTTTTTAGGACACCAGTAGAAAGCTTAAGTCTTTACAAGGATTGAAACCAAAGAAAAACAACAAGAAAAACTTAAACCAAACTACTGGAAAATTATTATACAAAAACTAGACCTAAATTTCTTGATAAAATTATCTCCCTTTGTTTTGGTGCTTATTTTTGTATTTATAGCTTGTAAAGAGGAAGTTTTATGCTTTCAGAATTTTTATTTAGTAGAGGACTTCTTATTTTAGTAGATGACTTCCTATTTTAATGGAGGAAAAGAAGTTTAATCCTAACTAAACTCTCTGGCTTGGTAGAGTGAAATATCACTCCAATGAGTAATCTCATGTTACACTTCTTCTTTGGGTGGCTAAGTAGAGTGATAAATCACTCCATCGTGTGCCTTATAACTGCCTTCTACTCCCTTTATAACCCACTTGGTAGAGTGAAGAGTCATTCCACCGAGTGGCTTGTCTTTGGAGCTCACGAACAAAAGCTCAACTCCTTAAAAACTTCCCAAAGTTGAATTCATCACTTTAGTCCTTAGATTGTCTTCTTTTTCTTCAATTAAATCTCTAAAAACACCAAATTACATAATTAAGCAACTAAAACAACAAATTAAGAAATTAGATAATAAATTAACAAAATTAACATAAAAGTAACATAATAAACACACTAAATACACACTGATAATATAATATAATTCACACTTATCAATGTCCCTTCGTGCCACTCGATTAATGTACTCTTACTCTTAATCATTCTCTCTTTTTCTTCTTTAGGATGTATCAACCACTTTTTTGGAGTATCATCTAGTAGAACCTCTTCTAACCTACTTTTAATCTCTCCAAGGAAACATTGGACATAACAAATTGACTCCATAAACTAGCCTAATAGATGTTTCATCATTTTGGTAACCTTAAAATTTAACTTCTCATAATTAAACCTCAAAGTGATCGTCTTCTCATGCACATCTATCAGTGCACCCTCTATGTTTAAAAATGGTCATCTAATAATCAATGGAATTTTCTAATCTTTTTCCATCTTCGGCATGATAAAGTTTACCGAGAAAATAAATTTCCCAATCTTCACCAGTAAGTCTTCTATGATTCCCTTAGGTCTTTTGATGGACTTATGCGTTAATTACAACAACATGCTTGTTTCCTTTAGATTACCCAAATTTAGCTTCCTGCAAAGTGAATAGGGCATAAGATTAATACTTGCATCTAAATCATATAGAGCATGTCTAATAAATATTCCCTCTATTTCACATGGTAGTGTGAAGTTACTAAGGTCTTCAAGTTTTTTTAGTGATTTGTTAGACAAAATGGCATTGCAATTCTCAGATAAGCAAACAGTCCTAAACCTTTCTAATTTTTTTACAACAAAATTCCTTTAAGAATTTAACATATTTTAGTATATGTAATACAGCATTAACAAAGGGTAAATTTATGTGCAACTTTTTCAACATGTCTAAAAACCTTGCTAATTGATAATTGTTTTTATTTGATAGCAATAATAGGAAAAGGTAATGAGGATTCCTCAGCATTAGACCCGTTTCAAATGAAAATTTGTTACCATGCATGCTTTGCAAATTCTTGCACTTTAGTACAACTTTTGGGTTTAGATACACATACCTATGTTATAGGTTCCACCAAATTTGAAGAAGATTGGTTAGCTTTCTCCTCAATTCGCAACTCTTTACCACTTTTGAGTGAGATAGCCTTCACTTCCTCCTTTGGGGTTCAATCAACGTTTGATGGAAAAGCACCCAGTGGCCTTATAGAGATAAAATTTTCTATTTGGCTAACTTGAGTTTTCAAGTTCCTTATTACTGCATTTTGGTTTCTATTCCATTGTAATTTAGCCTTTCACCTTGCCTCTTAGTTGGTTATGAATTGAGTTTTTCTAGATATAAAGCTAGCAAACATCTCTTCTGGATTCGATTTCTATTTTTTTTATGGTGGAGGTTGTCTTGGTTGAAAATTAGAAGGTTAGAAATGTGTTTGGTGAGCTTGAGGTGATTGATATGGTGCTTGAAAATGAGTATTCACTATTGGAGGTTGGTATTATTGATGATAAGTGTGGTTGTGGTTCCCTTGAGCACATGTGGGTACATTAAATCGGGCTCTTGGCTGGGTGTTTGAGGTAGTGTCTTGGTTGCTATCTCTCCATGAAAAATTTAGGTGATTCCTCCAAGTAGGATTGTAGTGATTACTAAATAGATCATTCCTCTTGTAATCATATAATGTATTCACTTCTCCCATTCTTTAAGTGTAAAATTCAATCACCTTTGATTCACACCCTAAGTTACCTTCTTTAAAAGCATTCTCATATTGGCTAATTGCCAAAAAATTTTGAACCCTCAACCCATTAAACTCCTTCTTCAATAGCTCTATTTGAGTTTTCAACATTGTAACTTCATCTACATTGTGAACTCCTTATTTCTTGGTCAATGACCTTATGCTGGCCCATTGGACTTCATTCATTGACATCTCATCAAGAAGCAAAAATGCCTTTTCAAGTATTTTTCTCATGAAGCTCCCTTCAAATGCTGCATCTAATAAAGATCTTATAGTAGGATTACACACAATATAGAATGTTAACATCAATTGGTGCATTGCTATGTCATGGTGTGGACAACTTTTCAATAATCTCTTAAACGATTCCTAAGCTTCGTGGAAGGATCCATCATTTAATTGTTGGAAATTATTTATGATATTCCTTATACTAGTTGTCTTTATAGGTAGGAAAAACATAACCAAAAACTTTTCCTACATTTGCTCCCATGAATGGATAGATTGACTCGGAAGCATTGACAACCAATCTCTTGCTTTCCCTATAAGTGTGAAAGGAAAAAGCTTCAGCTGTATTGCACCCATCAACATTCCTTATATTTCTACCATGTCATTTATCTCTAAAAAAATATCCAAGTGTTGCGTTGGGTCCTCAATCTCCAATCTTAAAAATTGGCTCCTTTGAACCATGGTGATCATTGCTGGTTTCAACTTAAAGTATTGTTGTTAAGGCAGTACCACTATCCTATGCTCTTCATTTCACCTTAGAGTGGTATAATGTTGAATGGTCTTTGGTCTTTGACCACCTTGATTTCTTTCTTATTGTTGCCTTTTTCTTTCTTCATCCTCAAGAGGCACATCGAATTTTATATGATCATTCATATTTTCAGTTTCATTTTATCTCCTTCTCTAATGTAAAGTCCTCTTAATTTTGGTGCTAAATGATCATGTGGGTACACTTTGTTCATACACCAAAATCACCTGAAAAGAATTAATAAACAAAGCAAATAAAAGATGAAAGCATAAAAAAAAACAATCAAATGTGCAAATAAGCATGCCAATTTTCTTTGGTAATGGCACCAAAAAATTTTTCACGATTTTTTCAGCAAGTGCACTAAATCTACAAGTAATAAATAAGAGTATTTTTAAGACCCTAAGATATCGAACCTAAGGGAACTGGACTTGTGTAAGAATTCTTGATTGATTGAAGTTATGTATTAAAGAATGCCCTGATTGTTTATTTGTGTATGTTGTTTTTAACAATTTTAACAATTAACATAAAAGTAAATTAAACACAAAGTATAAATTAAGAAGAAGCAATAAAACAAATAGAGGATAAAATGGATAGATAACAATGACTGAAAATGCTACCCGGGAATAATCCTCCCCTTTCCAAATGTAAGATTCATTTTAACATAAAATTTATATATTTTAGATGTGGACAACCTATCTAAACCCCTAGTTTCCCATTCTAGAGCCAACTACTCTAACTACCCAATTTCCCATTCCAGAGCCAATCGAACAACATGCATAAGCATGGGTTTTAAGACCTATATACGAATTAGTTTCCCATTTTGAAGCCAACCAATCTAATACCCATTCATTTTCCTCTCTTTTCCAATTTTACAACACATAAACCCTAGATCTAACAGCCTCAATTTTGGAATTGCCATCAAAACTACAGAACATGTAAGTAAAAATAGAGCATGCATGATGTAACTATTATACAAGCATATATCTATCAACTTGAATAAGATTAATAGTATAAATACTTGAATAACATCCATATCAAGACAAACATAAGGGAAAAGAAACATATGAAATATATATTTAATCAAAGAGGTTCATTTTCTTACATGGTTCAGCGGATTCAAAGATCCCTAAGCAACTATAAAACTACTCACTAAACATAATGAAAATAATGAATAAAATGAAAGAAGAAACTCTTAAACCCATTGAAGATTGTAGATCTGAGGCTAAAGTTGATTTCTCTCTTCTTCTCCAAGCTAGAACTTAATTAAATATAAACTATACCTCTGTAATTTAAACTAAACTATGATATTTTTTTATTGTAAGTATAAATCCTATGTAAAAATGTAACTTTTACAAGTATAAAACCCTAAAAATATGAATAACTATGTCTTATTTACATAAGCTTAAAGCTCTACAGAAAATTCTCTAAAAAGAAACTTAAAAAGTCCTCTTTTAAAGCCAAATAGGTTACAGCTTTTATAGGATTTTCAAGAGGGACATGATAGGGGCACTTTTGTCTTAGCCATGTCTAATCGGTTAAAATAGTATTGTAGCAATAGCACACGGTTGAGACTCTTTAATCTCTACCATGTACACCCTTATGGACTAAATCATCCTAGAACTCTGCATTAGACACGATAAAGATAACTAGTCTCAACCATGGCTTTTAGTGAAATGGTGCATTTTGGGATTCCTGCAATGCACATGGCTGAGACACTTTAGTCTCTACCATGTGTAAGTTAATTCTCTACATAAAAGTCAAAATGGCACCATTAAGCATACTAAAACTTCACAAATCTTTATATTTTTCTATTTGGCATAAAAAGAGAAATTTAACACTTTGAACATGAAAAACCTGTAAAATGATAAATAAATATAGATTAAATAAACAATAAATTGGAGTTATCAGGGTGCACTCACTCATACTTTTGCTGGTCTTGTAGGTGAGATTAAGCTTACTGCTATCTGTGTTGAGAACTTTGTTGTCGCTAGTTTATCCTTCAATGTCATGGTTAATTCTTTTCTTTACCTTATAACTCTTCTTTATATTCACTTGGTGAACAAAAGAAACGAAAAATTGCAACTTTTTTTTTCTTTTTGTGTGATGAAAGAGACTAAATATGCAGAAAGCTAATCCAAATGTTGCATTCTCTTATTGGAAATCAAGATGCTTTTATGTTTAAGATGTTTTTGTGTTTAAGGTAAAAAACAAGGTGTATAAACTCAATCGTTCCAATTCCCCATAGCTTGAATTCTGATGCATGACCTAAAAAAGCATATTGATATGTTAGAGTTTACAATTGTAATGATCCATTGTGACAATAATTCATTAGAAAGAATAGTTTCACCAAAAAAAAAGAAAAAGGATAACAAGACCCCATCTAACCTACATTACTAGTGTCAATTCTTAATTCTATATTAAGAAATCTTAAGTCAAAGCCAAACCAAGAATCGCTCAATAATTTACCATTTGACGTCATAGTAATTTTACAATAAGTTAGTAAATTACTTGGAAACTCCGACACTCTTTTGCTTCTTTATCTGCCATTTGGCACTTGTATTCCCTCATTGACTAAAAACATATTTGACTAAGCTGATATATACTTGGACACATAAGTATACTGACTCTAACATGAAATACTCATCCTTTAATCAAGTAGTAAGAGAAATAAAACTCAACATCCCAAAAGGGATATCTTTTAGAAAATAGTAAGAGAATCTGTAGCCAAAAGAAAGCAAAGATAAAAGCTTACCAAACAAAGAATTAATTACCATATTTTTATTCTTTTGTTGAGATATTTACAATATAAGAAACAAAGACAACAACACTCTCAATTATGCTTTTCTTCATAATTATCATTTTCTTATTCTACATTCCAAAAAAAAGGGAACTGAAGAAACAAAAAAAGAAATAAATAATGAATGAGAATAAGTTACAGTGCACTAACTATCCAAATTGAATGAAATAAGTTTAGAAATGAAACCATGGTATAGGAATTTATATCTAAAGCTCAACACCTAAATATTCTAAAAGTATTTTAATGGCAAATGCTCTTTTCTTTAACATTTCTTTTCTAAAGGAAAAATAAAAAATAACCAAGCAAAAAATAATCCTAACCTAAGTAAGCCGTGCTATATGACTAAAACACCAATTAAAAAGGGAATGATAATAAATTAAGGGAATTAATTTATCAAAATTAGACTAATAATGTAGATATCGCCAAACCTTAGAGCCAAGCTGAATCTTCAAAGAAAATTCTCTTAATTTTGACTCAACATGAGGCACTTTCATTAGCTCTATAAAATAATACATATTAAAGGATACAACAATTAAAATAAAATCCAGTGTTCCTAAAAATAATAAGTAGATATTCAAATTCAAAAATAACAGTTATTACTATATCCTAATACTAATGATTATACTCCCTTCATTTTTCTTCTCTCTTTAAGTTTCATCCCTCTTTTCGCATTTGAAGCTTTCTAAACATGTATCATCATCTCTCTTTATACATTAACCCATTTTAATTCAACTCAAAATTAGCATTTGATATAATAAAAAGGGAATAAAAGCCATAATATACAATTATGTATAATTTTCAAACATTGAACAAAAGCTATTCTGTAAACCATACAAAGCACAAATGTAAGAAATAAATCTATGCAAACCTGCAATAGAAATTGCAAGGATTTATGAAAGCAATTGGTAGAAACACAAAATGATAAGGTTTTATATCAGATTTTTTCGTTCCTTTCTTTATTCTTTTATTCTCAATAAACAAATATAAAAAAATCAAGCAAAAAATATAAAAAAGATTCCTACCAAATAGAAAAACCCAATTGGCTACTTTAGGTTCTTGAAAAAGAAATCATAAGAACCAAACATCATAAAATTGCTTACCCATTTTGCAGATTTGATTCCCAACCGCTTTCTATTAGGAATCTTCCCGAAGAAATGCCATTTTTTCTATGTGATTGGATTTTTTAGGTGTCCTCCCTATTACATTACCCTCTCACTCTCTTTTATTGATCTCAATTGCCAAAAGAAACCCTTACCCCTTACCTAAATTGCTATCGCACAACATGCCATGACTTATAATTGATTACAGAAGATGATAAAGCAATTGTAGAGGAATCAATCAATGAAGCAAATAAGGGGATAAAGAAATTAAAAAATAATGACCAAAGAGTTAAAAAGGAAGATGAAGGTAGGGTTAATGGGGTAGATTTTGGTGGTGGTTAGCGATGAGTGGGTGAGGGGCCAGATTAGGGCTTTTATAGGTTTGCACTTTACAAAAAATGGGTTTTGTGGGTTTGCATGGGTATCCACCTTTTATATTTTTTTTGTTTTATATTAATAAAATAATTGTTAATTACTTTTAGAGGTAAATGGTTTGGAAGTCTTGCTACTTTATTTTAGAGCAATAACTAACATTGTTAAAGTTTATTAACAACTGAAATTAAAGGCCTCATTAAAATTTAAGCTTTAATGATCGGATTAAATGCCATTCATTAATTGTATCTTCTAACAACCAAATTTTTATCCCTTTGCTAAGTATTAGTCATTAAAACTCAATTTTCGTATAGTTTTTCTCAAGAAGATTCTAGGAAAGCTAAGTGTTCTTTCCCTATTGGTCCATTTGCCAACCTTAAGGAAATCATAATTATCTCCCCTCTATTCTTTAAATTTTTATTCCAACCCCCAAATTCTTCTTTTTTCTTTTCAATTGAACCCCTAATAAATTTTTTTTCCTAATTAGATTTATGTAGGACTTAATGTACAATGAAAAATTTACATCTGTCCTTTTATAATAATTACTAATAGGTCATTACCTACTTTACATTAACCAACAAGCATACCTTAATAGGGTTATTGATTAATCTTAATTACATCATCTGAGGGCATAAGTAGGGGCCTCACATTTCTCTCCCCCTTAAAAGAATTTTATCGCTAAAATTTGTACTTATTTTAATTAGTTGTGAATACTATGCTTGCATTACTTATTTAGGCTCCCATGTAGCCTCTTATATGCCATGATGATGCCACAATACTTTAATTAAAGGGATCTATTTGTTCTGTAGCTGTCTGACTTCCTTAGCCAAGATTTCTTTTGGTTTTTCATCACATATGTAGTCAGATTGGGCCTTTATTTCCTACAATGGTACTATATGAGACTCATCAAATCGATATCATCGAAGCATAAAAACATGGAAGATATTGTGTAACTTTGATAACTCCAATGGAAGAGCTAATCTGTAGGCTACGAGTCCAACCCGTTCTACAATTTCATAGAGATTGGTAAACCTTAGGTTAAGCTTCCCTTTCTTACCAAACTGCAATACCTTCCTATATGGTGACACCTTTAAAAATACTTTATCTCCAACTTGATATTCAATATCTTTTCTTTTTAAATCCGCACATGACTTTTATCGATTGTTTGCTTCCTTCAATCTTTGTTTGACAATTTGTATCTTCTCCTCTATATCTTTGATAATATAGGGACCTATCATTTTATTCTTAGCTAATTCTATCAAGCAAACTGGGATTCTACACTTTCAACCATATAAAGCCTTATAAGGTGGCATGCTAATGCTAGTTTAATAATTGTTATTGTATATAAATTCCATTATGGACAAATATTTATCCTAACTCCTAGGAAATCTAGGGTACATTCTCTTAATATGTCATCCAACACTTATATAACCCTCTCGGACTGACCATCTATTTTCGGATGAAATGTTGTGTTACAGTGGAGTTTTGTGCCTAAAGCCTATTATAAACTTTTCTAAAATCTAGAAGTAAACCTTGGTTCCTACCTAAAATTACTGACACTGAGATTCCATGAAATCAAACAATTTCATTTACGTACAATTTAGCTAATTTATCCATCGAGTAGTCTGATTGAACCGATATAAAATGAGCTATCTTGGTCAATCTATCTACAATTACCCATACTGCATCATGCTTTCTTGAGTGAAAGGCAAGCCGGTAATAAATTTTATAGTGATGTTATCCCATTTCCACTATGGAATTAGAATAGGATTCAATAACCCTAAAGGAAATTGATGTTTAGCTTTCACCTGTTGACAAGTTTGACATTTGGAAACATATTCAACTACATCCTTTTTCATCATGGCCACCAATAAAATTGCTTTAAGTCTTGGTACATCTTGTTACCATAGGATGCATAGTGAAAATTATGTTATGTGCTTCTCTCAATAAAGTTTTCTTTAACTCTTTATCATTTGGCACACACAATTTATTCTGATAATACACACCTCCATCATCTTATACTAAATGCTCTGATGGACCTCTTTCAATATCAATTGAGTTATTTACTGTAGTTTTTCATCACCTTTTTAGGCATCGATTATTGTTTACCTTATGTTGGCTTGTGCTTTTAGTTGAGCTATCAATGCCCCATCTGGTGCAATTCTCTATTTGGATTGCTACAACTTTACCATTTTTCAACTCAAAGCATCTACTACCACATTTGCTTTACTTGAGTGGTAATCGACTATGTAATCACAATCTTTAAACAATTTTAACCACCTGCATTGTCTCAAATTGAGGTTTTTTTGTGTGAGTAAATACTTGAGACTTTTATGATCTATATAGATCCCACATCTTTCTTTATATAAATAATGGCACCATATTTTCAAAAGAAATACACCTACTGCTAACTCTAAATCATAAGAAGGATAATTATATTCATGAGGCTATAACTGCCTTAACTCATAGGCCATTATCTTGCCATCCTGCATTAACACATAACCCAATCTATTCTTAGAGGTGTCATTGTACATAAAATACTTTTTACCCGATGTTGGCTATGTAAGAATGAGAGATTTTATTAAAATTTTCTTCAACTACTCAAAGCTAACTTGGCATCTATATGTCCGTTCGAGCTTGACACTTTTTTAAAGCAATCTAGTAAGTGGAGAGGCAATAACTGAAAATCCTTTCACAAATTGACAATAATAAAGCGTCAGCCCAAGGAAACTTCTCACTTTCTGCACCAGTCAAGGTGGTTTCCAACTAATAATGGCTTTAACCTTTTTAAGATCCACCCTAATACCTTCAAATGATACAATATGCCCAAGAAAAAAAAGGATTTCTTTAAGCTAGAAATCACATTTTTTGAACTTAACATATCAATATTTTTCTCACAAAGTTTGTAACACAAGTCTTAAATGTTCCATATGTTCAGCTTCATTCCGAGAGTAGACCAGTATATCATCAATAAATACTACTATAAACTAGTTTAAAGAGGATATAAATACCTTATTCATCAAATCCATAAAAGCTGCTGGTGCATTCATCAACCTACAAGGCATGACTAAGAATTCATAATGGCGATACCAAGTTCTAAAAGTAGTCATTGGGATGTCTACATCTTTTATCCAAAGTTGATAATATCTTGATCATAGATCAATCTTAGAAAACACACCAGTACCCTTTAACTGGTTAAATAAATCTTTAATTTGAGGCAAGGGATATTTATCCTTCGCTATTACCTTATTGAGCTATTTATAATCTAAGCACATTCTTAATATGTTATCTTTATTTTTGACAAACAACACTGATATGCCCTAAGGTGACACACTAGGTTTAGTGAAGCCTTTATCCAGCTGTTCCTGCAATTAGACCTTTAACTCTTTTAGTTTTGATGGTGCCATTCTATATGGGACCTTGGAAATATGAGCCATTCTAGGTAAGACTTCTATAGATAGCTCCACTTCTCTCCTAGGTGGGAGGTCAGGTAGCTTTTCTAGAAACATATTTGTGAATTCATTGACTATCAGTATGTCTTGAAGTTTTACTTTCTCTTTCTTGAAATCAAGTACCAAAGCCAAGAATGCCTTACATCCTTTCCTAAGAAAATGCCTAGCTTTCATAGCTGATATAACATTTGCTAAAGGTTTGGATCTAATACCCTATATGATTATTTCTTTACCCTCAGCATTCTTCACTATTGCCTAATGCTTAGTTATAAGTCCTTGCCTAATATCACATCAAATTCAAGGAAGGGTAATTCAATTAAATTAGTTAGAAATTCTCTTCCTTGTATCATAATAGGGCAATTTTTACACACTTTATTCATATATAAACTATAGCCTAAGGGGCTAGTAACACATATATCAAATTCCAATTAATTTACAGTAGACATACTTTTATCCAAATCTCGAATACACATATAAAAACAGATTTATAAGCACATACACATTAGTGTCAAAGAGAGCAAAAGTACCAGCTATAACTTGTAGAGCATCCACCTCTTCACGAGTTTTCATGGCATGCTTTTGGGTAGGAGGTGTGGGGCAAAGGGTCAGTCAATAAATTTGAAGGCATTTTTACATTGTGCTCTATATTGGTTGGATCCACCTCTAACTTTTCCACATCCTTTACTTACTGAGGTGCATTAAAAGCTCCTATGCTGCTTTGTTAGGAAGACCCCTGCTCTTATCTCAATAGGCAATTAGCCATAAAGTGTTCAATCAACCATATCTGAAGTAAGCACTTGTTAACATCCTACAGGTGCCCTAATGCCTCCTGAAATAATAAGTGCATTTCAGTGGTTATCCCCCACCTTGTCCTATTGATATCTCATTACTCGATCAAGTTATGGTAAATACTCTTTATTGTCTCCCCCTAGAAGTAAGACAATTAACACATTCTACCAGTTGATTTCCCTGTGTAACCCTGGGTTACCTCTAGCAAAGCTTCTTCTTTGTTCTTTTTCTTTTTTAGCTAATTCATTCTTTTCCACCTGAATGGCTGCTTGTATAAGTTGATAATAATTCACTAGTTACAATGAAATAGGTCCAATTAACTGCTCTTGACATAATGTTTTAAACCATCCTTGAACTGTTGGCACTTAAAAGCTTCAGTTAATGTCAATTCTGGTACATATTTGCTTAGATAGCTAAACTCCTTCTCATACTCAGCTACCATTATACCTCTTTGCTTCAAACTTAGGAACTGCCTTAACTTGTCTTTTTTTTTTTGTAAGCTTCAGCTACATATCTATTGTTAATTTCCTCCTTAAAGAACTCCCAGGTGAGAGGATCAGGCTACTGATGTAAGGACCCAATCATGGCCCTAACATGATTATAGTTAATTAAATAGGATTAAGGGTAAATAAGGCAAAATTTAATTATTTGGTATTATTTAAGTTAAGTCACTTAAGGGTATATTGGTAATTATGCACATATGTATTGGAGTATAGCTAAAATAGTAAAGAAGGATACAATTGAATTAAATGAGAAGTTTAGGGTTAAATGTATAAGGGTATTATTGGATTTTCCTTAAGGAGATATTTAACCCACTTACCTATTTAGGGTTTGGGGGTTTTGTGAAATGGGATCGGCATTTGGAATTCTTGGAGATCTCTCTCTCTCTCTCTCTCTCTCTCGGTTACGGGATTGAAGAAGAAGCTCTAGGGTTTTGGTGTTTTGGCATGAAGGTAATGTCTCTTCCATAGATCTCTTCTTCCATGCTTGATTTATGACCTTAGGGTTGAAAGAAGAGATGATAAGTCATGTTTTTTGTCTCTGTGTATAAGGAAATGAAGCAGAAAGAGAGTTAGATCAATGGATGTTGAAGGATATGAAGCTCGATTTTAAGGTACGAGATTCATTTTTTTTGAAGGGTTACTATACATGTTTTCCCTCCATGTTGCATGTGCTTTGATAATGAGATTAAGGGTTTAATCTAATATATTTTGGTGATTATAACATGATTAGTAACTTAAATGATCATATAAGTAAGTGGGGAAGTGAGATTTAGGGTTTAAATTCATGTTATGCACGATCGGGATTTTGGCTTTTCTTCTTTCCTTCCCACCCGTCCACGCACCCTTTTCTCCTTGAGCACGCATGGCCACTCATCACTTTCTTGTGTTAACACATGGCCACGTGTGAGTTTGCTCTTCCTAACCCATGGCCACGTGTATTGGTTCTTCATAACACATGACCATGCATTGAATTTCTTTTGAGGATGCATGGTCACGTGATGATATCCTTCCTCCCACACACGACCATTTGCATTTGTTCCTTCTCTCACACATGGAAACACATGTGTTGCTCTTTGGAAACCTATGGCCACACATGTTTTTCTCCTTGGAAACACATGGCCATGCACCATGTATCTCCTTGATTTACATAACCACGTGTGTGGTTTCCTCTTGGACACACACGGCCATGCGTGTGATTTCTTCACGACCTATCTAGATTGTTTTGCATATAAGTTGAGCTAGATAACCCTAAATTGAATGATTTTTGTTGTTTTGGAAAATAGACTTCCATACCTACATTTCATATGGAGAAACCCAATCCTAAATCCGTCTCTAAATAGGTCATATTTTAGCATGAATTCATGAACAATTTACTACCCAGTCACTAGGAGAGGACCTCAGTATTTTGTAAATATCTGGAAATATAAGAATGATATCAAGATGATTTTGGACTTTTTAGAAACTAGAAATATAATGGAACAAGTTTGTCGAAGACAATATTTGCTAAAAATGCCTTTTGGTTGGTGAAAAATTGTTTACAAGTTGAGCTCAGAAAATTACCTATGATTGTTCACGACTCATAACTCCGATCACGACTCGTGACATATGTTACTCATGAACAAGTGCATGAGTCATGAAGTTTGCTCCCTTTCACGAGTAGTGACACCCCTCATGGCTCATACACTTCTCTACTTCACCCAAATATGATTTTTAAGCCCTTTTGTGTCACCAGAGCCGGTCTAAACCCTTTTAAGAAATTTTAAAGCAATTTAAGCATAAAATAAAGATAAGTTGTGACACTAATCATGATTAATGGAAGCGATATATGAGAATAAAGGTAGAAAATGAACACTAACATTTGAATAAATGAAAGTGTTTACTTGTAATTGATTGTATTATAATGATTATACACGTGATTTGGCTTTGCCCAAAAGTATTTCACCTTGATATTCCTCTACAATGACCTGAGAATACTAGGACATAGCCTAGTAATAATAAGACAATAGGTACAAGGTTACATGTTCAAGTTAAAAGAAAGGGGTCATCATAATTTATGTTAAATTATGAAACTATAAAAAGAAAAACTTGATTACACTTAAGGTCATAAGTAGAAGTAATGATCAGCATTGATATATATATAATAACATGCTCGCCTATTCGCTCATGCCTATACTATATTATAATTAGCATATGCCCATCAGTAGTGTGCTAACAACTAAGATAAAAATTACAAGTAATATGATTAAAATATATATGTGATTACGTTAAGGTGTATAACGTATTATCTAGAATCTGATAGACCATTGAAGTGAATCAAGGAAATAAATATGAACAATTGTTTACTTTTAAATTGTAAGAGAACCTACGTATACTACTACTGTATGGATCATAAATGCATTAGTATTGCTTTAAATAATTATGTTTGATGTGAGTAATGATAATATGGGAAAGCAACTCGCGACAAATGGTAATCAGGTACGTCATTTAAAAAAATCAATGAGTTATGTAATTCAATGTTTTACAATTGATGCTACCATGCTATGATGAGTAATTTGACTCATTATGTGATCATATATGAGTAACTATAGGGTATGTAATGCTGCAATTCAAGTTGTCTTTATATGCACACATGTATATATGGACATGCATATAATACCATGAAGATTTTTAGTTGCAAGAACTATACTTCCATAATCGCCTCATTGGCCTCACGATTAATATCAAGTATGAAGAGATGGATCGATGAAAGTAATAGTGTATTGTGGTTGCATTATTATGTAATCCACTATGATATGTAAGAGTGATGTTGATGCAACTATGTGATGATATGACTTGTATCCATGTGTAATGGAGCTCAAAACTCAATATCGATGTATAATAAGAATGATATGCATTCATTATGAATCGTGGCTTGAAGCCAAATGATGTATTCAGTAACAAAGAATATGATGAATTAAAACTGTTCTTAAGTGGGTAAGTCTGTGTTGGAATTTAACGGTTACATACATCACATACATGAGAGGAATTTTAAAATTTTTTAACCATTAGATCTGATCTTGCCATGAATACAAAATATAACTATATGAGAATAAGAAAAATCACCTTTGATTTTTGTTGAACAGTTGATTTTACTTCGCACAGGGTTGTCGCAAACCATAGTGTCCAAAATCGAACACCTCCAATGAGTAATCCACACTAGAGAGGGGTAAATTCAACCAACAAATTGGTGTTTAACTAGGGCTGGCCGAAATTCCCAAGAGCTAGCTTAGGAGTTGGCGCAAAAGGGAGAGAAAGATTAGAGAAAAAGACTTTCTTTTTGTTTTAATCACTTAACCCTAATTCTCATTAGTTGGCCTTTTATAGTTATGTTAAAATTCCAACTCCTTAATGAGATTGGGCTCTTTAAAATTGTTGGAGAATTATTAATTGGGCCTCTGGAATTAATTATAATCATTTGGGCTTAATTAAATCCAATTTAATCCTTTTCATAAAAGTCTATGCACAAAATCCACAAACTAGGCCCTTTGTGCATCTAATTGAATTTAAATACCCAAATGGATTCCGAATCCAACCAAATTAAATATGTGAGTTCCATAACACTTATGTAACATATATAAATTAATTTGGTCCAAGAAAAAGCCCTCTAAGCCCTTCTGTATGGAGTTGGCGTGTGGCCCTCTTCTAGAGGGCTTCCTCCAACTTCTTCATTCCTTTGGCCCTTTATAATTTCTCCAATGGACCTATTAATTATTACATCAGTCCTATAACACTTATAGTAGTCTTATAACACTTATAAGATAATAATAATTAATCATAAAATACATTATTTCAATTAGGTCCAATTTTGCAGAACATTTCTCAAAAGTTCCGCGAACAATTTTATTTGATCATAATTAATTAAACTCTTTAATTAATTATTATCTTATTCACTTCTCTACCTTTATAATAATATCAAAAATTATTATCCTTGTTATTTTACCATTTTACCCTTTTCTCTATATGTGTGTGACCTATTGGGTTCCTGTCCATATTGGCAGTATAATATGTAATTGTGAGTTCTATTCAAAACTCACATGATATAAACTCCTTTAAATCATTTTATCAATCTGTATTGATATTTTGATACATCATTATACAAGTCATGATTGGCCTCTAGCTATGCATCATGACTACCTAAATGTTAGGAAAGTCATGTGGTTTGACTGTACCCTTCCATAGAAACAATTACCGTGCAATTACTCCTTTCACCACTCTTATCTCAATTAGATTCTGAGTATGGATTTATGTCAACTCATATAAATCTAATTATGTATGTTTTATTAATTTAACCATTGTTCCTAAAATACCCTTCATGGATCTCCATCCATCTCGATGTTAGAGAGTATGCCCTAGAGCCCATGTAATAGGGATGTTTTTCATATGTATGAAATTTATATTCTTAATAAAAGGAATCATTCATTTATTAATGCTGTGTTTGAATACATGAGTTTGTAAATCTTAAATTAATAAATGAAGTCCTAGATATTATAAACACAGTGCAAAGGCAATCATGAAGGTGTTCATGATGTGAGATGTCTATCGCATGCAAATGTGTTAATATCTAAATATCCCTAGTCATAGAATTAACAAGATAGGACATTGTTAATTCGGACATACTAGCACATGTTATGCTTCTTGAATGGTTCAAGCAATGGTTCTCATAATTGTGATTATGGATGATAATCAAAGCTAAAATGTGGATGCTTGTTAGAGGAACAAGTTCATTGGAGACCTGCAAAGAGAATCCTCATATGGATATTAAATCTATGTCAGTGAGGAATCTCTTCATAGCGGTTGTGCAAGTATCCTTAGACTTGAGATCACCAAAGTTATCTTAAGTAGCAAGTGGTATACTTTGACTCCATAACTGATTACTTCCAACTGGGAGTGAACATAGTTAGGAGATTGGGTATATCATGACCTACTTGAAGATAGTTGAGTGATTGACAAAGGATTCACCATCCCAGATTTAACAAGGGAAGTTATCTCGCATGATTCTATAATTGCCTTGTTCAGAGAATCTCTGGCCAGAGTAATATGCCGAGATGGATGGAGATCCATGAAGGGCATTTTAGGAACAATGGTTAAATTAATAGAACATACATAATTAGATTTATATGAATTGACAGAAATCCATACTCAGAATCTAATTGAGATAAGAGTGGTGAAAGGAGTAATTGCACGGTAACTGTTTCTATGGAAGGGTACAGTCAAACCACATGACTTTCCTGACATTTGGGTAGTCATGATGCCTAGCTAGAGGCCAATCATGACTTGTATAATGATGTATCAAAATATCAATAGAGATTGATAAAATGATTTAAAGGAGTTTAAATCATGTGAATTTTGAATAGAACTCACAATTACATATTATACTGCCAACATGGACAGAAACCCAATAGGTCACACACATATAGAGAAAAGGGTAAAATGGTAAAATGACAAGGATAATAATATTTGATATTATTATAAAGGTAGAGAGGAGAATATGATAATAATTAATTAAAGAGTTTAATTAATTATGATCAAATAAAATTGTCCGCGAAACTTTTGAGAAATGTTCTGTAAATTGGACATAAATGAAATAATGTATTTCATGATTAATTATTATTGTCTTATAAGTGTTATAAGACTACTATAAGTGTTATAGGACTGATATAATAATTAATAGGACCATTGGAGAAATTATAAAGGGCCAAAGGAATGAAGAAGTTGGAGGAAGCCCTCCAGAAGAGGGCTACACGCCAACTCCATACAGAAGGGCTTAGAGGGCTTTTTCTTGGACCAAATTAATTTATATATGTTACATAAGTGTTATGGAACTCACATATTTAATTTGGTTGGATTTGGAATCCATTTGGGTATTTAAATCCAATTAGATGCACAAAGGGCCTAGTTTGTGGATTTTGTACATGGTCTTTTATGAAAAGATTTAATTTGAATTTAATTAAGCCCAAATGATTATAATTAATTCCAGAGGCCCAATTAATAATTATCCAACAATTTTAAAGAGCCCAATCTCATTAAGGAGTTGGAATTTTAACCTAACTATAAAAGGCCAACTAATGAGAATTAGGGTTAAGTGATTAAAACAAAAGGAAAGTCTTTTTCTCTTAATTCTCTCTCCCTTTTGCGCCACTTCCATTGCTAGCCTCTTGGATTTCGGCTAGCCCTAGTTGAACACCAATTTGTTGGTTCAATTTACCCCTCTCTAGTGTGGATTACTCATTGGAGGTGTTCGATTTTGGACACTGTGGTTTGCGACAACCCGGTGCGAAGTAAAATGAACTGTTCAACAAAAATCAAAGGTGATTTTTCTTATTCTCATATAGTTATATTGTGTATTCATGGCAAGATCAGATCTTATGGTTAAAAAAATTTTACAATTCCGCTCATATATGTGATGCATGTAACCATCAAGTTCCAACATGGTATCAGAGCCAGGTTTTGCCATGGATATACAATTCTATATTTTTTTGCGGAATAAGTTTTGTTTTGTTTTGAGTTATTTATTTCATGAACTTTAAAATATTAGATTTGATTGTTCATGAATAAGAAATATTGATTTCTGTTTGTATGTGTGATCAAATAAATTTGGTGGAAACAAAAACGAAATTTTTGAAGCATTATGATTTGGGTTTGGCGTGAAACCCATTAGGGTTTGGCGTGAAACCCTAGGTAATGTAGGGGCTGTTCTAATTTAATTTCTTATGGATCCATTTAAAAATCATTTAGATGATATTTTATGTGTTTAATATGTGATATTAAGCTGTAGGATCGAACGAAATTAAAATCGAACAAGTTTAGCATGAAAACTAGTTTTGTCGAAAAGTTCGATAAATTGGTGTTCTTCGTGTGTTCTTGATGTGTTCTTGGTTAGAACAACTTTTGATCTTCTAAATCTGATATATATGATATATTAAAGTGTTTTTAATTAATTGGATTAATTAAAATGGGCCTTAAATTAATTTAATTAATTTTAATTCATTAAAACCACTTAATGGGCTTAATTATGTTTATGGACTTGGTTTAAATTAGTAAATGACTTGGTAGGCCCAAGGAGCTGATTTAAATTAACTATTATAAACATTAATTAAGTTTATTAATGGGTTTTAAGGGATGGAGTGGGCTTGGCTCATTCCAAAAAGCCCAAATGGTCCAAATGACACAAAACTAGTTTGTGTGTGAACACACTTAAGGTTTTTCTTCTGTGGGTTTCGGCCTACACTTGTTTTAAGCCCAAAATTGATTCTTTTAATTATTTAATATGATTAATTAATTAAATAATCAATTTATAATTAATTAATAATCAATTTGATTGATTATTAAGGCAAGAACACATTCATGCAAAAAGGTTTCCTAAAATGAAAGTTTCCAAAATGGAAAAAGTTTCCTAATTTGATCACATCATTAAAATAACTCAAAATATAGTTTCAAAGGTTGAAACAAAGTTAGTAATCCATTTCTTTATGCATTAGAAAGGCATATAAGGGTGTATGATTGGCATGATGGATAGTTATGGACAAAGCCCAATGTGATTGAGCATTATGCATGTTTTGGCCCAATGAGGACTTTCATGTCCCAGCCACTTGTTTTTGGTTTGTATTTCATTTCAAATTGTAATATGTAATTAGATTACTTAGATTAGAATTAGAAATAGAGATGGAGACCAATATTAAGGAGCAAGATGGGCCGGATGGAGATCCAACAAGCTTGAAGATAATGTAATTATTTTCTTGTTTGAATCATGCATACTACCTAGGTGTGACCTTTTGATTTCCCTCTTGGCTCGGGGAAATCAATGTAGTGAAGTCCATAACTATACCATATTTGTATGCTTATATTTATATGATAGATATAGGATGCATACCAATGTATGCCAACCATGTATGATGAGACTTAATTAACTAAAACCCTCAAACAAATACTAAGGTATATAAGCCTTCCATTAATTTGAGGAGAACCAGATGTCTTTATAGTGTGGGTTGTTGACCACAGTCAAGCTCACATTATATCGAATATGTTCAAATCTAATTAAATGGGTCATCTTAGCTAGCCCATTAGTTTGTTGACCACAGTCAAGGCTAATGGTTCTAGAGGCAAGATTAGGGAATGCATATATGATATGCATGCATCAAGAGTTGATAACCTAATGATCCAATAGTTGTGTAGAGACACAATTGGTATAAAGATACCTACCTTTCAAGGGTATGGAATTTGGCTTGTTGACCACAGTCAAGGTTAAATTACATATCAAGGATTGGATATTGGCCCACTAAGAAAACCATCGGGTTTTCTCGGATTATATAGTGAGGGCTATTAATTCGCAATAAAATAGTGGGAGTAAATGGATTAATTAAAGACCTTATTAATGCATACATATATATGAACATACTCTCATATCTTTTCTTTTTCACATCTAGGTCATCATCATGAGCACATCAAACATTAATATGCGATCAATCTTGGATAACAAGCTGGTTGGCAACAACTATTCTGACTGGATCAGGCAAGTGAGAATTGTTCTCAGGGCTGAAAAGATCCATTATGTCTTGGATAAAGATCCACCACCACTTCCATCAGATGATGCCATTGATGAGATCAAAGGCATTTATCGAAAATACATGGAGGATAGTGAAGCAGCAGCATGTCTGATGCTGGGTGCTATGTCCTCGGAGCTTCAGAAGCAACATGAAATGATGGATGCTAGAACCATCGTTTTGCATCTAGAGGAGCTTTATTCTTCTCAGGCTAGAACTGAGCAATATGAGATTGCTCGAGCTCTATTTAGTTGCAAAATGGTGGAAGGCACTTCAGCTGCTGCTCATGCATTGAAGATGTATGGGTATATTGAGCATTTGAGTAGACTTGGCTATGTTATGGATAATGATCTTTACATAGATTTAATCTTGTACTCTTTGGCTCCAAGTTATGCACCTTTTGTGCTTAACTTCAACATGAACAAGATCCAAGTATCCATTCCTGAGTTAATCAACATGCTCAAGATAGCTGATGGATCATTTAAGAAAGATCCAAAAAGTGTCATGTTTGTCACTTCTGCTAAAGGCAAGAAGCAGAAGAAGAAGAAGAAGATAACCAAGGCGCAGCCAAAGAATGGTGGGATCTCCAAGAAGAAGGTTGCCAAGAAAGAGAATCCCAAAGGAACTTGCTTTCATTGTGGAAAAGATGGTCATTGGAAGCGTAACTGCAAGGCCTATCTAGATTCTCTTAAGGAGAAGAAGCAAGCTGTTGCATCTACTTCAGGTATTCATATGATTGAAATTAATACTTATTCTATTGCTTCAAAACAATCTTGGGTATTAGATACCGGATGTGGATCTCATTTATGTAATGATCTACAGGGGCTTAGAAGCTTTAGAAGAGTTGGAAAGGCAGAGATATGTTTGCAGTCAGCTACTGGACAGAACATCTCTACAACAGTTGTGGGGACTTACTATTTGCCTCTTCAAAGTGGATTAGTACTGGAATTAAATAATTGTTATTATGTTCCAGCCTTATCCAAAAGTATTATTTCTTTCAGTCATTTGATGAACGATTATGATATTTCTTTAAAGGACAAATGTTGTTACATTTTTAAGAACATATATTTTATGCAAAAGCTATCATTGAGAATGGTATATTTGTTCTTGATTTAATTAAAAAAGTACATAATGTGGATACCAAGAGAATGAAACATGATAATCTAAATACCTCATACTTATGGCATTGTCGTTTAGGCCACATAAATGAAAAACGCATGACCAAATTGCACAAGTCAGGTGATTTGGGATCATTTGATTATGAATCATTTGATACATGCGAATCTTGTTTATTGGGAAAAATGACAAAAGCTCCCTTTATTGGTAAAGGAGAACGAGCTAAAATGATTTTGGACTTAATACATTCAGATGTATGTGGTCCAATGACTACACATGCTAGAGGAGGTTACTCCTACTTCATTACTTTCATAGACGATTATTCCAGGTTTGGATACATCTATCTAATGAAATATAAGTCTGAAGCATTTGAAAAGTTCAAAGAATTCAGAAATGAAGTAGAGAAACAACTTGGCAAAAGTATTAAAACACTTAGATCAGATCGAGGTGGAGAATACTTAAGTCAAGAGTTTCAGGATTATCTTAGAGATAATGGGATTTTATCTCAATGGACTCCTCCATATACACCACAACACAATGGTGTATCCGAAAGGAGGAATCGAACACTATTAGATATGGTTCGATCAATGATGAGCCGAGCGGACTTGCCTAAGTCCTTTTGGGGATATGCACTAGAAACTGCTGTTTATGTGTTAAATAGAGTTCCTAGTAAATCGGTTGATGTTACTCCATATGAGATGTGGACTAACAAGAAACCCACGCTTTCTCATATGAAAGTATGGGGTTGTCCTGCTTATGTGAAGAGGACAATGTCAGACAAACTGGATGTTAAGTCTGACAAATGTTTATTTGTGGGATATCCAAAAGAAACGTTTGGATATTATTTCTATCATCCCTTAGAACAAAAGGTGTTTGTTTTAAGGCATGCTGTCTTCTTGGAAAGAGAATTTCTCCTATGAGAGGACAGTGGGAGTAAAATTAAGCTTGGTGAAGTTCAAGACCCACAAATAGAAGATGATCAATCGATTGAACCCGAAACTGAATTTCATAATGATGAAATCACAGTTGAACCTGATTATACACAAAATCCTAGAAGATCTACTAGGATGCGTTCTATCCCTGTGAGATATGGATTTCACATTGATTCGGATAGAGGCATAACTGTAGTAGAGGACAATGAGCCTACAAGCTATCAAAAAGTTTTGAACAGTTCAGAACGTGATTTATGGCTTAAGGCTATGCAGTCCGAAATGGACTCCATGTATGAGAATAAAGTATGGACTTTAACTCAACCACCTGAAGGGATAAAACCCATAAGGTGCAAATGGGTCTTCAAAAAGAAGACTGACATGGAAGGTAATATAGTTACCTATAAAGCTCGCTTAGTAGCAAAAGGTTATCGTCAAAAAGAAGGTATTGACTATGACGAAACTTTTTCTCCTGTAGCGATGCTTAAGTCTATAAGAATACTTTTAGCCATTGCAGCTCATTATGATTATGAGATTTGGCAGATGGATGTGAAGACAGCTTTCCTTAATGGAAATCTTACCGAGGATGTGTATATGACACAACCAGAAGGATTCACATCAGGAAATGGCGAAAAGGTATGCAAGCTTCAAAGATCCATTTATGGATTGAAGCAAGCCTCTAGGAGTTGGAACATACGATTCAATGAGACAATCAAAGAGTTTGGTTTCTCACAGAATGAAGATGAACCTTGTGTGTATAAAAGGGTCAGTGGGAGTGCAATTGTCTTCCTAGTTCTATATGTAGATGACATATTGATCATGGGAAATGACATTTCTCTTCTCCAATCTGTTAAAATATGGTTATCCAAGCAATTCTCCATGAAAGACCTTGGAGAAGCATCCTATATTCTGGGAATAAGGATCTATAGAGATAGATCCAATAGGTTGCTAGGTCTTTCTCAGAGTACATATATAGATAAAGTATTGAAGAGGTTCAATATGGATCTCTCTAAGAAAGGGTTTATACCCATGGTGCATGGGAAACACCTTTCTAAGTCTATGTGTCCACAGACACTGGAGGATAGAGAGAGCATGAATAGAATACCATATGCATCTGCAATTGATTCTATCATGTATGCTATGTTATGTACACATCCAGATGTAGCATTTGCTTTGAGTGTCACAAGCAGATTCCAATCTAATTTTGGAGAGGAACATTGGGCAGCTGTCAAGAATATTCTTAAGTACTTGAGAAGGACTAAGGATATATTCTTGGTATATGGAGAGGGCAGTTTGGAAGTAAACGGGTATACAGATGCCAGCTTCCAATCTGACAAAGATGATTGTAAATCACAATCTGGTTATGTGTTCATAATGGGAGGAGGAGCAGTTAGTTGGAAAAGTTCCAAACAAGAAACAACTGCTGATTCCACGACAGAAGCTGAGTACATTGCTGCTTCAGAAGCAGCCAAAGAAGCAGTCTGGATCAAAAAGTTCATAACCGAACTAGGAGTGGTGCCTAGCATTGTTGATCCGATTCCTTTATATTATGACAACAATGGAGCCATTGCGCAAGCAAAGGAACCACGGTCTCATCAGCGATCCAAACATGTTCTCAGACGCTACCATCTCATAAGGGAAATAGTAGCTAGAAATGATGTGAAAATACAAAGGGTTCCCACAGATGACAATGTGGCGGATCCCCTCACTAAAGCACTTTCCCAGATAAAGCATGATCACCATATAAATAGCATGGGTCTGAGACATATGAGTGATTGGCTCTAGTGCAAGTGGGAGATTGTTAGAGAGTATGCCCTAGAGCCCATGTAATAGGGATGTTTTTCATATGTATGAAATTTATATTCTTAATAAAAGGCATCATTCATTTATTAATGTTGTGTTTGAATACATGAGTTTGTAAATCTTAAATTAATAAATGAAGTCCTAGATATTATAAACACAGTGCAAACGCAATCATGAAGGTGTTCATGATGTGAGATGTCTATCGCATGCAAATGTGTTAATATCTAAATATCCCTAGTCATAGAATTAAGAAGATAGGACATTGTTAATTCGGACAGACTAGCACATGTTATGCTTCTTGAATGGTTCAAGCAATGGTTCTCATAATTGTGATTATGGATGATAATCAAAGCTAACATGTGGATGCTTGTTAGAGGAACAAGTTCATTGGAGACCTGCAAAGAGAATCCTCATATGGATATTAAATCTATGTCAGTGAGGAATCTCTTCATAGCGGTTGTGCAAGTATCCTTAGACTTGAGATCACCAAAGTTATCTTAAGTAGCAAGTGGTATACTTTGACTCCATAACTGATTACTTCCAACTGGGAGTGAACATAGTTAGGAGATTGGGTATATCATGACCTACTTGAAGATAGTTGAGTGATTGACAAAGGATTCACCATCCCAGATTTAACAAGGGAAGTTATCTCGCATGATTCTATAATTGCCTTGTTCAGAGAATCTCTGGCCAGAGTAATATGCCGAGATGGATGGAGATCCATGAAGGGCATTTTAGGAACAATGGTTAAATTAATAGAACATACATAATTAGATTTATATGAGTTGACAGAAATCCATACTCAGAATCTAATTGAGATAAGAGTGGTGAAAGGAGTAATTGCACGGTAACTGTTTCTATGGAAGGGTACAGTCAAACCACATGACTTTCCTGACATTTGGGTAGTCATGATGCCTAGCTAGAGGCCAATCATGACTTGTATAATGATGTATCAAAATATCAATAGAGATTGATAAAATGATTTAAAGGAGTTTAAATCATGTGAATTTTGAATAGAACTCACAATTACATATTATACTGCCAACATGGACAGGAACCCAATAGGTCACACACATATAGAGAAAAGGGTAAAATGGTAAAATGACAAGGATAACAATATTTGATATTATTATAAAGGTAGAGAGGAGAATATGATAATAATTAATTAAAGAGTTTAATTAATTATGATCAAATAAAATTGTCCGCGGAACTTTTAAGAAATGTTCTGTAAATTGGACATAAATGAAATAATGTATTTCTTGATTAATTATTATTGTCTTATAAGTGTTATAAGACTACTATAAGTGTTATAGGACTGATATAATAATTAATAGGACCATTGGAGAAATTATAAAGGGCCAAAGGAATGAAGAAGTTAGAGGAAGCCCTCCAGAAGAGGGCTACACGCCAACTCCATACAGAAGGGCTTAGAGGGCTTTTTCTTGGACCAAATTAATTTATATATGTTACATAAGTGTTATGGAACTCACATATTTAATTTGGTTGGATTTGGAATCCATTTGGGTATTTAAATCCAATTAGATGCACAAAGGGCCTAGTTTGTGGATTTTGTGCATGGTCTTTTATGAAAAGATTTAATTTGGATTTAATTAAGCCCAAATGATTATAATTAATTCCAGAGGCCCAATTAATAATTCTCCAGCAATTTTAAAGAGCCCAATCTCATTAAGGAGTTGGAATTTTAACCTAACTATAAAAGGCCAACTAATGAGAATTAGGGTTAAGTGATTAAAACAAAAGGAAAGTCTTTTTCTCTTAATTCTCTCTCCCTTTTGTGCCACTTCCATTGCTAGCCTCTTGGATTTCGGCCAGCCCTAGTTGAACACCAATTTGTTGGTTCAATTTACCCCTCTCTAGTGTGGATTACTCATTGGAGGTGTTCGATTTTGGACACTGTGGTTTGCGACAACCGGTGCGAAGTAAAATGAACTGTTCAATAAAAATCAAAGGTGATTTTTCTTATTCTCATATAGTTATATTGTGTATTCATGGCAAGATCAGATCTTATGGTTAAAAAATTTTAAAATTCCGCTCATGTATGTGATGCATGTAACCATCAAATTCCAACACTCGGCATATTACTCTGGCCAGAGATTCTCTGAACAAGTCAATTATAGAATCATGCAAGATAACTTCCCTTGTTAAATCTGGGATGGTGAATCCTTTGTCAATCACTCAAATATCTTCAAATAGGTCATGATATACCCAATCTCCTAACTATGTTCACTCCCAGTTGGAAGTAATCAGTTATGGAGTCAAAGTATACCACTTGCTACTTAAGATAACTTTGGTGATCTCAAGTCTAAGGATACTTGCACAACCGCTATGAAGAGATTCCTCACTGACATAGATTTAATATCCATGTGAGGATTCTCTATGCAGGTCTCCAATGAACTTGTTCTTCTAACAAGCATCCACATGTTAGCTTTGATTATCTTCCATAATCACAGTTATGAGACCCACTGCTTGAACCATTCAAGAAGCATAACATGTGCTAGTCTATCCGAATTAACAATGTCCTATCTTGTTAATTCTATGACTAGGGATATTTAGATATTAAGACATTTGCATGCAATAGACATCCCACATCATGAACACCTTCATGATTGCCTTTGCACTGTGTTTATAATATCTAGGACTTCATTTATTAATTTAAGATTTACAAACTCATGTATTCGAACATAGCATTAATAAATGAATGATGCCTTTTATTAAGAACATAAATTTCATACATATGAAAAACATCCTTATTACATGGGCTCTAGGGAATACTCTCTAACAGTCTGCAGGTCTTAGCTTAGTTGTGGATTAGATAGGCATACCTAGAGGGATACAGTCGCAGCTGCCATAGTTGACCCCGTTTGGGTCTTGTTCCTCAATGGAACCATCGTTTGACCCCATTTAGGTCCATAGTTTGCTCCTTGCTGGAACCATTGTTTGATCCCACTTGGGTCCATTGTTTGATATCTCCGGATATCCATAGTTTGATACCTTCGGGTATCCATTGCTCCCGTTATCCACCTTTTGAACTAGTACTTAGGCAGGCTATTAAAGATGATAAAGTATACACAAGATAAAGTAAAACATGCATTGATTGCTCTATTTATGTGATGTAAGCATGAGGAATGACCTATTGTTTGATTGTTTTATATTCTTTTCGACTATAAACTGTTTTATGAAATGAAATATCATGCTCTGTAATACATGATTGATATGTCTCACTTCAATTATAGGAGATTCCCGTACGAGTACCGGTATGAGTTGGTTCCACCGATGGGATTCCATATAAGTTATATGAACTATAACATGTGCATTACGTTTCATGTACTCTATTTATAAAATGCATACATATGACATCGAGACCTTGTCTTATAATCTTGATATGTAATGCTGGTTCTTTATGATCACCTACCACTCTGTCAGTTTGTTTATTTATATATATATGTTTACACATATATAGACATAATGATAACATTCATTTAACCAATTGCAATGCATGGCATAGAATGATGCTTGTAAGAGAATCAGGTTACCATGCTAAGATAACATGAAAGATGTAAAGTTGTGAATCTCATATGAGAATTTTATGATATAGGTGAAGTAATTATGCCTACTAGGACTACTTGTAGATGCTATATGACTTAAATACACCCGTATATTATGAATTAATGTTGAATGCCTATCTTAGGTGAACAAAGTGATTTAATGCAGTAAGTGGAAATCTTATGCCATTGCTAACTATGATGTCAAGCCTATTGATAAAAGGATCATAAGATGTATATGAAGGTTTGTACGCACATATGCATAATGATATCATTGATCTAGCTAAATGTAATGCATGATATAAATTGGTGTTGTAAGAGGTTTAAGTTACCATGTTAAGATAATATTAAGAAACACATAAGCATGGAACGGGAATGAGAATTGAGTTATTATAAGAAGAAAGAATTATAAAATGCATGAATGATAATAGTTTGACATGAATAGTATGCTGTGATGATGTTAGTGAATTAACCAGTCTAAGCAAATTCGAGCTAAGTCAAGTAAATATTCTAGATTAATATAGCATAGTATTCACTGCCCGGGTTGAAGTCTTTCTCAAATGATCAGTATAATAAACTCATATGTTAATTGGTATTATTGAAAAAGGTTATCTATATTTATGCATGATTATACGACCCAGGGAAAGAGGTTATCTATAGTACTTTGTTTCCCCACTAAGCTTTATAGCTTAGCACGAGTTTGTTTATCCATGCAGGTTTCAAGAGAAACACCAGAGGATCGGGCAAGATGCAGTTGCCTTGAGGATTTCAAGATGCTTGAAGGCCTTTTTTATTATGAGTAAATTTTCCATAAGTTTGATTTATTTAGTTGTGGCATGTAATTATGGTGTATCTTATTATTATTATTGCCTAGTCTTTAATAGGCTTATGATGATGATGATGATGATGAAGATGATGATGATAATGATCGATGTTTACTCATGGTTAAGGAATTAGGGTGTTACAGTTAGTGGATTTTAACACTAGCTTCCACCAATCATATGCCGCTCCTTGAAGTAAAGACATGACATGAGTTACTTTCATGTAGACTAGGCATTGAATCTCCTCAAAGACTTGTGTAATCTTCTCTAACCAAAATTTTACCTTTTTTTAATTCCTCCAAACTAGTGCCTAGAAATTCCTCCGCATTCTTGTAACCCACATACATTTCATGCCATCCATTTCCCCTAATTCTATGTTTAATATGTTCTAATTAGATTTAAGAATGTTTAGATGGGCTTTTTTAGTGTTCTAAAGGCTTAAATTTTAATTTAGTTACATATAGGAAGTCCTTTGATAGGGGCAAGGTTTAACCTTATCGAGGTGATGAATTTTGTACCATTCAGATCACATACCTTGATGGGGTTGAAAGGGACCTCGGTTGGATTAGCTAGGGGCCTCGGTTCATGTGATAGGGAACCCTATCGAGGTGTTTGATTCTACCTAACTCAACATTTTATGCCTTGGTTGGGTTGGAAAGTAACCATACCAAGGTGAATTGGGCAGCTATTTTACCTGATCTTGCAATAAATTTTTGACATAGCAAATGAATTTTTTAGGAAAAATGGTCTTCTACAAAGTTGTTCATCTATGATTTTAGTTTCCAAAACATCAAGAATCATTCCATTTTAAATATAAATCTTTAGATATTCATTAAAAAAATTAGACTACTCCCAATGACAAAGGCAGTAGAAATAGTTAAGGTTCAAGTAACTTTTTTATCATCTTACAGGGGAAACCAAACTTCAATCTCTTTATATGAAATCTAGGACTTTGAGTCTAGTTTCTAACCCAATATAATAATTCAATTTGAAGCCTATAACTTAAGTTATAGAAAAAAAAGTATGACTAGGTCCAATGGACCCTAGGACACATTCTTACTATCTTAAGGAAATTTTCAAAAATCTAGCCCTTATGCACTAGATAGCCATATATCCATATCTTTATCTTATAAACACATCCAAAACATCCTTATAATGCAATATTTAAAAGCAAACACATGTACAAGATGGAAAGTTCCTATGCCTTTTTGGCAGCCACCCTTTTTAAGCCTCTTCCACTTCTTTCTCCTTGCTTTTGCTTTTCTCCCCTTTTTAAGCTACTCTTTTGTTATTTTAATTTGTTAGCCCTTTTTTCCCAAAATCCTTAATTTTTTCTTCATTTCTCAAGAAGCCTCTAAGGAAGCTAGGTGTTCTTTCCCTATTGGTCTATTTGCCAACCATAGGGAAATCACACTTAACTCCCTTCTATTCTTTAATTTCCTAGTCCAACCCCAACCCCAACTTCCTCTTTTTCTTTTCAATTAAATCCCTAATTACTTTTTCTTCCTAATTAGATTCAGGTAGGACTTAATATTTATTGACCAATTTACCCATTTCTTTTTAGAATAATTACTACTAGGTCCCTACCTACTTTACATTAACAAACAAGCAGGCATTAATAAGATTATTGATTAATCTCACTTACATCCTCCTAGATTATAAGTAAGGGCCTCACAAAATAAGGATGAGAGGACATAGGAAGGGGTATGAATTGAAATAGGAAAATTCATGACCCTTTTAGGGTTTCTTACACTTTTTAAAGAAAATTCAAAAAGTAACTTGGAAAATGACAAAATTTAAACTCCAAAAAGATAAAACTAAAAAATAGAATTTAAGGTATGAAAAATAGTGAAAATTTGGACAGGATTAGGGCTATCATGAGTGGCATGCCTAGAATGACTCGGAACATATGCCCTCTGTAATGATTCGACGTACTTGGTGATAAGTTGACATCGATGTAACTCTTCATGAATCGACACATCCATCTGTGACTCAATATATGAATATTCTGGAATAACTTGACACATTTGGTGATGAGTTAACATAGATCATCTAAATTGGCACTACTACTCTCTATAACAAGTCGACACAGGTGAAATGAGTCGGCACACCCTGCCTAAAAACTCAAAAATTAAAAACAACCAAAACCACACACAAAAAAAAACATTAGACCATAAAGAATAGTGTGTAAAAATTGAAATAATAACAACATAATAAACAATAAACAAACCTAAAAAGCATACTAAAGACTCTTAAAATTAAAGATGTGTAAAAAGAAAAGGCTCAACAAAACTTGTGTAAAGATTAAAAGCATTAAGAAACTTGAGAAATAACCTCCCTAGGTGTAAAGAGAGTAAGCAAATTCACTCACCAATAAACACACTAATAAAATATGGCTTGAGGCGATGACCATTGACCTTAAAGACTTCTCCCTTATCATTCTTAATAACAATTATCCCATAGTCATAAACTTTAACCACTTTAAAATGACAAGACCATCTAAACTTAAGCTTCTCAAAAAATAACCTCAATCTCGAGTTATATAAAAGAACCAAATCACCTTCACTAAACTTTTTTTTAAGTATATACTTGCCATGCCACATCTTGGTATGATCCTTGTATAACTTTGCATTCTCATAGGCATTCATCCTTAACTCATTTAACTTATTAAGTTAAAGTAACCTCTTTCTACTATCTTGATTTATATCAAAATTCAAAGCCCTTGTTGCCCAATAAGCCTTATGTTTAAGCTCTATGGGCATATGGTAAGACTTTTATAGATTAATTGATAGGGGGTAAAACCTATTGGTATTTCAAAGGTTGTCCTATATGCTTATAAGGCATCATCTAACTTCAGTGTCCAATCTTTCTTTGATGAAGAAACTATTTTTTTCCAAAATCCACTTCAATTCTCTATTGCTTACTTCAACTTGTCCACTAGTTTGAGGATGATATGGAGTAACAACCTTATGAGTCACCCTATACTTCTTTAATAAACCATTAATCACATTATTGCAAACCTCCATCACTAATAATAGCTCTAGGAGTACCAAACCTAGGAAATGTGACCTTCTTGTGCATTTACCTATCCACTTTGACATCATTAGCAATAGTAGGCAATGATTTAATCCATTTAGATACGTAATCCATCATGACCAAAATATACTTATGTCCTAAAGAACTAGGAAAAGAACCATCAAATCCATTGCTCAAATATCAAATATCTCTACCTCTAAAACTCTTTTCAAAAGCATCTCATTCTTTCTTGTTATACTACCCATCCTTTGATAACTATCACATTTAAGCACATAATTTTTAACATCCTTAAATAAAGAAGGCTACCAAAAATGCCTTAAAGGTTATCTTTGAAATACCAAAATGACCACTAACCTCCATGGAGTGGTGATGCCTTTAAAAAATCTTTAACCTCATATTAGGGAATATACCTTTTAATCAAACCATATGCACATCTCTTGTAAAGTAAAGGCTCTTTCCAATAGTAGAACTACAATCATGCAAAAACTTCTTTCATTAATTATAATCCAACTATATGGAAGGACACCACTTATTAGGTAGTTAGAAATATCAGCAAACCAAAGGACCTCTGTAGATACCACACTTAAAAGATGTTCACCATGAAAACTCTCATTGATAGGCACACCATCATCATACAATTTCAGTCCATTTTGATCCAATATTGACAAGTGATCCTTCATAAGATTCTTACTTCCTTTCTTATCTTTAATTTCCTAATCAACTCTTAAAGCATCAAAATCCACCTTACCTTGGCTTTACATCCTTTTTGCTTAAAAGGTATTTGAGAGCCATATGATCTGAATACACAATAACATTTTGCCCTACTAGATAAGCTCTAAATTTATCAAATGCATAGATAATAGCCAATAACTCTTTTTTTTTGTAGTGGTGTAATTGATTTGAGCTTTATTTAACAACTTATTTGCATAGTAAATAACAAAAGGTTTTCCTTCCTTCCTTTGCCCTAAAATTGCTCCCAATGCAAAGTGGCTTGCATCACACATAATCTCAAATGGTTCAGTCCAATTAGGTGGTTGCAAAATAGGTGCTAAAAATAAAGCTCTTTTTAATGTCTCAAAGGCACTAAGGCAAGCTCTATTAAATAGAAACTCAACATCCTTGGTAAGTAGATTGCATAATGGCTTAACTATCTTTGAGAAATCCTTGATAAACCTCATATATAATCCCACATAGCCTTGAAAACTCCTAATATCCTTTGGAGGTGGAAAATTGGCTATCACCTCAATCTTTACTATATTTACCACTACACGAAATGCTTAATTAGTAACAAAAAAATTACGAACGAAATTTTATTTTTGTTGGAAACGAAAATAAAATTTTATTGGTAAAATTGTTGGGAATTTTTTGCTTTAACGATGAAAATGAAAATTCATTGTCTTCCATCATTAAAAATGGAAGGAACTTTTAGCACCAAAATTTTACATTGGAAAATTTGCAAAGGAATATTGATATCATTATTAATAAAACACCAATGAAATGCGGAAAATTTTTTTAATGGAATATAACAATGAAAACAAAATTTCGTTGATAATTTAGCAAATGAAGCAAAATTCCTTTTATAATTTAGCAATGGGAAATAGTGTTTTGTCAGTAATTTAGCAATAAATTGGCATTTTTGTTGGTAATTTATTAACAAAAATGCAATTCATTGGTAATTTACCAATCAAAATACGATTTCATTGGTAAATTACCAACCGAATATTTTTTTTTGATGCTAAATTACCCATGGAAGAAACATTTTGTTGGTAATTTAGCAACAAAATTGCTTTTCCATGGTAAATGCCTTATTACCCCAAGTATAAATTATTTTCCCTTAAGTTTTCTCGCCCTTTTGTAGACAAAATTTATCCTCCCTTTTTATGCCCTCGCCCTTTCCCTCTTCCTTTTCCTCACCCTCTCCTTCCCCATCTGTACCTTATTCTAATCGGCGCATGACCCTTTTTCTTTAAGGTTCTTTAAGAATGAGCATAACTTTATCAGTTTTCTCTTCTCGATCTATTTGCCTAAGTGTGAGTTTCTAGTTCATTTGCTCTTCATTTTCTATAGATATGTTCTTGATCTCATGTTGATATTTTTAATGAAGCCGCTAAGTTTAGAGTAAGTTTTTCACTTTGTTTAAAACTACATTTTTTTGGGGCTTTTCTTGTTTGTTTGATAATGATTCATTTCTTAGTCGGGGTTACTTTAGCAAATTTTTGGTTTCATTTCTTGTAACTATCTTAGAACTTTACTATTTTAAATAAATCTCTGTTGCTTAACAAAAAAAAATAGTCATAAAACATAGGTTCGTTTCTTGGCATTTGAGTGAGGTTTCATTTTTCTCCTTATATTTTCTTATTCTTCTAATTTGGCTTTTATGTGTTGGAGAGTCTGTAAATCATTTTTGCATAATTATAGGAATGTACTTGAACTACACCAAGTTTTCCTTAATTTTTATCCACACGATGCAATTTTTCTTTTTTTCATTTTTTTCTTGCATTGTTGATTGCTCTAGGTTCTCAAGTGTATGGTTGCTACTTTAGTTGATTTTTAAGTTAGAGAGAAAGTTTTACTAGGTATATATTTTGATTATTTTTATTACTATTTTTTCTAGTTTATATTTGGTCCTTTTCATGTTCCTCTTTTCTTTGGGGTTCTCTCCTATCATTTTTCTATTAATATGTTCTGCAGTGATTTTTGCAGCGTTGTGCAATGATAATTTTCTTATATGTTTCTTTTTATAATTCTTCTATGTTATCTATAAAATTGCAATTGAGACTAAAAAGTTTTTTCCTACAATTGGTTTATGGAATTGAGGAGAACTTTTTATATTTACAATCAATATATAATCCAAAATGCTTAAAAACTGATTGCTCTTGTTTTATTTACAATCAATATAGAGGGTCCTCTTTTTATCATTATTGCTAATTGTACATCCATTTTGTTTAAACCATTTTATAATCACATGTATGTTTTCTCTCCACACAGATCTTCCTGATGCTGAGAATGATGTTGGCTCCAATGGGGAAACTAATGGTCTACAAATTTTTCCATTTCAATTTTAATATATTTTATTATTTGGGTTATCTAATTAAGTAATAATAATATTTTTCTTTTTTTTTCTTTTTGGAATTTGCAGTTGGAATTGATGATTCAGTGCACATATTCACTGGTCATATTGGTAAGTTCATATAACTTTGTTTTTATTCTATTGTATAATTTCCATTTCTTCTCTGCATATGTTTTCTACGGTAAATTAAGTTTATTATTTAGATTAACTATCAAATGATCTCAAAAAGAATTTCATTATTTTTGAACATAAAATAATATTAAGCATCCTTATTCTGCTCTTATCAAGGGTTACGAGCGTGCTTATTAGTGAGTACCATTAAAATTAAATATCTAATACATTAATTCAAGACTTTCCTCCATTACAAAAAGGAAATACCTGGAGAACCTCTCGTCTATTACAAAAAGGACACTCTTTTTTAGATCAGGTTTAAATATTTATCTATTTAATTTAGTTTTGGATATTGTAATTAATACATGCAACTTGATTGGGACTTAAGATCCTTCTAATTACTTCTGCTTTTTATCCATTTTAGTCTAAGCTATTTGATAACTATTAATTAAGATACTTCATCCTTATTTAATTCAAAAGAAATCCATATTATATGCTAATAATTAATTAATCAATGTTATTTTAAGATTTTATAGTGATTAAAAAAATGCATGGACTGAAGGTGATGTAGTTTTCTTTGTTGAACTGTTAATTTCTTTTGATGAAAATGCATTTGACCAAACTCATGTAGAAATTACAATTTTCTTTGTCCTTTCAGTTGTAAATTAATTAAAAATCTACAGTAATGTTAGCAATGAAATAGCACCAGATGGCACTATCGTGAATTTTTTTTTATTGTTAAAGAATTTACCAACGAAAAATTAATTTTCATTGTTAAATTTAGTAACGGAACTTGTAATTTCCATTGTTAAAAAAAGCAATGGAAATATATTTTTGTTTTTAAATTTAGCAACGGAACTTGTAATTTCCATAGTTAAAAATAGCAATGGAAATATATATTTTTTTAAAATTTAGCAACGGAACATGTAATTTCTATTGTTAAAAATAGCAACGGAACTTGTAATTTTCATTGTTAAAAAAAGCAACATAACCTGTAATTTCATTGTTAAAAATAGCAACAAAACTTATAATTTATGTTGTTAAAAATAGCAACTGAAATCTTTTTCCATTGTTAACTTTAACAATGAAAATTATTTTCATTGGTAAATTTTAGCAACAGTCAAATTTGCAATGACTCTTTGTTTCTAATTTCCATTGTTAATTTTGATTAGCAATGGAAAATCAACAATATCCTTTACTAATTTTTGTTGCTAATTGAGTATTTTCTTATAGTGTACTTTAATCCCTTTACTTGAGATAGAATGATTGTGATGTGCACTGAACTTCGTAAGGCATCTGGTTTATTCTTGAAAATCTATTATTAGAACTCAAGACCATATTGAGGTTTGTTTAACATGTGAAAATCAATTGCTTCAAAATAAAGAAGGATTCGACCCAATATGCCATATGTCAGACCTTCAAAAGGCATACGACAGCATCTCAAGGTATCCTCATCCATTTACCAATGATTAATTTCATTATGAGACATATGCTGAGCATCAGAAGACATTTTATTTTAGGAGTTGCCACCTAATAAAATATTGAAAAGTAAGTTCTAACCTTATAAAGATAAAACTAGAGATAGTTCGGATTTCACTCTTATATATACCTTTGGTTGATGTTATATAGATAAGTTCTAATGATTAATTTACTTTTTCTCTTTTCTCACATGAATTATCATCCATAGAAAAATAAAGCTGCCTTAAAGCACGTTGAAAGCTGTAAAGCATAGATAGAAAGCATTAAAAAATATGTTATTGAAAGTAATTAAGGAATATCAATAGTAAATGTAAAGATGAATCATATATAAATTGGGAAATTAATGCAATTGGACATTTACAAAAAGGCAAGCATTTTAGGTGTATTTTTGAGTAAAAATAGGGATAGTTTATCCCTCGCGGATTTGGAAAAAATAATCGTGTTAGTGAATTTTAAATAAAAAATTTTTTGCATTTATAAACAAAAATCCTTAATTTACATGTTATTTGTAGGTGAAAATCGAGACATTAATATGTTTATTAGTGAAAATTCCTACTCAAACTTATGTAAATCATTTAATGAGTTTTTAACTTATCATTCGAAGAAAAATATTTATTTACAATAAATAAAGACATGAAAAATAATAATACAAGTAAAACATGAATAAATCAGGATATTGATTAAATTGGAAACATCGGGTTTCTCATGCATATTTATAAAATTCCTTTATGTGATTTTTGGAATAAAATAGGACATTGATCCATTTTATCAGAAAAATCCAATTAATTAGGTAGAAATATTTAATATGAGTTTTCTTAGTTATCATGCAAACATCCATTTTTACTATGCTATTACAAACAATTAAATAGAAAGCACTAAATATATTAATACAGGTCCAAAAATAATGAGGAAATCCTAAGCTAACTCACTTCAGTTCTCTAGCTCAACCTGGGATAGTAACACGTACATTAAAAGAAATGACATGGAAAAATATAATGAGTCAATAGTGAATTAAATGCAAAATTAGATACAATAATTAAGTATATAAATTAAATTGATAAATTAAATAAATATAACATATGAAATAAAAGCATTAATGATAATATTAATAATAAAAATAATAATAATAATAATGTGTGTGTTATATATTCGCATTGATGTGGCTTATTCGATTCTGAACAAATAAAATAATGACACACAAAAATAAGGGTTGAAAAAGGTTTACCATTTTTCTTCCTTTCAATTTACCTTATCCATTTCTTATTTCTCTCTTGTCATTTCCTATCTAATTATTAACATTCCAGAAAATGACAATTCTTTATTCCTTGCATTAATTATGTTTTTTTTTCATTCTTCTTAGCAATCAAAATAGTATTTGCACAATTCTCTTTGTATCGTTATTCATAGTTGACAATTTATAAAAGATTAAATCGAAAATGCTGACTAGGAGTAGGTCCAATCTAATCAAGTTGTAAGTTTTGATCTAACTAGAAGTACCTATAAGGTATTGAAAAAATGCTCAATTGTAGCTTATAAGGATTCGTGTTTCGAAACTCAAGTTAGTTAAGTTTAAAGAGATAAAATTATAGAGAGATAGAGTCTCCAGAGAATCCCAAAAGTCCTTTACCTAATGGAATAGAAGGATTATTTATAGAGCTCATACGTTGTGTATTGAAATGGCGATAATCAAGTGCTAATGAAGGTTATACGACAATTGCATGACTAGTTTACTAATGCATTAGGAAAAGACAATGGAATGGTCCCAATTGGGTTAAATGCTTATGGGGTTTAGGTCTGATCCGAAATCTAATTGGGCTTTAGGCCTTGGATAAAAGCCCACTTATATATACACACACACACACACATTTTGGCCCCTCTAATTTGCCAATCAGATATAATCTTGATCGATAGTGGAAAGATTCAACTCCAAATTTTGAAATATTTCTAATCGGTTCCTATTCTCCAGGCCAACTAGTAACAGCTATTTTCATTAAAAAACCTTTTTAGAGCAAATTACTTTGATCTTTGTGGAGCCTTATAACTACTCTACCATGTGTCAATGAGTTTATAGAAGGTAGCTCAAATTTCAAAACATGAAAGTTCCCTCAATAAATATGCATTTCCTTTTTGTTTATGGTGTTATTTATAAAATTTACGTTATATTTCACAAAGTATTTTTGTACAAACTTCAATCATTTTTTTGAGCTAAAGAATGACTTAAGAAAGAATGTGATTTCTTACTCATGATAACTTGTAAAGAATTATAGCTAATGCAATAACTTTTTGCAAATTTTTCATATTTAAGCGTTAATCATTTCTCATGTAATCTTTAAGTGATAATTTGAACTTCTTAACCTATTAAGGTATAATTGATTGCATTGTGAAATTATATAAGATGCCATTAATTAATAAAGTTTACATGAAATAAATATTCCCTCTGATTAAATATACTGATCGAGGTACAATTCAGCATCTCAAAGTTACATGTGAATAGTTTTTTAGGACTTCTATATACCAAGTCCTTGAGATGTCTTATCCCTCAAATGTTTGCAACTTGTAAGTGCTAAGAATAACAACCTTCAAGATCTTATAAGGCCCTTCCCAATTAGGTATGAGTTTACATATGCTAGAGTTTCCTCGCACAATGTTTGCTTTCTTGAACATGAGATCTCTAATGTTGAAGGCTCTAGGCTTCACTTTGGCACTGTAATATTTGGTATTTTTTGCATGTATGCTACTATCTTATGATTAGCATTATCCTTCATGTTTTCCAACAAGTTAAGTTGTTCTCTCTTTTCTTTTGAATTATTCTACTCACAGAAGAATTCTCTTCTATATGAGGGTGGGCCAATTTTGACTAGGATGACTGCCTTCGATCCATATACTAGAGAGAAAGGAGTTTGAAGTTTCCTGATCTTAAAGATGCCTTGTAAGACCAAAGGGCACTATTTAGCTCTTTTGACCAATTCTCTTTAGCTTCACCTATTTTTTTATTTAGCCTTTTCAAGATGGTTCTATTGGATACTTGAATCATTATGTTACTTTACGAGTGAACCATTGAAGTGAATCTTAATTTAATTTTTAGACTGGCACAAAAGTCTTAAATGTAGAGCTATCAAATTATTTGCCATTATTAGTGATGAATACTTTCAACAACCCATATCTACAAATAATTTCTTTCAAAACAAAGCTCTTGATTTAGCTTGTTGTAATGTTTGCCATAGACTCTACTTCAATCCATTTGGAAAAGTGGTCCACTGCTACAATTAAGAATTTCATCTACCTCTTACTTTATGGGAAGGTTCCTATGATATTTAAACCCCGCTAATTGAAAGGCAATAATACTCTGATTTATTGTTGCTTTGAGGCTTTTATCTAATTATGCGCCCATGAATTTGGCATTTGTGGTAATTTTTTACCTTTGCTTATGTATTCTTGAAGATTGTAGGCCAAATATATCATGTTTGTAAGACCTTTCTATATATGGCTCTTGCCGCTTTATGCTTTCCATATATACCTCTATACATTCTTGAGCATGTAATCCTTCTCCTCCAAGGTGATACATTTTTACCAGGGATAAACGAATGACTTTTTCTACAGGTTATCATTGATGAGGGAATAATTTAAGGATTTTCTTGTGATATTCTTAGCTTCTGCCTCATTATCAAAAAGGTGACCCGATTGGAGGTACTTTACGATTAGCATCATCCAAGTATCTTCTTCATCGGTTTTCATTATCTTGGCTTATTTTTGGTTGGAATTATTGCTTTTCACCAAAATGTCTTAATATTCAAAATTTTGGTCTTTTATAGCCATTTTCACAAGTAGGTTGATTGTTTTTGTATCATTCCTGAGAGTTTTTCAATTGTTAAAGTGGTCCTTACGAACTCAATTTCTTTAATAGCAATCTTAGCCATAGCTAGACACTTTTTCATGTTTTTTTCCTTTGCTTGCTTAAAAAGTTTCTAAGACTTTGTTTATGACCAACCGATAATCACATTTAACTCTAGGGTTTTCTAGTCAAATAGACTTGACTAGCCTTAGTCCTTGCGATAAAGCTTTATATTTTGCTATATTGTTTGAAGCTCTAAAATTTAGCCAAATGGGGCACTTCACCTGAATATTTAAAGCACCATTCAGAATGATTCTTATTCCTTCCTTTTGTTTGTTAAAAGCACTATCTATTATCATCTCTCAAATGATGCTTTCTAGTTTGGTAATTTATTGGACTTCTTCTATAAATTTATTAACAAAATTAGCCAAAACTTATGCTTTAAGGACGATCAAGGCTTGCATCTGATATCAAATAAATATAGCTTAATAGCCTATTTAACAAGTATCCCTTCTAGGTTGGGCATCTGAAGTATCTTTTTTAGTAGTTAATTTGATCTTATGACAATAATATGGGCCTTAAAGTACTGTCTCAACTTACTCACGCATATCATAAAAGCAAATAATTAGTTGCTCATCTTGAGATTTTTTAATTTTTGATCATCTAACAACATGGCTTATATAGTAGATTAGCTTTTGTTGGTTGTTTTAATCTCTCACCTAGATAACCACAACTGCCTCACCTAACATTGAAAGGTAGAGAAAAATTTTTTCCCCTAGGATTGGTTAACTTAGAAAATGAAGCTAAAAATGAAGTTACTTTAGTTCATTGAATGCCTTTAGACAATTTTTTCCTTAACCTACATTTTCGTTGTTCCTTAATCTCTTAAAGAATGAGATATATCATTTAGCTAAAGAGGAAATAAATCTTCCTAGGGTTGTAGTCTCCCATTAAGATTTTAGATTTCCTTCACATTTTTAGGGGTTGCATATCCAAAATTGCCTTCATTTTCTTTAGGTTTCTTTAATTCCTCATTGAGAAACCATAAACCTTAAGAATTTTCCAGAAGAGAACCCCAAATGCACATTTTTCAAGATAAATTTTCATTCAAAATCAATCTAGTGTTTCAAACACCCTGTTGAGTTCCGCTTAATGGGATATCACATGGCATATACATGAAGATCACACAATGGAAAAAAGAAAAATATTGATCATTCATGCCACGCAATATACGACAAAGACTCGAAACATGCAATTTTAGAGTTTTAAAACTTGCAAGCTTGGATGCTCTTGAAAACTTGATTTTGCAATGGCAAATGTATAAGATAGACTTATACACTTCAGATCTGGAACACCAATGCCAAAGGAGTAGCCTTTACACCTCACTACTCTATGCTCACACACACACTTGCAAAGATAGCTTAAAATCAAGAATGCTAGCTCTATGATTATGTATTCGGCAATGGAAATGGTTTAAAGCCACAAGATCTGATCTTGTTCTTCCTTTATGTTGCTATTGCTAGCCAAGAATACAAGAGAATAAGAAAGAGTTCTTTCCCCTTGAGTAATTCGGCCAAGAGAGAAAAAAGAGCAAAAATGGCTACCATTTTATTCTTTTAATTCATTAATATATATCACTTCTTTTAGGTCAAGTGTGAATGCCGAAATTTATTGGTAAATTCAGCCTCCATCACTTCTTAATTAAGAGATATATCTTAATTTAAATTTTATTAGAATTTAAATTCAAATGGCATTAGTCATTTAATCAAAACAAACTTACTTATTTAAGGTGATTAGTTGTTGAATTCAACTAGGATTCCTAGCTTAAATTTTGGCTACTTTAATTCCCTCTCAAGTATTATATTTTGATTAAATACAATTTAGGATTTAATACTCAATTAACTTAATTATACATAGATAATTAATTAATTGAAATTAAACCTAGCACATGCCAATAAATTTCTCTCGTGACCAACTGTTAACAGATTTGCCTTAAACAACTAGCCATTTAAGGTAAAAACCTTGTTTGACAGATTTGCCTTAAATAGCTAGCTGTTTAAGACAAAATCAGAACTGAACAGATTTGCCTAAAACAACAAGTTGTTTAAGGCAAAAATTAGTTTACCCATTGCATACATTAATTTGACTTTAAATAAAAGTCCAAATTAATTTCTTATACACTATTTAAATATTTTAAGCCCAATGCTTTGTGTACTATCCTATAGGTCCATTTAATATTGGCAATGAATTAATAAATTAATTCAAAGGCTATATATATTCTCTAGCAAGATATTATAGTATTCCAAATTAAATGAAAATGCAAATGGCATTTAGTGACCTAATGCAATTTTTCATAGTCCCTTACCTTTAAATATTAGAATTAATATAAGGAATGGAACCAGTCATCCTTATATATACTAATTCATTTCTTGATATTTCAGTGACACTGAACTTTCAGATAAATAATGATTATTTATTATTTCATCTCGGTATGGCCATACACTTCTCAGTTCACTGATCAAGTGGCAGATGATATTTTCTCTCTTATCGAGAGGGGTAATCCCTTTACTTCTCTCATGCTCTCTAACATGGATTAGTGCATAACTATACTTGTCACTCTATTATGAGCACGTTAGGTGTATGTCAAAGTACACAATAATTCATAAAGAGTTTCATATAGATTTTAGGTCTAAGAACTCTGATACAAAACTTGCACATGAGAAATACTTAAGACTTATACCATGTAGTGTTCTCATGAACGGATCAAATCTAGATACCATGTTCTAAACATGTATCTATGATCTCTGATTGACACTCTAGTTCTTATGATCTGTAAGATAGAACTCAAATTATCAGAGAGAGCATACTAGTCTTAATTCATTTGTTGTTCCCATAACAATGACTGACTAGGGATATTTAGAATGAAGTCTCATTTTTTTCAAGGTCTTACAACCATATGCCTCACACATGATAACTTAAACTGAAATAACATTTTGTTAGAGAGTATGCCCTAGAGCCTATGTAATAGGGTTGTATTTCATATGTATGAGTTTATATTCTTAATAAAAGGCATCATTCATTTATTAATGCTATGTTTAAGTATATGAGTTTGTAAATCTTAAATTAATAAATAAAAACCTAGATATTATAAACACAATGCAAAGGAAATCATAAAAGTGTTCATGATATGAGATGTCTATTGCATGCAAATGTGTTAATATCTAAATATCCCTAGTCATAGAATTAACAAGATAGGGCATTGTTAGTTCGAAAAGACTAGCACATGTTTTGCTTTTTGAATGGTTCAAGCAGTGGTTCTCATAACTGTGATTATGAAAGATAATCAAAGCTAACATATGGATGCTTGTTAGAAGAACAAGTTCATTGGAGACCTGTATAGAGAATCCTCACATGGATATTAAATCTATGTTAGTGAGGAATCTCTTCATAGCGGTTGTACAAGTATCCTTAGACTTGAGATCACCAAAGTTATCTTAAGTAGCAAGAGGTATATTTTGACTCCATAACTGATTACTTCCAACTGGGAGTGAACATAGTTAGGAGATTGGGTATATCATGACCTACTTGAAGATAGTTGAGTGATTAACAAAGGATTCACCATCCCAGATTTAATAAGGGAAGTTATCTCACATGATTCTATAATTGCCTTATTCAGAGAATCTCTAGCTAGCGTAATATACCAAGATGTATGGAGATCCATGGAGAGCATTTTGGAAACAATGGTTAAATTAATAGAACATACATAATTAGATTTATATGAGTTGACAGAAATCCATACTCAGAATCTAATTGAGATAAGAGTGGTGAAAAGGAGTAATTGCGCGGTAACTATTTCTATGGAAAGGTATAGTCAAACCACCTGACTTTCCTGATATTTAGGTAGTCATGATGCCCAGTTAGAGGCCAATCATGACTTGTATAATAATTTATCAAGAATATCAATGGGGATTGATAAAATGATTTAAAGGAGTTTAAATCATGCGATGATGGGTGTCGAAACCACCAAAAATAAAAACCTAACTTTTTCCCAACAAATAAATTGCAAATAGGGCAAGAAAGGGTCGAATTCATAGAGACTAGCACCGAAGTAATATAAAACAACCAGATTTTTAACAATAAAAATAAATGGGGGGAATTTAATAAATTGAAAGTAAAATGATGAAATAAAATAAATGAATCAGAAATTACTTAAGAGAAAAAAATTCAATGGGTGGTAATTCCAGTTAAAGATATTCACAACACAGGATTTATTCAACCGATCATAGATCAATAAATAATTCTAAGAAAATCAAATAATGGGCCAGTTATAGCCGTCGGCATCGCGCTCTCGACCTAATCTTTCCGTATTAATGAATTAATCAAGTAAGACTGTAATTAATTCCTAACCAATAGACAACCCTTAACAAGCGCAAGAATTTAATCTATTGACAGCATTAAAAGTAGAAAAACCCGACCTAAGCCAACCAATCTACAAGCGAGATCGATTTAGACCAAATCATGCATTCACTCAATCTAACAACCCTTGCAAAGAAGCTAAATTGATTGCTACTTGTTATTGAATCCACCAAACAATTACGGATTTGATATCTCCAATTAGCAATATGTTATTTAATTAAATGAACAACAGCGCCTCATTGAACATGCAACAAATAACAATTGAGAAGAAATTTCTCTAAGCTATAGTAAACAACATGAACATCAAATGAAATTATAGAACAAGAAGTAAGCACAACAATCTCACAGTGAAATAAATCCTGGTTTTGAATTAATCTTTAACTAAAAACAATATTCTAGCCACTCATGGCCATAGAAATCTCACAAAATAAAAAGTAGAAGATGAGAAAGAATCCCCTACTACAGTATTTTCGTCCAAAAAACGCAGAAGACCTCTCCTCCAAGAAGAACTCTTCTTAAATAAAACAAACCAAAAACAGGAAATAAATCTAACCAACTAGGAAATTTAAAAGATAATTCCTAAAGGGGTTTTAAATCCCTCAAATCACTCCCCTTTTTACTCCTAAAATAAAGTCTTAAAACTCCTAAATACCAGCTAGGGTTTTAGTGGCGGCTAGGTTAAATTCGTATGAATTTATCTTGAAAAAATGCTATCCACTGTCAACTTCCCTTGGGCAACTTGGGCAAGGGAACTGGGCAAGGCTACTTCCTGCCTTGGGCAATTGAGCATTTCCCTTGGGCAAGGCTTCCTCCAGAATTTCCAACTTATCAACTCCGTTGCTTCAATTCTACCTCAAAAAGTCTTTGCTTCTCCAGATCATCAACAATTAGCCCCAAAAATGCAACTTTCTCAAAATCCACTCCTACAGTCAGAATAATAAACAAACAAAATGAAAAGTACCTTAAACTGACTTAAAAGAGCACAAAATATTAAGCAAAATACCATCAAATAAGTGCTCATTTAACATCTTAACATGCGAGTTTTAAATAGAACTCACAATTACATATTATACTGCAAAATATGGATAGGAACCCAATTGGTCACACACATATAGAGAAAAAGGATAAAATGGTAAAATGACAAGGATAAAAATATTTGATATTATTATGGGGATAGAAAAGTGAATAAGATAATAATTAATTAAAGAGTTTAATTAATTATAGTCAAGTAAAATTATTCGCAGAACTTTTGAGAAATATTCTGTAAAATTGGACCTAATTGGAATAATGTATTTATAATTAATTATTATTGGATTATAAGTGTTATAGGGCTGATATAATAATTAATATATCCATTGGAGGAATTACAAAGGCCCAGAGAAGTGAAGTTGGCGCAGAAACCCTTCGGAAGAAGGGCCACACGCCAACTCCAAACAGAAGGCCTTAGAGGCCTATTTCTTGGACCAAAATAAATTAAATATGTTACGTAAGTGTTATGGAGCCTACATATTTAATTTTGTTGGATTTGGAATTCATTTGGGTAACTAAATCCAAGTATATGTACAAAGAGCTTAGTTTGTGGGTTTTATGCATAGTCTTTTATGAAATGGCTTAAATTGGATTTAATTGAGCCCAAATAATTATAAATAATTCCAGAAGCCCAATTAATAATTCTCCAGTAATTTTAAAGAGCCCAATCCCATTATGAAGTTGGATTTTTAACCTAACTATAAAAATCCAAGTGATGGGAAATTAGGATTAAGAGTGTGTGAACACTTAAAAAAAGTTTCTTCTCTTTTTCTCTCTACCCTAGTCACCACTCCCAAAGCTAACTTCTAGGGTTTTTGGCCAACCCATGTTTTCTACCTATTTTTGGTCATTCTATCATTCTCTAGTGTGGATTACTCATTGGAGATGTTCGATTTTGGACACTATGGTTTGCGACAACTCGGTGCAAAGGAAAATCAACTGTACAACAAAAATCAAAGGTGATTTTTCTTATTCTCATTAATATATATATTGTAAATTCTTGGCAAGATCAGATATATTGATTACAAATTTTAAATTCTGCTTATGTATGAGATGCATGTAATCGATAATTCCCAACATTGTATCAGAGCCTCGATTTTGCCATGAATATACAATTCTATATTTTTCTGCGGAATAAGTCTTATTTTTTGAGTTATTTATTTCATAAACTTTAAAATATCATATTTTATTGTTCATGAATGAGAAATATTGATTTTTGGATATAAGTGTGATCAAATATATAAAAACGAAAATAAAAATGATTCTTTTTAGAAAAGAATTTTTGGTTTTTGCGTGAATAGCTTTTAATTTTAGGGGCTGTTCTAAATTAATTTTTTATAGATCCATTATAAGATCATTTATATGATAATTTATGTGTTTAATATGTGATATTAAGCCATATGATCAAATGAAATTAAATTCGAACAAGTTTTGCATGAAAACTAGTTCAGTTGAAAAGTTCGATAAATTGGTGTTCTTGGTGTGTTCTTGATCTGTTTTTGTTTAGAACGATTTTTAATCTTCTAAATCTGATATATCTGATATATTAAAGTGTTTTTAATTAATTGGATTAGTTAAAATGGGCCTTAAATTAATTGGATTAATTTTAATTCATTAAAACCACTTAATGGGCTTAATTATGTTTACGGGCTTGGTTTAAATTAGTGAATGCCTTGGTGGGCCCAAGGAGCTGATTTAAATTAAATATTATAAATAATAATTAAGTTTATTAATGGGTTTTAAGGGCTGAAGTGGGCTTGGCTCATTCCAAAAGGCCCAAATGGTCCAATAGACACAAAACTAGTTTGTGTGTGAACACATTTAGGGTTTAATTTGGTGGGTTTCGGCCTACCCTTTATCTTAATCCCAAAATTGATTCTTTTAATTATTTAATATGATTAATTAATTAAATAATCAATTAATAATTAATTAATAATCAATTGGATTGATTATTAAGAAAAGAACACATGCATGCAAAAAGGTTTCCTAAAATGAAAGTTTCCAAAATGAAAAAGTTTCCTAATTTGATCACATTATTAAAATAACTCAAAAGAATGTTTCAAGAGTTGAAACCAAGTTAATCATCCATTACTTTATTCATTAGAAATGCATATAAGGGTGTATGATTGGCATGATGGATAGTTATGGACAAGGCCCAATGTGATTGAGCATTATGCATGTTTTGGCCCAATGAGGACTTTCATTTCCCAGCCACTTGTTTTTGGTTTGTATTTCTTTTCAAATTATAATATGTAATTAGATTACTTTGATTAGAATTAGAAATAGAGATGGAGACCACTATCAAGGAGCAAGATGGGCTGGATAGAGATCCAACAAGCTTAAAGATAATGTAATTATTTTTAATTGTTTGAATCATGCATACTACCTAGGTGTGACCTTTTGATTTCCCTCTTGGCTTGGGGAAATCAATGTAGTAAAGTCTATAACTATACCATATTTGTATGCTTATATTTATGTGATAGATATAGGATGCATACCAATGTATGCCAACCATGTATGATGATACTTAATTAACTAAAACAATCAAACAAATACTAAGGTATATAAGCCTTCCATTAATTTGAGGAGAACCAGAGTTCTTTATAGTGTGGGTTGTTGACCACAGTCAAGCTCACATTATATCGAATATGTTCAAATCTAATTGAATGAGTCATCTTAGCTAGCCCATTAGCTTGTTGACCACAGTCAAGGCTAATGGTTCTAGAGGCAAGATTAGGGAATGCATATACGATATGTATGCATCAAGAGTTGATAACCTAATGATCCAATAGTTGTGTAGAGACACAATTGGTATAAAGATACCTACCTTTCAAGGGTATGGAGTTTGGCTTGTTGACCACAGTCAAGGTCAAATTACATATCAAGGATTGGATATTGGCCCACTAAGAAAACCATTGGGTTTTCTCATATTATATAGTGAGGGCTATTAATTCACAATAAAATAGTGCGAGTAAATGGATTAATTAAAGACCTTATTAATGCACACATATATATGAACATACTCTCATAAGTTTTCTTTTTCACATCTAGGTCATCATTATGAGCACAACAAACATTAATATACAATCTATCTTGGATAACAACCTAGTTGGCAGCAACTATTTTGACTGGATCAAGCAAGTGAGAATTTTTCTCAGAGCTGAAAAGATCCATTATGTCTTGGATAAAGATCCATCACCACTTTCATTAGATGATGCCATTGATGAGATAAAAGGCACTTATCAAAAATACATGGAGGATAGTGAAGCGGCAGTATGTCTGATGCTGGGTACTATGTCCTCAGAGCTTCAGAAGTAACATGAGATAATGGATGCTAGAACCATCATTTTGCATCTAGAGGAGCTTTATTCTTCTTAGGCTAGAACTAAGAAATATGAGATTGCTCGAGCTCTATTTAGCTGCAAAATGGTGGAAGACACATTAGCTGCTACTCATGCATTAAAGATGTATGGGTATATTGAGCATTTGAGTAGACTTGGCTATGTTATGGATAATGATCTATACATTGATTTAATCTTGTACTCATTGGCTCCAAGTTATGCACCTTTCGTGCTTAACTTCAACATGAACAAGATCTATGTAACCATTCTTGAGTTAATCAACTTGCTCAAGACAGCTAATGGATCCTTTAAGAAGGATCCAAAAAGTGCCATGGTTGTCACTTCTGCTAAAAGCAAGAAGCAGAAGAAGAAGAAGAAGAAGAAGAAGAAGAAGAAGAAGACAACCAAGGCGCAGCCAAAGAATGGTGGGATCTCCAGGAAGAAGGTTGCCAAGAAAGAGAATCCCAAAGAAACTTGCTTCCATTGTGGAAAGGATGGCCATTGAAAGCGTAACTCCAAGGCCTATCTAGATTCTCTCAAGGAGAAGAAGCAAGCTGATGCTTCTACTTCAGGTATTCATATGATTGAAATTAATACTTATTCTATTACTTTAAAACAATCTTGGGTATTAGATACCGAATGTGGATCTCATTTGTGTAATGATCTACAGGGGCTTAGAAGCTTTAAAAGAGTTGGAAAGGCAAATATATGTTTGTAGTCAGCTACTGGTTAAAACATCTCTACAACGGTTGTGGGGACTTACCATTTGCCTCTTCCAAGTGGATTAGTACTGGAATTAAATAATTGTTATTATGTTCCAGCTTTATCCAAGAGTATTATTTCTTTCAGTTGTTTATTGAATGATTATGACATTTCTTTAAATGACAAGTATTGTTACATTTTTAAGAACAATATGTTTTATGCAAAAGCTATCATTGAGAATGGTATATTTGTTCTTGATTTAATTAAAGAAGTGCATAATGTGGATACAAAGAGAATGAAACATGATAATCTAAATACCTCATATTTATGGCATTGTCATTTAGGCCGTATAAATGAGAAATGCATGACCAAATTACACAAGTCAGGTGATTTGGGATCATTTGATTATGAATCATTTGATACATGCGAATCTTGTTTATTGGGAAAAATGACAAAAGCTCCCTTTATTGGTAAAGGAGAAAGAGCTAAAATGGTTTTGGACTTAATACATTCAGACGTATGTGGTCCAATGACTACACATGCCAGAGGAGGTTACTCCTACTTCATTACTTTCATAGATGATTATTCCAGGTTTGGATACATCTATCTAATGAAATATAAATCAGAAGCATTTGAAAAGTTCAAAGAATTCAAAAATGAAGTAGAGAAACAACTTGGCAAGAGTATTAAAACACTTAGATCAGATCAAGGAGGAGAATACTTAAGCCAAGAATTTCAGGATTATTTAAGAGATAATGGTATTTTATCTCAATGGACTCCACCACATACACCACAACACAATGGTGTATCTGAAAGGAAAAATAGAACCCTATTAGATATGGTTCGATCAATGATGAGCTGGGCAGACTTGCCTAAGTCATTTTGGGGATATGCACTAGAAACTGCTATTTATGTGTTAAATAGAGTTCCTAGTAAATCGGTTGATGTTACTCCATATAAGATGTGGAATAACAAGAAACCCAAACTTTCTCATATGAAAGTATGGGGTTGTCCTACTTATGTGAAGAGGACAATGTCAGACAAACTAGATGTTAAGTCTGAAAAATGTTTATTTGTGGGATATCTAAAAGAAACATTTGGATATTATCTCTATCATCCCTTAGAACAAAAGGTATTTGTTTCAAGGCTTGCTATCTTCTTGGAAAGAGAATTTCTCCTACAAGAGGACATTGGGAGTAAAATTGAACTTGGTGAAGTTCAAGACTCACAAATATAAGAAGATCAACCGATTGAACTCGAAACTGAATTTCATAATGATGAGATTGCAGTTGAACTTAATTATACACAAAATCCTAGAAGATCTACTAGGATGCATTCTATCCCTATGAGATATGGATTTCATATTGATTCAGATAGAGGCATAACTGTAGTAGAGGACAATGAGCCTACAAGTTATCAAGAAGTTTTGAATAGTTCAGAACGTGATTTATGGCTTAAGGCTATGAAGTCTGAAATGGACTCTATGTATGAGAATAAAGTATGGACTTTAACTCAATCACCTGAAGGGATAAAACCCATAGGGTGCAAATGGGTCTTTAAAAAGAAGAACGACATGAAAGATAATACAGTTAGCTATAAAGCTCACTTAGTAGAAAAGGGCTATCATCAAAAGGAAGGTATTGACTATGATGAAACCTTTTCTCCTGTGGTGATGCTTAAGTCCATAAGAATACTTTTAGCCATTGCAGCTCATTATGATTATGAGATTTGGCAAATGGATGTGAAGATAGCTTTCCTAAATGGAAATCTGACTAAGGATGTGTATATGACACAACCAGAAGGGTTCACATCAGGAAATGGCGAAAAGGTATGCAAGCTTCAAAGATCCATTTATGGATTGAAGCAAGCCTCTAGGAGCTGGAACATATGATTCAATGAGACAATCAAAGAGTTTGGTTTCTCACAGAATGAAGATGAACCTTGTGTGTATAAAAGGGTCAGTGGGAGTGCAATTGTCTTCCCAGTTCTATATGTAGATGACATATTAATAATGGGAAATGACATTTCTCTTCTCTAATCTATTAAAATATGGTTATAGGTTGTTAGGTCTTTCTCAAAGTACATATATAGATAAAGTATTGAAGAGGTTCAATATGGATCTCTCTAAGAAAGGGTTTATACCCATTGTGCATGGGAAATACCTTTCTAAGTCTATGTGTCCGCAGACACTAGAGGATAGAGAGAGCATGAATAGAATACCATATGCATCTGCAATTGGTTCTATCATACATGCTATGTTATGTACACATCCAAATGTAGCCTTTTCTTTGAGTGTCACAAGCAGATTCCAATCCAATTTTAGAGAGGAACACTGGGCAGCTATCAAGAATATCCTTAAGTACTTGAGAAGGACTAAGGATATATTCTTGGTATATGGAGAGGCCAGTTTGGAGGTAAATGGTTATGCAGATGCCAACTTCCAATCTGACAAAGATGATTGTAAATCACAGTCTGGTTATGTGTTCTTAATGGGAGGAGGAAGAGTTAGTTTGAAGAGTTCCAAACAACTGCTGATTCCACGACAAAAGCTGAGTACATTGCTACTTCGAAAGCAGCCAAAGAAACAGTCTGGATTAAAAAGTTCATATCTGAACTAGGTGTGGTGCCTAACATTGTTGATCGGATTCTTTTATATTGTGACAACAATGGAGCCATTGCATGAGCAAATGAACCATGGTCTCATTAGCAATCAAAGCATGTTCTCAGATGCTACCATCTCATAAAGGAAATAGTAGCTAGAAATGATGTGAAAATAGAAAGGGTCCCTATAGATGATAATGTGGTGGACCCCTCACTAAAGCACTTTCTTAAAAAACCACGATCACCATGTAAATAGTATGTGTCTAAGACATATGAGTGATTGGCTCTAGTGCAAGTGGGAGATTGTTAGAGAGTATGCCCTAGAGCCCATGTAATAGGGATGTATTTCATATGTGTGAGTATATATTCTTAATAAAAGGCATCATTCATTTATTAATGCTATGTTTAAATACATGAGTTTGTAAATCTTAAATTAATAAATGAAGTCCTAGATATTATGAACACAGTGCAAAGGCAATCATGAAAGTGTTCATGATATGAGATACCTATTGCATGCAAATGTGTTAATATCTAAATATCCCTAGTCATAGAATTAACAAGATAGGGCATTGTTAATTCGGACAGACTAGCACATGTTATGCTTCTTGAATGGTTCAAGCAATGGTTCTCATAACTATGATTATAGAAGATAATCAAAGCTAACATGTGGATGATTGTTAGAAGAACAAGTTCATTGGAGACCTGCATAGAGAATCCCCACATGGATATTAAATCTATGTCAGTAAGGAATCTCTTTATAGCGGTTGTGCAAGTATCCTTAGACTTGAGATCACCAAAGTTATCTTAAGTAGCAAGTGGTATATTTTGACTCCATAATTGATTACTTCCAACTGGGAGTGAACATAGTTAGGAGATTGGGTATATCATGACCTACTTGAAGATAGTTGAGTGATTGGCAAAGGATTCACCATCCAAGATTTAATAAGGGAAGTTATCTTGCATGATTCGATAATTGCCTTATTCAGAGAATCTCTGGCCAGAGTAATATGCCAAGATGGATAGAGATCCATGGAGGGCATTTTGGGAACAATGGTTAAATTAATAGAACATACATAATTAGATTTATATGAGTTGACAGAAATCAATACTCAGAATCTAATTGAGATAAGAGTGGTGAAAGAAGTAATTACACAGTAATTGTTTCTATGGAAGCGTATAGTCAAACCACTTGACTTTCCTGACATTTAGGTAGTCATGATGCCTAGCTAGAGGCCAATCATGACTTGTATAATCATGTATCAATAATATCAAGGGGGATTGATAAAATGATTTAAAGGAATTTAAATCATGTGAGTTTTGAATAGAACTCACGATCACATATTATACTGCTAATATGGACAAGAACCCAAAAGGTCACACACATATAGAGAAAAGGATAAAATGGTAAAATGACAAGGATAATAATATTTGATATTATTATGGAGATAGAGAAGTGAATAAGATTATAATTAATTAAAGAGTTTAATTAATTATGATTAAGTAAAATTGTTCGTGAAACTTTTAAGAAATGTTCTATAAAATTAGACCTAATTGAAATAATGTATTTCATAATTAATTATTATTGGACTATAAGTGTTATAGGGCTGATATAATAATTAATAGATCCATTGGAGGAATTACAGAGGCCCAGAGAAGTGAAGTTGGCAAAGAAACCCTTCAGAAGAAGGGCCACACACCAACTCCAAACATAAGGTCTTAGAGGCCTATTTCTTGGACCAAAATAAATTCAATATGTTACATAAGTGTTATGGAGCCTACATATTTAATTTGGTTGGAATTGAAATCCACATTGAGCTTGTGTTGGGAATTATCGGTTACATGCATCTCATACATAAGCGAAATTTAAAATTTTTAACCAATATATATAATCTTGCCATGAATTTACAATATATGTATTAATAAGAATAAGAAAAATCACGTTTTATTTTTGTTGTACAGATGGTTTTCCTTTGCACAGGGTTGTTGCAAACCACAGTGTCCAAAATCGAACACCTCCAATGAGTAATCCACACTAGAGAATGATAGAATGAACCAAAAATTGGTAGATAACAAGGGCTGGTTGAAAACCCTAGAAGCTAGCTTTGGGAGTGGTAGCTAGGGTAGAGAGAAAAAGAGAAGAAACTTTTCTTAAGTGTTCACACATACTTAACCCTAATTCCCCATCACTTGGATTTTTGTAGTTAGGTTAAAAATCCAACTTCATAATGGGATTGGGCTCTTTAAAATTGCTGGAGAATTATTAATTGGGCTTCTAGAATTATTTATAATTATTTGGACTCAATTAAATCCAATTTAAGCCCTTTCACAAAAGACCATGCACAAAACCCAGAAACTAGGTCCTTTGTACATATACTTAAATTTAATTACCCAAATAAATTCCAAATCCAAGCAAATTAAATATGTAGGCTCCATAACACTTATGTAACATATTTAATTTATTTTGGTCCAAGAAATAGGCCTCTAAGGCCTTCTGTTTGGAGTTTATGGCCCTTCTTCTTGAGGGTTTTTGCGCCAACTTCACTTCCTAGGCCTCTGTAATTCCTCCAATGGATCTATTAATTATTATATCAGCTCTATAACACTTATATTCCAATAAAAATTAATTATGAAATACATTATTTCAATTAGGTCCAATTTTACAGAACATTTCTCAAAAGTTTCGCGAATAATTTTACTTGATCATAATTAATTAAACTCTTTAATTAATTATTATCTCATTCACTTCTCTATCCCCATAATAATATCAAATATTATTATCCTTGTCATTTTACTATTTTATCCTTTTTATCTATATGTGTGTGACATATTGGGTTCTTGTCCATATTAGCAGTATAATATGTAATTGTGAGTTCTATTCAAAACTCACATGATTTAAACTCCTTTAAATCATTTTATCAATCCCCCTTGATATTCTTGATACATTATTATACAAGTCATAATTAGCCTCTAGCTAGGCATCATGACTACCTAAATGTCAGGAAAGTCAAGTGGTTTGACTATACTCTTCTATAGAAATAGTTACCGTGCAATTACTCCTTTCACCACTCTTATCTCAATTAGATTCTGAGTATGGATTTCTGTCAACTCATATAAATCTAATTATGTATGTTGTATTAATTTAACCATTGTTCCCAAAATGCCCTCCATGGATCTCTATCCATCTTGGCATATTACTCTGGCCAGAGATTTTCTAAACAAGGCAATTATAGAATCAAACGAGATAACTTCCCTTATTAAATATGGGATGGTGAATCCTTTGTCAATCACTCAACTATCTTCAAGTAGGTCATGATATATCCAATCTCCTAACTATGTTCACTCCCAGTTGGAAGTAATCAGTTATGGAGTCAAAATATACCACTTGCTAATTAAGATAACTTTGGTGATCTCAAATCTAAGGATACTTGCACAATCGCTATGAAGAGATTCCTCACTAGCATAGATTTAATATCCATGTGAGGATTCTCTATGCAGGTCTCCAATGAACTTGTTCTTCTAACAAGCATCCACATGTTAGCTTTGATTATCTTCCATAATCACAGTTATGAGAACCACTGTTTGAACCATTCAAGAAGCATAACATATGCTAGTCTGTCCGAATTAACAATGCCCTATTTTGTTAATTCTATGACTAGGGATATTTAGATATTAACACATTTGCGTGCAATAGACATCTCATATCATGAACACTTTCATGATTGCCTTTACACTGTGTTCATAATATCTAGGACTTCATTTATTAATTTAAGATTTACAAACTCGTATATTTAAACATAGCATTAATAAATGAATGATGCCTTTTATTAAGAATATAAACTCATACATATGAAATACATCCCTATTACATGGGCTCTAGGGCATACTCTCTAACAATCTCCCACTTGCACTAAAGCCAATCATTCATATGTCTTAGACCCATACTATTTATATGGTGATCGTGCTTTTATCTGGGAAAGCGCTTTAATGAGGTGTCCACCACATTATCATCTGTAGGGACCCTTTCTATTTTCACATCATTTCTATCTACTATTTCCCTTATTAGATGGTAGCGTCTGAGAACATGCTTGGATCGCTGATGAGACCGTGGTTCATTTGCTTGGGCAATGGCCCCATTGTTGTCATAATATAAAGGAATCGGATCAACAATGTTAGGCACCACTCTTAGTTCAGATATGAACTTTTAATCCAAACTATTTCTTTGGCTGCTTCCGAAGCAGCAATGTACTCAGCTTTTGTCATGGAATCAACAATTATTTCTTGTTTGGAACTCTTCCAACTAACTGCTCCTCCTTCCATTATGAACATATAACCAGACTGTGATTTACAATCATCTTTGTCAGATTGGAAGCTGGCATCTGTATACCCATTTTCTTCCAAACTGTCCTTTCCATATACCAAGAATATATCCTTAGTCCTTCTCAAGTACTTAAAAATATTCTTGATAGCTGCCCAGTGTTCCTCTCCAAAATTGGATTGGAATCTGCTTGTGACACTCAAAGCAAATGCTACATCAGGATGTGTACATAACATAGCATACATGATAGAACCAATTGTAGATGCATATTGTACTCTATTCATGCTCTCTCTATCCTCTAGTGTCTGCAGACACATAGACTTAGAAAGGTGTTTCCCATGCACCATGGGTATAAACCCTTTCTTAGAGAGATCCATATTGAACATCTTTAATACTTTATCTATATTTGTACTTTGAGAAAGACCTAGCAACCTATTTGATCTATCTTTATAGATCCTTATTCCCAGAATATAGGATGCTTCTTCAAGGTCTTTCATGGAGAATTGCTTGGATAACCATATTTTAACAGATTGGAGAAGAGAAATGTCATTTCCCATGATCAATATGTCATCTACATATAGAACTAGGAAGACAATTACACTCCCACTGACCCTTTTATACACACAAGGTTCATCTTCATTCTGTGAGAAACCAAACTCTTTGATTGTCTCATTGAATCATATGTTCCAGCTCCTAGAGGCTTGGTTCAATCCATAAATGGATCTTTAAAGCTTGCATACCTTTTCACCATTTCCTGATGTAAACCCTTCTGGTTGTGTCATATACACATCCTCAGTCAGATTTCCATTTAGGAAAGCTGTCTTCACATCCATTTGCCAAATCTCATAATCATAATGAGCTGCAATGGCTAAAAGTATTCTTATAAACTTAAGCATCGCCACAGGAGAAAAAGGTTTCATCATAGTCAATACCTTCCTTTTGATGATAACCCTTTGCTACTAAGTGAGCTTTATAGGTAACTATATTACCTTCCATGTCGGTCTTCTTTTTGAAGACCCATTTGCACCCTATGGATTTTATCCCATCAGGTGGTTGAGTTAAAGTCCATACTTTATTCTCATACATGGAGTCCATTTCAGACCGCATAGCCTTAAGCCATAAATCACGTTTTGAACTGTTCAAAACTTCTTGATAGCTTGTAGGCTCATTGTCCTCTACTACAGTTATACCTCTATCCGAATCAATGTAAAATCCATATCTCACAGGGATAGAATGCATCCTAGTAGATCTTCTAGGATTTTGTGTATAATCAGGTTCAACTGCAATCTCATCATTATGAAATTTAGTTTTGGGTTCAATCGGTTGATCTTCTTTTATTTGTGGGTCTTGAACTTCACCAAGTTCAATTTTACTCCCACTGTCCTCTCGTAGGATAAATTCTCTTTCCAAGAAGACAGTATGCCTTGAAACAAATAACTTTTGTTCTAAGGGATGATAGAAATAAGATCCAAACGTTTCTTTTGGATATCCCACAAATAAACATTTGTCAGATTTAACATCTAGTTTGTCTGACATTGTCCTCTTCACATAAGCAGGACAACTCCATACTTTCATATGAGAAAGCATGGGTTTCTTGTTATTTCACATCCCATATGGAGTAACATCAACCAATTTACTAGAAACTCTGTTTAACACTTAAACAACAGTTTCTAGTGCATATCCCCAAAAGGACTTAGGCAAGTCTGCCCGGCTCATCATTAATCAAACCATATCTAATATTGTTCGATTTCTCCTTTCAGATACACCATTGTGTTGTGGTGTATATGATGGAGTCCATTGAGATAAAATTCCATTATCTCTAAGATAATCCTGAAATTCTTAGCTTAAGTATTCTCCACCTCGATCTAATCTAATTATTTTAATACTCTTGCCAAGTTGTTTCTCTACTTCATTTCTGAATTCTTTAAACTTTTCAAATCCTTATGATTTATATTTCATTAGATAGATGTATCCAAACCTGGAATAATCATCTATGAAAGTAATGAAGTAGGAGTAACCTCCTCTAGCATGTGTAGTCATTGGACCACATACATCTGAATGTATTAAGTCCAAAACCATTTTAGCTCTTTCTCCTTTACCAATAAAGGGAGCTTTTGTCATTTTTCCCAATAAACAAGATTCATATATATCAAATGATTCATAATCAAATGATCCCAAATCACCTGACTTGTGTAATTTGGTCATGCGTTTCTCATTTATATGGCCTAAACGACAATGGCCATAAATATGAGGTATTTAGATTATTATGTTTCATTCTCTTGGTATCCACATTATGCACTTCTTTAATTAAATCAAGAACAAATATACCATTATCAATGATAGCTTTTGCATAAAATATATTGTTCTTAAAAATGTAACAATACTTGTCCTTTAAAGAAATGTCATAATCGTTCAATAAACAACTGAAAGAAATAATACTCTTAAATAAAGCTGAAACATAATAACAATTATTTAATTCCAGTACTAATCCACTTGCAAGAGGCAAATGGTAAGTCCCCATAACCATTGTAGAGATGTTTTGTCCAATAACTGACTGCAAACATATCTCTACCTTTCCAACTCTTCTAAAGCTTCTAAGCCCCTGTAGATCATTACATAAATGAGATCCACATCTGGTATCTAATATCCAAGATTGTTTTAAAGCAATAGAATAAGTATTAATTTCAATCATATGAATACCTGAAGTAGAAGCATCAGTTTGCTTCTTCTCCTTGAGAGAATTTAGATAAGCCTTGTAGTTACGCTTCCAATGACCATCCTTTCCACAATGGAAGCAAGTTCCTTTGGGATTCTCTTTCTTGGCAACCTTCTTCTTGGAGATCCCACCATTCTTTGGCTGCGCCTTGGTTATCTTCTTCTTCTTCTGCTTATTGCCTTTAGCAGAAGTGACAACCATGACACTTTTTGTCCTTCTTAAAGGATCCATCAGCTGTCTTGAGCATGTTGATTAACTCAGGAATGGTTACTTGGATCTTGTTCATGTTGAAGTTAAGCATGAAAGGTGCATAACTTTGAGCCAAGGAGTACAAGATTAAATCTATGTATAGATCATTATCCATAACATAGCCAAGTCTACTTAAATGCTCAATATACCCATACATCTTCAATGCATGAGTAGCAGCTAAAGTGCCTTCCACCATTTTACAGCTAAATACAGCTCGAGCAATCTCATATTGCTCAGTTCTAGCCTGACAAGAATAAAGCTCCTCTAGATGTAAAATGATGGTTCTAGCATCCATCATCTCATGTTGCTTCTGAAGCTCTGGAGGACATAGCACCCAGCATTAGACATGTTACCGCTTCACTATCCTCCATGTATTTTCGATAAGTCCCTTTGATCTCATCAATGGCATCATCTGATGGAAGTGCTAGTGGATCTTTATCCAAGACATAATGGATCTTTTCAGCTCTGAGAACAATTCTCACTTACCTGATCCAATCAAAATAGTTGTTGCCAACCAGGTTGTTATCCAAGATTGATCATATATTAATGTTTGATGTGCTCATGATGATGACCTAGATGTGAAAAAGAGAACTTATGAGAGTATGTTCATATATATGTATGCATTAATAAGGTCTTTAATTAATCCATTTATTCCCACTATTTTATTGCGAATTAATAGCCCTCACTATATAAACCGAGAAAACCCGATGGTTTTCCTAATGGGCCAATATCCAATTCCCCCCTTGATATGTAATTTGACCTTGACTGTGGTAAACAAGCCAAACTCCATACCCTTGAAAGGTAGGTATCTCTATACCAATTGTGTCTCTGCACAACTATTGGATCATTAGGTTATCAACTCTTGATTCATGCATATCGTATATGCATTCCCTAATCTTGCCTCTAGAACCATTAGCCTTGACTGTGGTCAACAAGCTAATGGGCTAGCTAAGATGACCCATATAATTAGATTTAAGCATATTCGATAAAATGTGAGCTTGACTGTAGTACCCTTATTCTATAATCTATACATATCACTTTATCCATCTCATTACACATGTTTTACTGTGCAGCTTAAACATATATCAACTATATATAGAGAACTGATATTTATACATAATCCATAAGAGTGCTAAACTATTAAAACTTCACAATATCCATTAGAGTCTCTTTACAAAAAATATAACCATTGATAACATCTTACAAAACAGTTGTACTTTTACAAGATTTCCAACACAACATAAAACCCTTGAAATACAAAGAGGAACCAAAAAGAAGACTATATACTTTATAATCTTCAAAGACTTGTGTTGTCCAACCTGCTACAGATATCAGTCCTACGAGAAGTCCTAGCCTTGCAACCTACACAGATGAAACACCCGTGCTAAGCTATAAAGCTTAGTGGGGAACTAAATCATGATAAACGACCACTCACAGTGATCGTTAGCAAGCACACAAGATGCCTCAAATATAACAAAGCTTTGTTACTAGAAATGAATAAACATCTAGCAGTTAAATCTTATTACGGAATTCACAAAGTTCAACGATAAAAATTTAATTAATACTATAATCATCAAACATAATAATGTAAGCTCCAATGTCCTATGGCTTTAAATTCAACTAATTATCATGTGTTTAGTTCTTGAATTGATACTAAACTGTGCTAGCATAATTATCCATTATCTTTATATTTATACTCGTATGTCTTTTATATACACCCACTAGAATTAAAATGGCAAATCAACACTTCAAATACCATAAGATCTTTATAATACTACAAACTTACTTTATATAGCATAAGTTACAAAAACAAGCCTATCAATTAAACATAACAATTATACAAGATTGCCAGATTATTCTTATATACCCAGGTTATAGGTCTTAGTTATGCATACATCACACCATAAATAACAAACACAATTTCATTAAATGTGTACATATAAACAATGTGAACATATAAATATATTCATAAGAAAACTATTTCAAAAACACTGGTTGTTACTGACTAACTCTTATAATCTTTAATATGAAATTATGCTTATGCAATTATAAATTATTGCATCCATTAAATATTATAATACTCCTTAACCTAATAAAAATTCCTTCATTTGTCATGCATTGGCATACATCTATAAAAAGACTTATGATCATAAAGAACCCACATATGTATACCATCCATTTAATCAAAGTAACTTCGGTGTAAAGCCTGCACTATTCTAAAGACGTGGATAACGGGTTATACGGTAGTACCCGAAGGTACAAAATAAGATACCCGAAGGTACAAATAAGATACCCGAAGGTATTAAACGATGATCCCTTGTAGGGATAAAACTGTATGATAAATCGATGGACCTAAATGAGGTCTAACAAATAACATGGACCCAAATGGGGTCAATCAAAAAACATGGACCCAAATAGGGTCAATCAAATAACATTGGACCGATCAAACGGACCCAAGCGGGGTGGGCTACAACCATACACGAGGGTTGTTTTAAATAAACGTTAACTTTTAAACCTAATTAGGGTCACTGTAACTTTTAATTTCAAGTGGACCTAAACAGGTCAGAAGCAGCTGCAAGATACCCTTATAGGCATGCCTATCTATCCACTTCCTAGACTCAATGCAGGTAATTAAATCCCTTTATTTTATCTTTCTTTAATTCATTTATATTCTTATGTGTACATGTATACTCTTGTGTAACTGTAAACAATGTATTCATATACACAATCATGTGTAACTTTCTGTAAATCTATGAACGTATTTACTGTTGGGTATTACTATTTAATACTTGTAATCTTATTCAATCATGTAACAATTTCGCATGTCAAGACTATACTTATATAATGCCATTATATGCTTTAATAAGATTTCTATAATTGATTCTATAGCACTATAGATATGTATTTTAGCATGGCAACATGTGACAACACATATACTTTATCATGTCATTTCAACTAAGCAAAGACATAGTCATACAACTAAATTTAGTAGCCTTAGGTTCATCGATATGTATACAACTAGATACCATCATCTTTACATATAAATATATATAACATGACTTGTTTTCATTTTATAATTTATATACCCCAGCACCAAATGAACATTTATGGATAGCATTTTTAATATTAACTATCATGTATGTATTTATATCTACATTTAAGTATGTTTACATAAAACAATCTTGTTCATATATGAATGTTTATAAATATTTACCTTTAACAATAAGCATATTATTTACCATACATAATTCAATGTACTTCCATTTTAACTCACATATAATATATCAACATGTAAATAAAGTGTGTATATATATATATATATATATATATATATTGATGTGATACAATACATCAACTCTTAGGTTTAAGTTATCACATTACATCTTATTAGATGACCACTCGTGTAAGCTTTCATGATTATTCATGGTGGTATAGCTTAACTGTTAATGGACAATTTCAATGATGCATAGGTATACATTCATAGACCATTTCAATGTAAATAATACAACTCATACAAACCCATAAATTTACTTTAATACAAATTTATATACACACGTGTTTATAACCCTCGTATACTTGCATTCAAGGCCTAATTTGTTCAGTTATATGTGTAGCACATGGGGGTAGCCTAATATACTGATAAAGGGAAATAAAAAGCATAGTTGTGGGCCAAAATCATGATGTCGGCATGTGTCGCACTCGCGACAGTATGCTTGGCCATATGAAATTTTCACCCTATTCCCAAAATCCTCCAAACTGCTTTATAATTTTATTTTGTACATCGTTTTTGACACAATAAACGGTATTGTTAGAAAATGTTGCCTTCTACAAAGTTGTAGATATACACCTCTAGTTTCTATAACATCAAAAATATTTTCAATATCATTTGTATAACTCGAGAATGTTGAAATTACTAAAGATTGTTCATCATAGTAGGCAACACAGAATTTCCGACTTTCAAGTGAAAATTAGGCAATCTTGTTGTCATTATTTAACTTTGTTTTCTTCATATAAATTGTAGGTTTTGACGTCTATTTTAATTAGGAATTGACCTCATGTCATTCTGATCATTGTACATTTAATTATGAAGATCTTACCCAAGCTATTCAAAATCGGAATCAAAGATGTATCTAATATTCAATCAATGTAGAGATAATTTAGAGGCCAAAGTAGTGCTATTTTTCAACTACACTTTTATACCTATATCTCATGTGGAACTATCAAAATTAATATAGCTTTAAACTAAGGTACCTAACTCATTTTTTATAGCTAAATTACAGTCAATAGTTTCAACAAAACTTCATGTAACACCTATTGTAACAAATTCTAAATTCATATCTCATCCCAATTATTCCATCTATCACACATATGCACCTTGTTGATACAATCATCATTCACATGCATGCAAGGTGAGTACCATCCCATACCTTGGCCTAACTTCACTTTACCCAATCAATATTCAGCAAGTCCTTTCCCTTTACCCTTTTTATCTTCTCCTTCTTAAACTACAACATAAATCATCTCTAATTCATCATTTCCAGCAACCAAACCAATCCGAAATTCACATAAGGAAATGAAGAAGAAGAAGAAGAAGAAGAAGAAGAAGAAGAAGAAGAAGAAGAAGAAGAAGATAAACAAAATTAAACCATACCTTTTTAATCTATAACAATATCCTTTTGAACAACTATCATGCATGATATTTTCTCTAAGATTTCTTAGAGATAATGGTTAATCAAGTTGTTGGAATAAGAAACTCTCCCTCTTCATCAAACTCAGCCGACCAACACTCATCACCATCTTCATTTTCTCTTTCCATCCACTACATTTCAACCTATATAATAATAAGGCAAATTCCCTAAATGATCCTTTCATTTTATTGCATGATGCCAAGATTTCCCACTAAATCTTGCATGTCACAACTCATTCCCACAAACTAGTCTATTCATAATTCAACCCCACTAATTAACCTTTTTCTTACATTAGCCTCTCCACTATTCTTAAATTCTCAATTGACCCCATAAAATGTCATAATTACAAATTTATCCCAAATTAATACTTTTTACTTCAATTACACCCTTGAATATTATTAGACCAACAATAATAATTTAATTATGACCTTATAAAATTCATACCATATAATTTACACATTTATCACATAATTATTGATAACTTAATAATATTTTTGTCTCAATTAATATCTTAACTCTTAATAATTCATCTAATAATGCTCAATTAGACTTTCATAATATGTATTTGCCCTTGAATTCTACTAGGGCCTATTTTGGGTCCTTACAATTCCCTCCCCCTTAAGGAATTTCGTCCTCGAAATTCATAACTGTGTCCTTTGCTCAAAAGTACCACTATCAATTCTTAAACTTCTAGGTTTAACACTATAAACTTCCATCATATCAAATATTTCAAAAGCATATAATTTTTATTTCTAAGTTTAGAATTTATCAATACAAATAAATAAATTCTAAGGTAAAAGAGATATTTACCAAAAAAAAACTTGTTCAGCAGCTTCAAACTCTTTTAGAACCTTAAGCTTCCTTTTCACTCTTGGATGTTGTTCTCTTAATCTTTTGGGGTCTTAGGCAATTCGCCAGAAAATGATCAGTACTTCCACATCTAAAACAAGCCTGATTTGCAACCCTACAGGTACCCCAATGATTCTTATAGCAATGATTGCACTTAGGGGCTCGTGGACCTTCGCCCTTCTTGATTAAATCTTGCTTAAGATGTGCTATTTTGCTAGACGAACCTTCTTCCATCATCCTTTTTCTTTTATTTAATTTCTCTTGTTTTGGGTTCTTATTATAGTTACCTTTAGTCTCACAGTTATTCTCAACATCTATCATCATTCTTAATTTAGATAACTCTTGTAAAATCTGAGTTAAATCATGGATCACCTCTTTTAACCTTTCAAGCAAGGAAACCGTTATTTCGACACAGTTCACTTTCGAAGATTCAGGAGCAGAAGAGTTTAAAGCCCCAGTACTATAGTCTTTAACTATCTCATCTCCAGTTTCTTTTGACTTATCCATCCTTCAATCTATACAAAACAAAATAGTGATATCTGTGTTAAGCCAACACAAAAACTTCCTATGACAACAACTGTAAACACTTATAGCCTAGGAACGACTAAACCTTTGCTCTAATACCACTAATTGTAGTACCCTTATTCTATAATCTATACATATCACTTTATCCATCTCATTACACATGTTTTACTGTGCAACATAAACATATATCAACTATATATAGAGAACTAATATTCATACTTAATCCATAAAAGTGCTAAACTATTAAAACTTCACAATATCCATTAGAGTCTCTTTACAAAAAATATAACCACTGATAACATCTTACAAAACAGTTGTACTTTTATAAGATTTCCAACACAACATAAAACCTTTGAAATACAAAAGGGAACCAAAAAGAAGACTATATACCTTATAATCTTCAAAGACTTGTGTTGGCCAACCTGCTACAGATATCAGTCCTACGAGAAGTCCTAGCCTTGCAACCTACACGGATGAAACACCCGTGCTAAGCTATAAAGCTTAGTGGGGAACTAAATCATGATAAACGACCACTCACAGTGATCATTAGCAACCACACAAGATGCCCTTCAAATATAACAAAGCTTTGTTTCTAAAAATGAATAAACATCTAGAAGTTAAATCTTATTACGAAATTCACAAAGTTCAACGATAAAAATTTAATTGATACTATAATCATCAAACATAATAATGTAAGCTCCAATGTCCTATGGCTTTAAATTCAACTAATTATCATGTGTTTAGTTCCTAAATTGATATTAAACCGTGCTAGCAAAATTATCCATTATCTTTTTATTTATACTCGTATGTCTTTTATATACACCCACTAGAATTAAAATGGCAAATCAACACTTCAAATACCATAAGATCTTTATAATACTACACACTTACTTTATATAGCATAAGTTACAAAAACAAGCCTATCAATTAAACATAACAATTATACAAGATTGCCAGATTATTCTTATATACCCAGGTTATAGGTCTTAGTTATGCATACATCACATCGTAAATGATAAAACACAATTTCATTAAATGTGTACATATAAACAATGTGAACATATAAATTTATTCATAAGAAAACTATTTCAAAAACACTGGTTGTTACTGACTAACTCTTATAATCTTTAATATGAAATATGCTTATGCATTTATAAAATTATTGCGTCCATTAAATATTATAATACTTCTTAACCTAATAAAAATTCCTTCATTTGTCATGCATTGGAATACATCTATAAAAAGACTTATGATCATAAAAAACCCACATATGTATACCATCCATTTAATCAAAGTAACTTCAATTTAAAGCCTGCACTATTCTAAAGACGTGGATAACGGGTTATACGGTAGTACCCGAAGGTACAAATAAGATACCCGAAGGTATTAAATGATGATCCCTTGTAGGGATAAAACTGTATGATAAATCGATGGACCCAAACGAGGTCGAACAAATAACATGGACCCAAATGGGGACAATCAAATAACATGGACCCAAATGGGGTCAATCAAATAACATGGACCGGTCAAGCGGACCCAAGCGGGGTCGGCTATAACCACACACGAGGGTTGTTTTAAATAAACGTTAACTTTTAAACCCAATTAGGGTCACTGTAACTTTTAATTTCAAGTGGACCTAAATAGGTCAAAATTGTTCAGAAGCAGCTGCAAGATACCCTTATAGGCATGCCTATCTATCCACTTCCTAGACTCAATGCAGGTAATTAAATCCCTTTATTTTATCTTTCTTTAATTCATTTATATTCTTATGTGTACATGTATACTCTTGTGTAACTATAAACAATGTATTCATATACACAATCATGTGTAACTTTCTGTAAATCTATGAACGTATTCACTGTTGGGTATTACTATTTAATATTTATAATCTTATTCGATCATGTAACTATTCCTCATGTCAAGACTATACTTATATAATGCCATTATATGCTTTAATAAGATTTCTATAATTGATTCTATAACACTGTAGATATTTATTTTAGCATGCCAACATGTGACAAAACATATGCTTTATCATGTCATTTCAACTAAGCAAAGACATAGTCATACAACTAAATTTAGTAGCCTTAGGTTCATCGATATGTATACAACTAGATACCATCATCTTTACATATAAATATATATAACATGACTTGTTTTCATTTTCTTAATTTATATAGCCCAACATCAAATGAACATTCATGGATAGCATTTTTAATATTATCTATCATGTATGTATTTATATCTACATTTAAGTATGTTTACATAAAACAATCTTGTTCATATATGAATGTTTATAAATATTTACCTTTAACAATAAGCATATTATTTACCATACATAATTCAATGTACTTCCATTTTAACTCACATATAATATATCAACATGTAAATAAAGTGTATATATATATATATATATTGATGTGATACGATACGTCAACTTTTAGGTTTAAGTTATCACATTACATCTTATTAGATGACCACTCGTGTAAGCTTTCATGATTATTCATGGTGATATAGCTTAACTGTTAATGGACAATTTCAATGATGCATAGGTATACATTCATAGACCATTTCAATGTAAATAATACAAATCATACAAACCCATAAATATACTTTAATACAAATTTATATACACACGTGTTTATAACCCCCGTATACTTGCATTCAAGGCCTAATATGTTCAGTTATATGTGTAACACATGGGGGTAGACTAATATACTGATAAAGGGAAATAAAAAGCATAGTTATGGGCCAAAATCATGATGTCGCGCTCGTGGCAAGTGTCGCGCTCGCGACAGTATGCTTGGCCATACGAATTTTTCACCCTGTTCCCAAAATCCTGCAAACTGCTTAATAATTTTATGTTGCACATCGTTTTTGACACACTAAACGGTCATTTTAGAAAACGTTGCCTTATAAAAAGTTGTAGATATACATTTCTAGTTTCTAGAACATCAAAAATAATTTCATATCATTTGTATAACTCGAGATATGTTGAAATTACTAAAGACTGTTCATCATAGTAGGCAACACAGAATTTCCGACTTTCAAGTGAAAATTAGGCAATCTTGTAGTCATGATTTGACTTTGTTTTCTTCATATAAATTGTAGGTTTTGACGTCTATTTTAATTAGGAATTGACCTCATGTCATTCTGATCATTGTACATTTAATTATGAAGATCTTACCCCAAGCTGTTCAAAATCGGAATCAAAGATGTATCTAATATTCAATCAATGTAGAGATAATTTAGAGGCCAAAGTAGTGCTATTTTTCAACTACACTTTTATACCTATATCTCATGTGGAACTATCAAAATTAATATAGCTTTAAACTAAGGTACCTAACTCATTTTTTTAAAGCTAAATTACAGTCAATAGTTTCAACAAAACTTCATGTAACACCTATTGTAACAAATTCTAAATTCATATCTCATCCCAATTATTCCATCTATCACACATATGCACCTTGTTGATACAATCATCATTCACATTCATGCAAGGTGAGTACCATCCCATACCTTGGCCTAACTTCACTTTACCCAATCAATATTCAGCAAGTCCTTTCCCTTTACCCTTTTTATCTTCTCCTTCTTAAACTACAACATAAGTCATCTCTAATTCATCATTTCCAGCAACCAAACCAATCCGAAATTCACATAAGGAAATGAAGAAGAAGAAGAAGAAGAAGAAGAAGAAGAAGAAGAAGAAGAAGAAGAAGAAGAATAAGATAAAGATAAACAAAATTAAACCATACCTTTTTAATCTATAACAATATCCTTTTGAACAACTATCATGCATGAGATTTTCTCTAAGATTTCTTAGAGATAATGGTTAATCAAGTTGTTGGAATAAGAAACTCTCCCTCTTCATCAAACTCAGCCGACCAACACTCATCACCATCTTCATTTTCTCTTTCCATCCACTACATTTCAACCTATATAATAATAAGGCAAATTCCCTAAATGATCCTTTCATTTTATTGCATGATGCCAAGATTTCCCACTAAATCTTGCATGTCACAACTCATTCCCACAAACTAGTCTATTCATAATTCAACCCCACTAATTAACCTCTTTCTTACATTAGCCTCTCCACTATTCTTAAATTCTCAATTGACCCCATAAAATGTCATAATTACAAATTTATCCCAAATTAATACTTTTTACTTCAATTACACCCTTGAATATTATTAGACCAACAATAATAATTTAATTATGACCTTATAAAGTTCATACCATATAATTTACACATTTATCACATAATTATTGATAACTTAATAATATTTTTGTCTCAATTAATATCTTAACTCTTAATAATTCATCTAATAATGCTCAATTAGACTTTCATAATATGTATTTGCCCTTGAATTCTACTAGGGCCTATTTTGGGTCCTTACATTGACTCTGGTCAACAACCCAAACTATAAAGAACTCTGGTTCTACTCAAATTAATGGAAGGCTTATATACCTTAGTATTTGTTTAAGGGTTTTAGTTAATTAAGTCTCATCATACATGGTTGGCATACATTGGTATGCATCCTACATCTATCACATAAATATAAGCATACAAATATGGTATAGTTATGGACTTTACTACATTGATTTCCCCAAGCCAAGAGGGAAATCAAAAGGTCACACCTAGGTAGTATGCATGATTCAAACAAGAAAAAAATAATTGCATTATCTTTAAGCTTGTTGGATCTCTATCCGGCCCATTTTGCTCCTTGATAATGGTCTCCATCTCTATTTCTAATTCTAATTCTAATCTAAGTAATCTAATTACATATTAAAATTTGAAAAGAAATACAAACCAAAAAAAAGTGGCCAGGACATGAAAATCCTCATTGGGCCAAAACATCCATAATGCTCAATCACATTGGGCCTTGTCCTTAACTATCCATCATGCCAATCATACACCCTTATATGCATTTCTAATGCATCAAGTAATGGATTATTAACTTTGTTTCAAATCTTGAAATATTCTTTTGAGTTATTTTAATAATGTGATCAAATTAGGAAACTTTTTCATTTTGAAAACTTTCATTTTAGGAAACCTTTTTGCATGTATGTGTTCTTGCCTTAATAATCAATCCAATTGATTATTATTTAAATATTAATTGATTTTTTAATTAATTAATCATATTAAATAATTAAAAGAATCAATTTTGGAATTAAGATAAAGGGTAGGCCGAAACCCACCAAATTAAACCCTAAATGTGTTCACACACAAACTAGTTTTGTGTCTATTGGACCATTTGGGCCTTTTGGAATGAGCCACGCCCACTCCAGCCCTCAAAACCCATTAATAAACTTAATTATTGTTTATAATATTTAATTTAAATCAGCTCCTTGGGCCCACCAAGTCATTCACTAATTTAAACCAAGTCCGTAAAATATTATTAAGCCCATTAAATGGTTTTAATGAATTAAAATTAATGCAATTAATTTAAGGCCCATTTTAATTAATCCAATTAATTAAAAACACTTAAATATATCAGATATATCAGATTTATAAGATTAAAAATTTTTCTAAGCAAGAACACTAATTTATCGAACTTTTCGACTAAACTAGTTTTCATGCAAAACTTATTTGATTTTAATTTTGTTTGATCATATGGCTTAATATCACATATTAAACACATAAATTATCATATAAATGATCTTATAATGGATCTATAAAAAAATTAATTTAGAACAGCCACTAAAATTAAAAGCTATTCACGCAAAAACCAAAAATTCTTTTCTCAAAAGAATCGTTTTTATTTCCGTTTTATATATTTGATCACACTTATATCCAGAAATCAATATTTCTCATTCATGAACAATCAAATATGATATTTTAAAGTTCATGAAATAAATAACTCAAAAAATAAAAATTATTTCGTAGAAAAATATAGAATTATATATTCATGGCAAAACCGAGGCTCTAATACTATATTGTGAATTATCGGTTACATGCATCTCATACATAAGTGAAATTTAAAATTTTTAACCAATATATCTGATCTTACCATGAATTTAAAATATACCTTTTAATGAGAAAAAGAAAAATCATCTTTGATTTTTGTTGTACAGTTGGTGGAGGGTAACTATCTTTTAGGCAGGCTCTGTTTAGATTAGTAAAATCGACACACATTCTTAGCTTCCCATTCTTCTTCTTTGTGAGGATCACATTCACTAACCAGCTTGGGTAATGGAATTTCCTAATTATCATAGCTTAGATGAGTTGATATACCTCTTCAGAAATTAACTTGTTGCGACCAAGAGCGTTGCTTCTTAGTTTTTGCTTAAATGGTTGGAATTTTAAATCCACATTGAGCTTGTATTGGGAATTATCGGTTACATGCATCTCATACATAAGCGAAATTTAAAATTTTTAATCAATATATCTAATCTTTCCATGAATTTACAATATATGCATTAATAAGAATAAGAAAAATCACGTTTGATTTTTGTTGTACAGATGGTTTTCCTTCGCATAGGGTTGTTGCAAACCACGGTGTCCAAAATTGAACATCTCCAATGAGTAATCCACACTAGAGAATGATATAATGAACCAATAATTGGTAGAAAAAAAGGGCTGGCCGAAAACCCTAGAAGCTAGCTTTGGGAGTGGCGGCTCGAGTAGAGAGAAAAAGAGAAGAAACTTTTCTTAAATGTTCACACACACTTAACCTTAATTCCCCATCACTTGGATTTTTGTAGTTAGGTTAAAAATCCAACTTTATAATGAGATTGGACTCTTTAAAATTGCTGGAGAATTCTTAATTGGGCTTCTGGAATTATTTATAATTATTTGGGCTCAATTAAATCCAATTTAAGCTCTTTCACAAGAGACTATGCATAAAACCCACAAACTAGGACCTTTGTACATATACTTGGATTTAATTACCCAAATGAATTCTATATCCAACAAAATTAAATATATAGGCTCTATAACAATTATGTAACATATTTAATTTATTTTGGTCCAAGAAATAGGCCTCTAATGCCTTCTGTTTTGGAGTTGGCGTGTGGCCCTTCTTCTGGAGGGTTTTTGCGCCAACTTCACTTCTCTGGGCCTCTGTAATTCCTCCAATGGATCTATTAATTATTATATCAGTCCTATAACACTTATTTTCCAATAATAATTAATTATGAAATACATTATTTCAATTAGGTCCAATTTTATAGAACATTTCTTAAAAGTTCCGCGAACAATTTTACTTGATCTTAATTAATTAAACTCTTCAATTAATTATTCTCTTATTCACTTCTCTATTCCCTTAATAATATCAAATATTATTATCCTTGTCATTTTACCATTTTATCTTTTTTCTCTATATGTGTGTGACCTATTGGGTTCCTGTCCATATTAGCAGTATAATATGTAATTGTGAGTTATAATCAAAACTCACATGATTTAAACTCCTTTAAATCATTTTACCAATCCCCATTGATATTCTTGATACATTATTATACAAGTCATAATTGGCCTCTACCTAGGCATCATTACTACCTAAATGTCAGGAAAGTCAAGTGAATTGACTATACTCTTCCATAGAAACAGTTACCGTGCAATTACTCCTTTCACCACTCTTATCTCAATTAGATTCTGAATATGGATTTTTGTCAACTCATATAAATCTAATTATGTATGTTCTATTAATTTAACCATTGTTCCCAAAATGTCCTTTATGGATCTTTATCCATCTTGGCATATTACAATAGCCCAAGATTCTCTGAACAAGGCAATTATAGAATCATGTAAGATAACTTCCCTTATTAAATCTGGGATGGTGAATCCTTTGTCAATCACTCAACTATCTTCAAGTAGGTCATGATATACCCAATCTCCTAACTATGTTCACTCCCAATTGGAAGTAATCAGTTATGGAGTCAAAATATACCACTTGCTACTTAAGATTACTTTGGTGATCTCAAGTCTAAGGATACTTGCACAACCGCTATGAAGAGATTCCTCACTGACATAGATTAAATATCCATGTGAGGATTCTCTATGCAGGTCTCCAATGAACTTGTTCTTCTAACAAGCATTCACATGTTAGCTTTGATTATCTTTTATAATCACAGTTATGAGAACCACTGCTTGAACCATTCAAGAAGTATAACATGTGCTAGTCTATCCGAATTATCAATGCCCTATCTTGTTAATTCTATGACTAGGGATATTTAGATATTAACACATTTGCATACAATAGACATCTCATATCATGAACACTTTCATGATTGCCTTTGCACTGTGTTTATAATATCTAGGACTTCATTTATTAATTTAAGATTTACAAACTCATGTATTTAAAGATAGCATTAATAAATGAACGATGCATTTTATTAAGAATATAAACTCATACATATGAAATACATCCCTATTACATAGGCTCTAGGGCATACTCTCTAATAGCTTGTACATGATTATTTTAGGGTCTACACTAGGGTTGTCTTCTAGTGGCCAAGAAAAAGAATTTTAGTTGATCATTAATATTTGAGTGACCTTTAATTTCATATGTTTTTATAATATGATCTGATCATCACTTTTTTGCTAGGAGCTCTCTTATAAGTGACTAAGTCTTCCTAAAGGTTCATTTTTCACTTCCCTTTCTCTTTTTCTTTTACAAATTCAACATAGGTCTATTTCCCTTCCTTTATCATAGTTACATAAGCTTCCCTTGAGTCCTTTTAATTGCCTCAGAGTATAGTTATTCTCTGCTTTGTTATCACCTTTATCACTTATATATCTGATGCTCATAACAACTCTTATTTGGAAAAGCATAGATCATATTAGATAACATTATATGCAAAATGCATATCTATGACCATAAAAAGTGCATATGCAGGTATGCATGATAATTTCACCGCCTAGATGCAAAAAGAGATCAATGGAACTTACCATAGGAATAGTCACGTTCCTAAGTTTGATTAGAAAGATATTATTCGATTTTAGCTTGCTGACTTATAAGTTTATTTTCCTATATGCCTATAAGTTTAACACATTAAAAGTATTTTCATTGTCCATCGGGATCTTTTATACCAAAATTTTTTTAATCGCTGCCTGTATTACTTAAGCATCTTTATGAAAAAATTTAAAATCTCTTTCATCTTCTATAGATATAACAATCAAAGGTAACTTCTCGAGCTAAGTTAAAAAGTAAACCTATTCTACCTTTTTTTCCTCTTGGAAAAATCTTCCCCATAAGATGATCTTCCTATAATCATATTAATCACACCTGCTTAGTCATTGTCTATCTACGTCTTTTGGCTTTCGTCTCTCCTTTCTATTAGAACCCAATCATCCTCAATTATCTTGGGACTTGTAAGGGCTCTTGAGTGGCTGCCTAATAAAATTTTGCAATGACCTTTTTCTATAAAAGCTGCTCTATATCATTTTTCAAAGCTTTGTATTCATCTATTATATAAATTATGTCTTTGTAGAAATCACATAACTTACACTTATCCATCTATCTGACATTTTCTTTAGCCAATTGACTTTCTTATATTTCTCTTTGATCTATAATACTAAGTTGAAAAGAGAATAATTGAGCGTGGCATAGATTTCAGCTAGAATGTTAAAGTGGACATAAGATCTTCCTTCCTTAGATTCCTTCATTTCCTATTACTTTTCAATGTGTTTGCTCTTTTTGGACTCTTAGTCATATATCCTCCCACGTGACAACATTGTGTCCACCTAAGAAACCCGAATGTCATTGATCTATTCTTAGAATATCATCCAACTGGATGTATTAGTTTGCTTGTCCATCAAGTTAGCAAAATCATCAGAGGTTAGGTGGTCGAAGACTCAAACAATCATAAATTTCTCACAATCTTCGCCAAAGTTGGCATCGCTATCTCTAGGTGAAAATTTTTAATTTCAGAGGCCAACATTTGAAACATATCCATATAGTTTTGAAGACTTTCATATAGTTTTTGTAGTAAGTTACAAAGATTATTTGCTATCTATGGCATTCTCACTTGGACTAGGTATCTAGTGTTGAACATATCCTAAATCTATTTAAAGGTAGAGATTGATCCTAGAAGGAGGTCATGGAACCAATCTAGGGCATTTCCCACCAATGTTATAAGGAAAACCCCATAGAAAATTCACCATCGAAAGAAAACATTTGGCTTTGGGTGAGGTATTTTGATAGATGACATATCGAATCTATTTTACCTGTATACTTAGGCATCCTTATCTCTTTGAAACTTTTAGAAGTTTTACTTATTTAATTTCCAAAGGAAATGGTATTTCCATCGAACATAGGTTTCTTAGGCTGACCCAATTCAAACTTTTTGATGTTTTGAAGAAATAATTTTTCATATTTTTTGCTGTGTTTTTTTATTATTTTCTCCCTTCCTTTTAATATTTTCGCTTTTGGGGTGCACATGAATAATAAGTCATCTCTTATAATAATTGAAAGGGAACACAATGGTTTATAGGGCTTGTTATATAAATTATACCTATCATATCAGGTATGAAAGGGAATTGCTCTCCCTTTACCATTGCCCTTGTAGGATTACTTACATTCATCTAATTGAGTGTTAAAGCAATTTCTTCCTTCTTTAATTACTATACCTTTGGCCCATAACCTCATTCTTCTTTCCTTTCATACCATGTTTTCGGCTTCGTAGTCCCTAGTAATTGATTGAAGTGTTTTGTCTTTCCTAATTGAATGCATGATTTTACCCTACAGCTTGTGACTGAAGCCTTTAATAAGGCCTTTTAAGTCTTGCATAGTTATAAAGTTGGAGTGATCTAGCCGATCAATGCCATCAAAGAGACCTTCATCATCAAAAGCATATAAGAGATGTTTTGGAATTCTCTCTCTAGTAATAGTAGATTTGATGCTTCGGCTACCTTTAGAGTGTTATGAGTGCTAGATCTGTCTAGGAGAATCTCCTATCATATACTCTTAATGCAAGCATCAAATGATAATCTCACAAAGATAAAGGGATCAGCACTTCGAATCTTAAATCTATTAAGTTTAGAAAGATAAAATCTAGAGAAAGTCTTGGATAAATCCCAAAAATCCTTTAGCTATTGGAATTGAAGGGTTATTTATAATGCCCATATGTTGCATGTTGAAATGATGATAATCGAGTGCTAATGATGGTTATTTTGACAATTGTAGGATTAGGTCTATTAATGTGTTTGATTAGGCAAAGAAGGAAGCAGAAATGCTAACCATTCAATGGCACCATCCTGATTATGTCAAATGCTTATAGGATTTTGATCTAGTCTAAAATTTAATTAGGAATTGGGCTTTGGATTAGGAATTGAGTGTGTGTGTGTGTGTGTGTGCATGTGTGTATAATTATTATGTTAATCGCAAATTCTTCATAGTGGATGCTTGAAATTCAAAAGTGTTTTTCTACTTTAGTAGATAGTTTGAATTTTCTGACAATTCTTTGTAGCATTTACAATTATACAAAATTTGTTGTGATTTCTTAATGGGTTATTTTATTTCAATGGTTGTTTTGTTATTTAGGTTAACAAATTAGGCCTTTACAATATTTCACAATGTGATGTTGTTTTGCTAATTTTTATAATTCAAGTAGGAATCATAAACTTAAAATTATTAATTAAATTTTTTATTTATGCTATGAAGGTTTGGATTAAAATGGCAAATATTATTATGAAATTGCAATTCCACTATGAGGGAAGATTGGTTACTGACCCAATCACCAGGGATGTTAGGGGTGAGATTCACGATGAAATTATAAGATGCAGTGTAGATAAGATGCATATTATTAGGTTTAATAAGTAGGTAAGAGCATTGGCTTATCAAAAGGTATTGGGGTTTGCATGCACTATTAATAAAAGTATTCATTTTCACAAGGTAAATAGTGATGCATCTATTCTAGATCTAACTAGTGTGCTTGCTAATGGGGACTTTATAGATTTTCACCTTTTGCATATGATTGATACTCCATGTTTAAGTGATACAACATTAGATATTAAGGGCAGTGGTGAAAATATGAACCCTACTAAGGTTAAAAATAGGCTTTCAAGTGATATTAATCGGCTTTATGTTAAGGCAATATATAAAGGCAATTCAAATGGTATAAATACACATGATAAAGACAAGATAAGGAGCTAACTAGAGCTATTAGGAAGGGTTGGTCCATTAAATTTACAATTTGATGTAAATTTTTCTAAGTTATTTTTACATTAAATTGTTGGATGCAAGCTAGTTCAAGTGAGAGATTGGTCCATTAATCAAGGAACACTAAAATGCTGCTCAAACAAATGTTGATTTGGGTTTTAAGCCATATAGGCTCAAATGGAAAGACATGAATGGAATAACATAAAGGCAATTGCATTAACATAGTGCACAAACCTAAGCAAGCAAGAGCACCAAGTCACAATCTACTAGGATCTATTATGACTTTGATTTTGTGGCAATGAAAATTTCTGATTGTGGAATTTCATCATTCTATGCTATATTAGACGATTCATTGAAATTGTCAAATAACTGTTGGATTTTATTAGAGATGACTCAATTAAATAAACTTGAAATTTGATTTATTGTAATATTTTACAATCAAAATACATTTAACATTAATCCACTCAACATTAATCTACTCAAACACACACCTCACACTATATAATTTCCTCTCCCTCACATATAATCTTACACACTAAAAAATTTATGCACACACTAACACATAGTATTTTACTCTCACAAATGCACACACTCACCTGTCTCTTATATTACACACATCTATTCTAAGAACATTAAAATGGAGCCTAAGTGCTCCTTATATAGATTTACTAAGTCGGTTGTTAACTAATGTAGGTTTTTCTATAATTTTCTAGATTAAAGTGCAAGTTGGTGATGGCACCTTATTCAACACTCCCCTTCATCACCAACTTTCTCTTTTTCTATTTCTTTGTTACTCTATGTCCATCTTAATCATTAAATTGTTCTTATTGAATTGATCTTTATTTTGACTTCTTTTTCAAACTTATTAAGTGCTTTCTCTTTTCAATGATTTCTTTAATTGTTTGTTACTCTTGTTCTAGTTTTATTATCTCTTTCCAAGTATCTACAGAAGTTAAAAATTCTTTAAGAAATTTGACATACATCACATTCTCCTTAATTTGTTCCTCAATCTCTTATGCTTGCACTTTGACTTCTTACTTATTGATCGCTTATGGCTATTTTTCCAATTCTTCTTAAGTCACCTCCTCCACCTCATTATAATCAACTTCTTCACTAATCCTCATTATATGAGTTGATTAATTTTTTACCAACTTGTCATTACCTTTTTTAAAGCTACCTTCATCTTTATTTTCTTTAATTTCTTCTTTTACAAAAAGTTCGAATGCCTCCAACTCCTATTCTTCTTCATTATTAATTTATACTTTAATGTATTTCACATCTTGACATAAGCATGGCTCATTCAAAATCCAAGGACTATCAAAGTTGGTCGCATCTTTTTCTTCTTCCACTGGCCCAAGCAATGCCCATATGGCTAGAGCATCCCATTCATTATCACTATTTACTATGCAATTGTATGAAGCTTTCTTGTTTCTTTCCTTAGATGTTTTTCTTACCAATAATCTTGTGCATGATTTCCTTTCTTCCCACGCTTGAAACATTCAACATTATGCTTACGAGATCCATTACCTCGATCATCTTTTTTACCTTGACCTTGTCGAGCTCCCTCTGAGGATGACCTTCCTCTTTTATTCTTTTTACCTCTCTCATCTTCATCACTTTCTTCTTCACTACTATCTGCTTCTTTTAATCTTCCTTTTGAAGATTTGAATTTCAAATACTTTAAACCTTTTGATCCATATTTTCCTTTACCACTAAAAAGTGCATCTTTCTTATTTCTTACAAAGGCCTTCACCATTCGTACTGCCAAACGTTCTTGAATGGCCAGTAGATTCTCTAATGCTTCTAATGTTGGTTGAGTTGGCCAACCTTGAATAGCTGTTATTAACCCTTGGTGCTTAAGGTTTAATTTATGGATAATAATTCTTCTTTTTCGCAATGCATTGATTTTAGACTCTAAATCCAATTCTAAAATGTTGTTACACAATGGCTTCACCTTTAAAAAGTATTGATTAATCATCACCTTCCTTTTCTTGATTGCTATTAATTCATTCTCTAAAAGTTGTAGCCTTATTTCATTTTTCTTCGAATAACGAGATGTAAGAATATACCATGCCTCCTTAGGCATGCTCGCATCTTTTATATATCTTAAAATATCATTTTCAATAGAAATTTTGAGAGCAAATAAAGTCTTACAAAATTTTTCCTTCTATTATTAAGTTGTAGTTATGGATGGCTATGTTCCTGTGACTTTAGGTGTTGCGGTCTCGCTACCAACAACTATCTCCTATAATTCCCGGCCCTCTAAATAGAATTATATAATAGTTTTCCATGAACTATAATTGTGATCATTTAACTTTTTCATCATGCCCAAAAATTGAAAGTATGCTGTTATGACTCTTTAATTTTCTCAAACTTTATCAAGTAAGGTTGGTTTGTGGCTAACAAGCTCCATAGTCCCGAACTATGCATGAATAATGACTTTCTTTCTTGACATACCACCGATATCCCAAATCACTAATACTTCAATCTTTTGGTCCCTGACTAACTTGGCTCTAATATCACTTGTTGGATTTTATTAAAAATGACTTAATTAAATAAACTTAAAGTTTAATTTATTAATTGTAATATTTTACAATCAAAATACACTCAATATTAATCCACTTAAACACACACCTCGCATTATATAATTTCCTCTCCTTCTCACATAATTTCACACACACTTAAATTTGTGCACACACTAACACATTATATTTTACTCTCACAAATGCATGGACTCACTAATATCTCATATTACACACATATATTCTAAGCATATTAAAATAGAGCCTAAATGCCCCTTATATGGATTTATTAAGTTGGTTGCTAACCAATTTAGTAGTTTCCATAATTTTCTAGATTAAGGTGCAAGTAGGTGATGGCACCTTATTCAACAATAATAGGTCCATTTAAATGTATAATTGCACTTTCTATTGTGTTTAGCACTTCAATTGGATCCATCTTTTGGCAAACTAGATTAATAGTAAAAACTACATTTACACTAGTTAGAGTTACTAGCTAAATCAAACAAAACAACCCTAACTTTATTGCATTAAGTGCTAATACAGTATATCCTATCATTGAACAATCCCTTCCATGAATATTTGGCAAATATATTTTCTTATCCATTTTATTGAGCGTTCAAAGAACCAGCATAACTTTCTTACAATGTTTAGAAATTGGTGGATCAATCCACATGACATAATTACACCATCAACACTCTATAAAAGAAGAAAAATTTCAAATTAAATACCATGCAAAATCCAATATGAAAATTAAATATTAATTTACAGTTGTTACAAACACCAAACATTGGGCATCCTAAGAATCACCTGCTCAGATCAATCAAACCACAATCATAAAGGTTTAAGTTCTACATTGGTTGATCGATGCTAACTATTTTTTCTCTAACAAATGTTAATGTTAACTAATTTTGCACATTTATTGAATATTTAAAATAAAAAAAAATTAGTAAAGGAAGAAGGAGATGAAGAGATGAAGAAAGAGTGCTAATGGCAAAAATAAGGATGAAGAATAAGAAAAAAAGTTGGATTTAATAAAAAAAAGGCTTCATCTACTCAATACTTCAATGATCTATCCATCATAAAAAAGAGGTGTGGTAAAATGTTATTCTTATGGTTTAATTTCTTTACATGTACATGAAATAGCTCATTGGTGACACTGGCAGGATGATTTCCATTGTAGAATCACGGTTGTATGAAATCTTTACCTATTAAAAGATCCAACAAATCAAACAGCACTTCTACTAAGGTAAACTAGGGAAGCCATAACCATTACCATTAAATTGAAAATTGCATGCATATGTAAGTAATGTAGGGACTTATATACTATTTTGTTCAATCCATACACATGTAGGGTATTCAATTTTATTTTGGATTTTAAATTATTAACTTTAATATTATATGTTTATTATTGTAATTTGCTTAATTGTATTTAATTTGTCATCAATAATTTGATCCAAATTATAATATATACTTAGTTGTAAAGGTGAAATTTATTTCACTAATAAAAATTGTGTACAATAAATAATTAATTATAATTTACACTTCAAAAATATCTAAAATTAGATTTTAAATTTGGGATTAATTACAAATTTTTAGGCCTAAACTATAGGGTACTTCTCAATGTCAAAGCCAATATTTGGAACCTTGCATTGTTATTCCCGAACTTCGAGTTCCCTTTCAATTAATGGACTCTATCCAATAATTTATTAACTTTTAATCGATCTTGCTGATTCTGGTAAATCGTGGGCCCACCTTGCCAACTAGGATGCCATGTCACCCTTGTTTTTCTTTAAAAGGTTCTTTAAATTTTTGAGGCCCTAATTTCTATACCATACTACTCTTCTTCTTCTTCTTCTTCTTCTTCTTCCTAGCTTGATTCTATATGTGAGAATTTATCTCTGCTACCATGGAAATAACAAAGCTTACATCTCTTACTTCTCTTTATACTCAAGCCAAAACTCATTTTAACTCTGCTTCTCAGCTTTCTCTTCCTTTTTTTTTGCCAAATCTTTTCCTTTCAATTCCATTCTTACTTTTATTTCATTATCATTGTCTAAATTTTATGAAAAAAAATATCATCATCATAAATCTTTGTGAAAATGCCTAGTAAATCTCACAGGATTGGGACCAACTATTATTGTGTGACTTAAAACCCAAGGCACAAGACCTTTGTGATCTAAAAGTAGTGAATTAGGCCTTTTTTTCAGGTGGTCCAGTCTAAACCATCAAAAAATCAGAATATGGATCCAAAAGAAAGCAATATTATTATTTTCTAAATTTGAAAATATGTCATTTTTCACGATTAGTTGTTGGGCTTTGTTATTTAAATTTTTCCTCGTTATTCTTTATTAAAAGTAATAAGATTTTTTTATTATGATTTTCAAATCTAATCTCCATCTTTGTATAACATGAACATGATATATATATTTAAGAAATGCATAAATAATTAGCAGTTCAAATGAGAAAAAGCAAGTGCTAAATTAGCTCCTAATTAAAGCATATTTTTGGTTGATTTTGGTTATAGAATATTGCAAATATTACTTCTCTAATGCTAGAAATTTACATTCCATTTATTCTTAAATAAATAGCTCCTAATAAAAACATATCTTTGGTCTAATATCATGGCATAATAATAGAGATAGACTAATGGAAGAGCACTTCCACTTTGCTCTGTTGTTAGTAACTTTGATTTTCTTATAATATCAACAAACAGATCCAAACTCTTCAGTGTTATTTTCCTAGGCATTAGGTAAGAGTTTGAAACATTACAAACTCTAAATTGAAGAAAAAACAAATAATCATTCATATTGAAGAAAAAACAAGTGAAATGCAAATGATCAAACAAAGAAGAAAAAGAAGAAGGGTGACATGGCATCCTAGTTGGTAGGGTGGGCCTACATTTTATTTGAATCAACAAGATCTATTAGTTTTAAACGGATTATTTGATGGAGTCCTTTAACTGAAAGGGAATTCAAAGTTGAGAACTAGCATTGTAAAGTTTCAAATGTTGGATCTGACATTGAAAAGTATCTTATAGTATAGGCCTAAATTTGTAATTAACCATTAAATTTTACTTTAATTTTAAATAATATTGTTTTATCAAATTTTAACATAAAGACCTAGTATCAATTGAATTTTTATACTTCTTATGTTATTATATGGATTTAACTCTTTCTATGTTAAATAAGAGTTTTTATTTTTATAAATAATGTTAAATTAAAAATAATTAAAAAATGGTGTTAATTGGTGGTTATTTAGTAAACCCACCATCATCACAATAATAAAATAGAATGGGTTAGTTGAGTTGTTTTGTAAAAATTGATTTTAAGTAAATAAATTTTTATGGATATCGACATTCGAATTTTAAAAACTCAACCAAAAAAATAAAATTTTTTGTTACATTTATTTTTTAAAAAAATAAAACTTTAATGTTAGTATATTTTTTATTTTTTTCAATGACAAATAATGTAATATGAGACAATACAGTATTCATAACAATTCATACTTAAATAAAAAAATATATTATATAAAAATGATAAATTTTGATTTCCATGTCATCAATAATTCGATTGAGAATACTATCTTATGTATACATTTATAATGTGTATAATGGTTGGAATGTGGAATAAAACTTTGTTTTAGAGAATGTTTTTTTTATATACTTAAAATTATAAAAACTATAATTTTTATACATTACATATATCATTCTTTACATTACATTTACTTAGTACAATGTGATATTTACAGAGACAAAACCCAAAATATTACTTCATACTTTCCCTTCTTGTTTCTAGTGTTGGACTTGTTACGGCATATCTTGTCCCTAAGAAAGTCCAAGCTTTATGTACCTACACAGATAAACACCCGTGCTAAGCTATACAACTTAGTAGGAAACATAAATCATTAGGATGACCTCTCACCAAAGTCATCAATAACATACACATGTATGAGAACATAGTTTTTAATATAATATCTATAGTAGATAACATGTTCATAATATTGCAAAACGTTATGATATCTATAATATAATATAATATCTATAATAGATAACATGTTCATAATTAGGAATAGTTATTATATCTCCATTAAAACCTCAACTTGTGGTTTAAGAGTATATTATTTCCGTTAAACTATTTAATAAAGCAGTTATTTATGTATATAAATTTATACAAGTTACCTATATATTGATGTGTAATTGCCACCTTACCAACCTTGTTATAAGCAGCGTTTATGTTTGGTTTTATCTTTTACTACTAATATATTTAGTCCTTTAACCTCTTATTGGCTTTGTATACATTCCCATAACTTTTACTTGTGTGTATAGTTATGCAATTTACTTGATTCATATTTATTATTCCTGGTTAATTTTAGCGACACCCGTGATTTTCTATATATGTGTGTATATACAATCTAAATTTATAGTTGAATCTTAGTGGTAGTTCTAAAATGATAAAGCATAGTCAGTTAGTTCTCTAAGTTTCCAACCTGACTAACATGATTCCTTAACATACAAATGTTTATGTCTTTTGACGGTTGTTACCATATTTATCTTGTATATTTGTTAATAGCCTTAATATCCACATGGCTTTCATATATGTATGCATGCATAAGTGATCCAGTCTATAGTTAACTTCAAGTATTTATCTACTTATTATTAAATTAATTATAGGGGTCTATATGCAAGCCTAATTAATGCATAACTCCCACTACAAGAAAAATGCAAAATAGCGAGGAAAAAAGTCCTCACTAAATGATAATTTTTCGTCGCTAAATTAATTTAGCGAGGAAAAAAATTTTGTAACAAAAGTCATCCTAGCTGAATTTAGCGAGGACTTTAATCCTCACTAACTTTTGAGAGGAAATTAGCGAGGACTAAATCCTTGCTAATTTTGCAAGGATTTAGTCCTCGCTATATTTTGCGAGGAATTAATCCTCGCTAACCTTTGCGAGGATTTAGCCCTCGCTAACTTTTGCGTTACCCTCACAAAATTTAGTGTGGACTAAATCATCACAAAATTAGCGAGGACTTAGACCTCGCAAAAATTAGCAAGGACTGATATCCTCGCTAAATTCAGTTCGGATGACTTTTGTTACAAATATGAGATTTATCTTCGCTAAATGTCGATATGAACTTATTTTTATTAATTTAATATGAAAATTTCATTATTTAAACAATAAACTAAAAAATAACAAATTTATATTTACTCAATATTTAATATACAAAAATATATATTAATAAATAAATTGTTATTTACAAGTGTATAACATTGCTAATAATATATCTAAAATGATACATGCATATATAATAATAACAATGAAAAATCATAAACAACTCATAAAATGTCAGTTGCTTCTAGTTCGTATATTTGTGTATTGATTGATTGCAGATAGTCAAGAACTCCTTCCACAATAGAATTTGCTGGCTTCTACATATCAGCAAAAGAGAACTCACTTATATGAAGGTATAAAAGAAAGTTAAAGCAAACTTTGCACTTAGAAAGAATTTCATATAAGAAAAACAATTCATAAATTTCTAGCATTGATTGTTCTTTCACAGCCTATGAAGCATGCTTTCAAACCATGACATCATTGTTCATGTCAAGAAAAACAAAAATATATATACAAAAAATTGTATCTTTGTGTCTATAGTGTTAGATATTCAAAACATTTGCCCATATAAATATAAAATAGGTAGCTTGCCACGGGTCCTGATGAGAAATTGTATTAGTGTCTATTGTCTATAGTGTCTATTGTATCAGTCTAGCTTTTACCAGTTGTACCAAAGATGAGAAATTGCATTTGATGTCATTAATCTATTTATAAACACAGATGAGAGATAATAGAAGATGTGGGGATATACATATAAAATAAGGGAGTCCATGCTCCATTATGCAGATTGAGAACTTAAGGTCTTGGCCATGCATATATGAAACCAAAACTATTCGATGCTGCACACAAACACTAAAAGTAACAGACAGAATAAATCATACATGAAGGGGGATCAAGAAATTCCACAAAGCACAATGATTTTAGTTCTAAGATAAAACCAAGTGTTTCGGAGGCTTATGGTGCTTCCAAAGCACAATGATTTTAGTTCTAAGATAAAACCATCTAATTGGAATATAACTATCCAGATACTCTGCACCAAACGGATAAATTTATGTAGCCTAGAATTTTTCAGGTGTAAGAAAAGACTAAGACTTCATATCTGCATATTGTGCTAGAATGATAAAAACCTCTTCTCAAGGCAAATGATTCCAAAAAAATCAAGGGACTAAGAAATTTCAATAGCAGCAATGAGGATCATAATGTTCATACATGAAAACATGCATAGTGTTGCAACAAGTGCAAACCTTTTCCATCTCAATAGTGGCAGCTGAAATAACATCAATTTTATGAATCATTATGTTAGATAAAAAAAGGAAAAGCTATGTAAATACACATCTACAATTGAAATAAAAGTACAAAAATAAGTAGATATGTTTACATTCATATATTCACATAGTTGGTAATATATATTCACATGTTATGTATAATCTATAAAGTTTGATAAACTGCATGAATAGATTTTGGAGGAAATAAAATATTTAATACTTACATTTGAAGGAAAAGAAAGAAATAAAATTACCTGAGAAATGCAACCACCAAGGCCCATTCCTTCAAAAAATTGATGGAAAGTCAGAGCAGCTACAAGTGCCTTTATTGTGTTAGTGGCTTCAGTTCCATATATCCCATCATGGATTGAGCTACTAGTGCACTGCTTTAAATATTAAACTAGCAGTGAAAATTACTTTTCTTATGTAGCAGTCTATTATTGGCTTGTTTAATGAATCAAAGCATATACTTGAAGTTCAATAAATACCTATAGTAATCAGGATTTGGCGCAAAGGTGCTAGTGTTGAGCAAAACATAATTTCCACCAATCAGTGTTTGTCTGCAGTATGTTTTTTGTATTGTACATTGATGCCATTCCTAACTGATCCAAGTACCTGTTTGAGTAGTTTGGAGAAAAGAATGATTGGTGGCCAAGTTGAAATGAGTAAACAAAACACAAGCTAGCAGATTGCAGAGACTAAATTACCATAAACTAAGCACAAATGCATTTGTTACTAGATTATGCCTACTGTTATCTCTAACATAGATTAGGGTCTGTTGCTATTCTTAATATATATATATATATATTAAATTCCATGACCATTTGAGCAATACACATTAGGATTTTTTGAAAAATGAAAACAAGAGATTAAGAAAATTAAACTCTATGACCAATAAGAAAAGAAGAAACCAAAATGCGAAGAAAGTAAGCACCTTCAATCCTCTGTAAAAGCTTCTTCACCTTCTGCTTACAACCATCACAATGTATGTTCAATATGAGAAAATAGGTCTGCAAATAAAAAACAAAAGTACTTTACACATAATATCAAGCTGGTATTGTGGCCAAAGCCCTGAAAGTTAAGATGAGGGAAGAAATAGGCTTGAGAAGGAATATAACCTGTTTAATGAAAATTTTTAAGAAATCAGCCATCATTGCTTATAAATAAACTCCCAAAAATGCCTAGTCTTATATGTGTAGAAATAGAGTAGAAAAAATAGTGACTTTACCCCGTGAATGCATCTTACTTCAAAAATAAAAGAATCAGCTCCTAACCCTTTCAAAAGATAAGGATAAAAGCAAGAATTGAGAATCAAAATTATTTAAGTCAATGCTCGATGACATAGCTTACCCCGTGAATGCATCTTACACCCATAGCATGCCATACTAGTGTAGTTGTCAAAACAAAGTATAAAAGAAAGCATGAAAAGAACAATAAAATGCAAGTCTCATACCATTTATAACCGACAATCTCAAAAGCATTAATATGAAGTTCTCTTGTGCTAATCTATAAAAATTTCTCAATAAAATATTCTACAATATATATATATATATATATATATATATATATATAAACAATAATAATTAATAAAACAAATAAGCTTTAAAATTTGCAATTAGAATTTCGAATGTTTATTTTGTCAATCATTTATGAGAGGATTCTGCTAATTTTCTATTCATTAGTGTTAAAGATATTCTCATTTTTTAATTATGTGAATATTAGATGACAAAAATATCCTAACACTAACACATAACACTCATGTGAAAGCATAAAACAAAATTTATCACATGTTTGTAAGTTTCAATTTATTTATTATTTAAATATACTCTTGCCATGTGAAATTCATTCATTGGTCGTCTCTACCATCCCCATTGTATTCTTATTTACTTTGTACATTATACATAAATATTATTGGGATCATCTATTTATTTTTTTTTATAAAAATGAATTGTTAGTAGATTTTTTTTTCTGAAAATAGCAAATTATTACTAGATAAACTATGTCAAATATTAATATTATTAAAGGGGACCATTTTATCGCATGCTCTTAAAGACAAAGTATCATAGCATAGGTAGATTCTTTTTTATATCCTGATATTTTGTAAACTTGAGTGGAATGTAGCAATTCTAGTATTTATTTATGGGTTACATTTTGTTTAGATGGGATTAAATTAAACTTACTCCAATGAAAGAAAAGACAATATTGTAAAACAAATTTATTTTAGTTAACCTTCCATTATTTGGTTACTGTCATTAAAACACTTGTTGACGCCAAAATTAATCCTAATGAGGATTAATAGTTCTATATATAAATTTCATTAACAAAGATAAAATCAAAATCACAACTCTAACAAGTGAAATACTTACTTTCTGTTGCAATCAGCCCAGTATGATAGGTCAACTGTCCGTATTTTTCAAGCTAAATGTCCAGAAGCAGCTGCCAAAAAAAAAACAAAACAGCCACCCTACTCCGTCAGCAGCTGATAAACAAAATAGAGCACTTACTCAAATAACAGAAAAAACCAAAAACCAAAAAGAACACAGTCTAGACCCCAATAAACCCCACTGTAATTCACATCTATAAACTACCCATCCCATAATCTATTCATCTCATGTTAGACGGTAGTTGGATACCAGAATAAGAAAACAATAACAAAAAACATTTAGCAGAGTAAGGTATCAAGCCCCCAAACCAAGGCCTAATAAAAAAACAGCATAAGAGTGAGGTGAGCCATCTATCGCCACAAGGAAGAACCTAGTGAGCTTGAACAAAAAAAGCAGTCCAGGAACATCGGAGACAAGGATTAAACAACAGGAACAAGAGATGTATAGAGGTCAAAACTCAACTGTAACAGACAGATTATGTAGATCTCTGCCTATTCTTTACCATCCAAACCAAAACCAAATCCAAAGCAAACCTAATCGTCCGACACCTAATCGAAGAAGAAGAAAAAAGAAGACCAAGTCATGAGAACCACCAGAGATGGTACCACCAAACAAGAAGAAACAAGAAGATCGACATGTTTGTGTGGAATAAATGGGAAGTAAACTTACCATGTATGCATGAGAACCACCAGATGTGGTATGGCCGACTGAGCCACCGACAATACTTGAAAAATGGCGACAGCAGTAGATCCAAAATCGATAATTATTGGGAATTAGGTTTTTCTAGTTTTCACGATTTTGGGATATAGGCATAACTAAGAACGAGAGAGAGAGAGGAGAAACAATGTTTTAAGTACAAAGAGCCTTAAAAATGGGGATACCACCAAAATCATTATTGATCCCGCTCTAATATGGAATTAGAATATTAGGAGATTGGCTACATATCTTACCACACTAAATTAGCATGGAAAGTTTCCTTGCTAAATCTTTTATTTAGCAAGGAAAAATTACCTCACTAATTTGGGTGAAAGATACTCTCTAACAATTTTAAATGGTAAGAATTTAGTTATAGCTAAATTAGCAACAATTCTATTCTAGCTAACTTTTTTCATACCTTAAATACAATTAAATTAATTATTGACCCCTTAAATAGAAATAAGCATTTCAAAATATTAGCAAAAAAAAATATTTCTCTCTATAACATTTTGGAAAGTTTAATTGTATTTTTAATTGTCCCGTTATATTTTACACATATTTATTAATTAGTTAAAAAAATTTACCTAGCTAGGATTTATTTCTAGCAAAATTAGCGAGAATAATATCCTCGCCAAATACCTCATAAATCAAATGGCATATTACTCATGCTTTAGCGAGGGAATTATCCTGGCCAATTTAGCGAGGATTTATTCCAAGCAAAATTTGCAAGGATAATATCCTCGCCAAATGGTACATAAACAATATGGCATATGACTCACGATTTGGCGAGGAAATTGTCCTTGCCAATTTAGCGAGAAATTATTCCTAGCAAAATTAGCAAGAATAATATCATCGCAAAATGCCTCATAAATCACTATATTTATCACACTAATTTCACAATACTTAACCGTTAGCGAGAATTCATTTCTCGCAAAATTAGCAAGGATTAAGTCCTCGCTATATACTTCATGTATAATTAGTCACATTACTTAACCGTTAGCGAGGGATTTATCCTCGCTAAATCAGCCAGGATTTATTTCTCACAAAATTAGCAAGGATTAAGTCCTCGCTATATGCTTAATAGATCAATTTCACATTACATAACCATTAGCAAGAAACTTTTCCTAGCTAAATTAGCGAGACTTTATTTCTCGCAAAATTAGCGAGGAGTAAGTCCTCACTATATGCTTCCTGTATCATTAGCCACATTACTTCACCATTAGTGAGGAACATTTTCTCGCTAAATTAGCGAGGAGTTATTTCTCGCAAAATTAGCGAGGATTAAGTCCTCACTATATTCTTCATGAATCATTGGCCACATTACATAACCGTTAGCGAGGATTTATTTCTCGCAAAATTTGTGAGGATTAAGTTCTCGCTATATTCTTCATGATCATCAGCCACAATACTTAACCATTAGCGAGGGATTTATCCTCGCTAAATTAGCGACGATTTATTTCTCGCAAAATTAGTCCTCGCTATATACTTCATGTATCATTAGCCACATTACTTAACCGTTAGTGAGGGATTTATCCTAACTAAATTAACGAGGATTTATTTATCGCAAAATTAGCGAGGATTGAGTCCTCGCTATATGCTTCATAGATATTTTGGCCCATGAATTAAGAGTTAGCAAGAGTTCTGTGCTCGCAAAGTCGTCGCAATTATTCCCACCAAAATTTTAGTGCCCATGATTAGCTACAAGAAAATTTATTTATCGCGAAATTAGCGCAATATCTATTTTTCACTAGCCCCCAACAATATTTGCGATAAAAAATATTTTTCGTAGCAAAGTTATCGCTAAATGGTGCATTTAGCAACAAATTTCATTATCGTTGCTAATTTTCATCGCTATTCTATATATTTTTTTTGTAGTATCCTAATTCAAACTTATTTCTATTTTTTAATCCTGAGTGTTCCTTACATTTTACTATTGGGCTTACATGTGCTATACTCGTGATGATCTTCTTTTATTCATATGTAAGCTTTTAGTTTGTTAACACTTAATAGTTAAAAGAATTTTCCCAGTTTATATATATCACTTTACGGTGACATCAAAGTTAAAAGTTTATGCTTTGAATATTTTCACATACAATGGACAATGTTCTTTTTAAGTTTATCACATATTACACCGTAGATTACTTCACACGAAATATATAACGCATGTTACTGTATGTTTATAATATAGTTAATGACTAATTGTTAAATAGTTAGGCATGTCTTCGATTATAATTTATAATCCTAAAGGCAAAAGCATTAGGTAAGTTCAGTTTTAATTATATACATGTTATGCTATAGTATTCCATAATCATTTGCTCATCATATAATTTTTCTTAACCTTTATATCTTCTACTTAATATATATATATATATATATATATTCACATAAAGGTAATATTCAATTGAAATTATGAGATTCCATGTTATCGCTATTCAAGTCATATTCTTTACTATAATACTTTAACTATTTTCTATTTCAAGCTTGCATATCTTTAAGGATATGGATAACGGGTTACTATGGTACCCAAAGGTATTAAAAATGTGGACCTGAATGGGGTTAATCCTATGGACCCAAATGGAGTCAATTCTATAGGCCCAAACGAGGTCAAAACTGTGGTTTAAAATGGGGACATTCTTATGGCAGCTACAATATACCCTTATTGGTATGCTCATATATCCACATCCTAAACATAAACGTAAGCAACTATGATTCTTTTTTCTAACTTCTTTACTTTTTCTCTTTCCTACCTTATTTATCTGTAGCTTATTTGCATGAACATGTCTAGATTTAAAGAATCATATGCATATTCATTCATCTCTCTATATAATCTTATAATCTAGTACATATTATCTTAGTGAATTAGAATTAGTTATGTAATTAGAAGCACGTTAATGTATCATTACATTAGAACAGCTAATATTAATACATGTTCAAGCTTATATGCCATCATTCAACTCTTGTATTATAATTCATTTATAATTTGCTTAATCTAGTTGTCTAGTATGTATGCATACATGTACAAGGACCTTTTTATAATCATAGTAACATAACCTTAAACATTAATGCATTACTACAATTTCAAACATTAATGTAACTTTACCTTCCCTAACTATAATATCTTTAAACATCTATGTATCTCTTTATACCTTCCTTGCATCTTGTGTTTAAACATGTTACTACATGCTTCAAGCTCAATTTTTATGATCATACAAAAAGATTCAGCTTTCAGCTTCTTCATATGAATTCAAGGTCTATGAGTATAGTTTCTATTCCAATTAGAATCATGCAATTTAGATCTCTATAAATCATTTTATGGGTTAAAAATTGTGACTAAGTCTAGTAAACCCTAATACGAAAATTTACTAGTTTAAAGATAACATTTCTATTTCAGTTCCTTTACCTCTTTATGAATTATATCCATGTTTAAATCTTCTTAACACTTCTAAAGCATCATCTAAATTTATTTTATTGAAACAAATACACATATGCATAGTTTTAAATGTTCCCATACCTTGTTTAACCACTTTTCCCTCTCTTCCTTTCTACTTCTTTTTTCTTTCTCTCATTCGTCGCTTTTTCTTTTTCTTCTTCTTCTTCTTCTTCTTCTTCTTCTTCTTCTTCTTCTTCTTCTTCTTCTTCTTCTACACATATTAGATTTCACAAACAAATATTTATCCCTTATATCATTTCAAGCTTCCACAAATAAGTCTAAAGAAAAGAGTAGGAAGAGAAGAATACTTTACCTTTAAGTACTTTACCTTAAATTCTCTCTCCTACCCCCTTTGAGCAACCTTGAACATAAGACTTTCAAAAAAGGGAATTGATAAAAATAAGTAGAACTTTTTTATGTTTTAGGACCCCTTATATGGCCGACCACCTTTCTTGTTCTGATTCCTATGAATTTACTTTTATTTTTATGAGATTTCTAAACAAGGCTACATGTCTTCATCCTATTGGTCCCTTATTTGACCAATTTTAATTGGACTTCACTCCTTCTCCTTCCGTTAATTCCTATTTCTCTCTTTTATTTCAATTAAACCTTTATTTTGTCTTTCCTCTTAATTAGGCACATGTGTAGCATAATATGAAATGACCATATTGTCCTTCCTTCTTTAAATTAATTCCATTCAAGTCCTTTTCTACACATTCAATACTTGTCTCTTTATATTATCTCCATTATACATCCTAGACACACTCGATTACAACCAGTGTATAAATTAGGGCCTTATAGAATATATCTTGAAGAGTAGTGAGTTCAAAACTAGAGAGAATATGCAATTTTATAGTCTCAAATTCTTGAGGGAGATTAGCTAGAAAACTCATAATAGCCATTTGTTATCTCTGAGTTTGTAGCCTTAAAATATTTGTACTAAGTGGTAAAAGAACATTCAATTCAATATATATTTTGTTGAACTCCATAAAATAAGTTATGAGTGACTTGGCCTCATCCTTTTCAGCAAGATAAAAAGCCTTGCAAACATCATAGAAATGAACAACATTGCCTTTACCAGAATACAGAAATGTGAAATAATCTATTAGCTTTTTCACATACTCACAATGATCTAATAATCAATAAAGTTCATAATTTGTAACAACAAACGAGCATAATCTCTAAGCTATGTTTTATGGATGAGGGTTCTTCAATTAAATAATCATCTTTTTTAACACTTTACAAATAAATCCTTATTTTCCTACTCCATTCTAAAAAATTATATCCATTTAATTTATGTTCAGTTATTTTGGTAGGTACTGAAATATTTACCTTCAAAATATTAAAATAGATACAAATTTGTCATTAAAATTTATTTTTTAAAATATCCTAAAATATTGAAAATTGTATATATTTGCTCTTATCAGGTTAAATATAAATATTTTTATTGATGGCTAATATTAAAATATTTTGCAAATTTATCTCAAACTATTAAAATTGTCCACATTTGCATTTTAAAGTATTGAACAAGGACAAATTTGTAATATCTTTAATATTTTGAGGGGTTTTATCTGAAAAAAAAAACAAATTTCAATGGCAAATATGAACCATTAATTTAAAGGTAAATTTGGTTTTATCACCAAAATATAAGGAACTCATTTAAATATTTCAGTAGAATCAATTTAAAAAAAAAAAAGTTAAAATTAGAGAGTGTTTTTCAATTTTTTCTTAAGTGAATGGGATCTTTTAAAAAAACTTAAAATTATAAGAATTTTTTTTAAAACATTTTATAGTTAGTGGGGTCAATTATGGGGCAGCTACGCCCTGTATATTTTGTTGTCAATTTCAATTGCCAAGGGAAGATTTATCAGCATGTGTGTGAAAAAAAAAAAAAAAAAAAAAAGAAAGAAAAGAAGAAGAAGAAGAAGAAGAAGAAGAAGTCCAGAATAGTACAGATACAAAAAAGTGTAATTGAAGGTGCGCAGAATCTGGTACTATTCGGATATTTGCTAATATTCATCAGTTTTAAGAATCAAATATTATTATTGCCGCGAAAGTTCAAAATAATTTGATACAATTAGTGAAACTGGGGATATCTTGGTATATTTTTTTTTTATTTTTAATTATTAAATATACTGGCAATACAATAAAGTATTTTGAAATTAGTTTTAAAGAAAACATAAGTATCTAATATCAGAACGTTAAGAACAATATATATATATATATAATGTAAAAGTATTTTACAATTCAATTCGACCAAATATACATTAATTAACTTCACAAAACATAAGCTCAAGTTAGTTGACAAATGCTTACCATCTTATAGATATATTTCAATTTCAAATATAAATACATTTTAATTAATACTATATTTTTCAAAAATTATAAAATAAATAAATAAATAGACATATATTAAAGACAAATACAATTAAAAATTTAAAATATTTCAATATACAGTTAGATTATTAATTTTATTAATTTTTCAATAATGAACACTAGAAAAAAAAAATTAACATTGTATAATATTAACAAAATCAATAGCCAATATGCCATAATGGCTAATATATTTATAGTTAGCTTCTATTGATTTTAAATTAATTCAAATGTCATGAAATAAATGAAATTAATTTCCATTCCCGATTTTCGATTGGATACAAACTTATGATCCTTTAAAGAACCCCATTTATTTTAATTATTCATTTATTTGAAATGATTTATACGCTCTTATATTATATATTAAATTTTTAATTTCCTACTTGCTTCATGCAAACTCAAGAGCCCGTTGATGTGTGTTTACCCATTCAAGCACCAATTGTTTTTTGGACGGTTGAGATGCCTGGGCGGACGGTCCTCCCAGGCGGACCTTCGCCCGAAGCCATAAAAGGGTTTGTATGACGCTGCAATCATGATTGTCGGTGAAGACATTTTCTTAGGCCATTCTAGACCATAGGCCAAGATGGCCAATGAATTTGAAATTTGGTTATCTTTTCTTGGGACGTAACGGAATTGAAAGGACCTCGATTTTTCCTTAACTTCATCAATTGATTTCAAGGAGGGCTTGAACTTTTCTTTTCTCATGTTTCCCTTACATTCTGCTTGGTATGGACTAGCATTGAACCATTCTACACTTCTATCATTGTTAGGCTAATAATGTTTCTTACCCAAAAAAGACATGCCCCATATTCGACCATATTATTTGTAACCTTGGATCCCAACTTTTTGGCTTGTGGAATTAAGGTCAATCACAGTTTTCATTATTGCTAGCAGCATCATATGTCCTTTGGAAGCCTCAGCCACATCCTCTGATAAAGCTCTAGTATGGGCTCTTATCATTTATGCGTTAAACTGCTTCAACTCATCAGTTATTGAATTAGTCATCCGGCTTTGTCTCTCGTTAAATTCAAAAGGAGCTATGGTACCTACCATGGTTAGTAATGTTTAGCTTGGTGCGTGCATGACATGTCCACAGCATCTACAGTCAAAGGGTTTAATCATATCAGTTTGATTGGTTTAAGATAAGTTATAATAATACCTCAACCTAACGGAATAGCCTTTCGGATGGAGTAGCTTAGGCGTGCTTTTCCACAAGTCATCCTGTGTTGTGAACAAGGCTTCACAGCATTCTACGAATAATCGAACTAGGACCACAACATATATATAGAGAGAGAGAGCCTGTACAATCATGGGGAAAGAGAAAATGAAACCTTAATTAATTTACAAAGAGAAAATGAGACTGTACGACCATATACATAATCAAATTAACATTCTTTAGTTGCATGACAACACTTAAATGCGGGAAGAACTGGAGACGGTCCGTTCGTATCACTTTCTATACAATTTGCACAAACAGCCCTTTATCCCAGATTATCCCATTCAAATATGTGCATATTCACATTTAACTTACATGTGAATCAACCCTAAAACCTGGTCCACAATAACAAAAGGATAAAAAGCAACAACAGAATCCAAGATTGATCCTGCAACAAACCAGCAGAAAGGCTTCATTTCTCAGCAATCTGCTTCTTATCATCATCCCTTGGTTAAACAACGTCACCCTACAACATCAGCAAATGCTCTCTGCCTCTCCTGAAATATTAAGCAGCATCCATAGCTCAAAGGGGAGACTGCTCCTCGGTGAGGACACATAGGCTGATTCTTTATTTTCTTTACCAGATTTATCCACCAAGAATACCTACACACTGGTTAGCACTCACAGCTTGCATAAAAATACCTTCACAATGATTGGTTTTTCAGCTGCCATATAAGGCAGCAATGAAGATTTCACTGTTAACTCTTGTCTGGCTTCTCATCCAAACTGTCTCTTGGGCTCTCCAGTGAATCCCCAGAGTAAGACCCATCTGGCTGACGAATACAGATGTTTAAGTTGGCGGATTGGAAAGGTTCCTGGATGATCCACCAACACATGGCATCAGCAAATAAAATTAATGTTATAGAACAAGACAATACTAGAGAAACTTTGGGTCCAAAAGGGAGGTCTATCCTATATGAAAAATCCGAGACAAATGCAAGTCCAATTGATATAAAGGAAGGCATTTTCTTCCAATTCTGGACACACCTTAACAAGCCTTTTGTAATTAATAAAGTTGTCCAGTATAATATAATTTAGAGCTTAAAAACATGCCCTAATAGATCACCAGGAAAAAAAAAAAAAAAAAAAAAAAAAAAGAAGAAGAAGAAGAAAAGCTGCGGCACTTAGGCAACTTGACTCAACCAATCATCCTAAAAGAAAGGAAAATAGAAACCAAGCAGGTGAATTTTCAAACAATCATTTGCTTGTAATTCAAAGCCAATCCAATTAAATACAGCAACTTTTGTCTAAATTGTTTCCAATTAACTCAACTATATTAAAATGCGGCTACATTTTGTCTAAATAGTTACCAAACTAAAACATTTCCTATTTAAACAGCAAAGACGTCAAACTGGTTGGATGGATCAACCAGTAAATAAGTTTGATCCATCTTGGATCCATCCATTATCAGCATTTCCCATTGTAGGGACAGAAAGCTCAAACTTATTACCTGATCCCCAGCGTCTTGGCCCTCAGAGTGAAAAAGAATTGGCCGGCATTGCTTATCTTCTTTCATTAAGCTCGAATTCTGAAAGTGACTCACCAAGGCAGCCTTGCCCTGAATCCGTGCATATGCCAGTGAAGCAACCTTTTCACTATTAAACTTCTCCCACTTCTTCCCATTAAATGCCTGCATAAATTTCTGAAGCAGATGACACAAATTTCCGCAACAACAGTCTTTCACAATTAGATGCCCAAACTTTGCCTTTCTTATTTTTTATTTTTCACAAACTTTTTTCTTTCTTTGACAGCAAAGTCCTAGATTACAAAATAAAATGCATAAATTTGTCCTGTAAAAGATGCACAAGAAAATTGATAATGCACAACTGTTTCAGGAAAAAATTAAACAGATAAAGTAAACCTCATAGAATGGAATGATGTGTGAAGGAGACACCATATTGATGAAGGCATAACCGACATTGCACTTATTCTGCACCCAGATGGTTTCAACTATTAGAAACATCAACTTCAAAATTTATAGAATCCCAAAATGACAGCTCCCAGAATCTATTTACCTTAAAATCAATGGGCAAATAGAGAAAATCATATGTACCCCCGTGATTTTCATCAACGGCTGCCAGCAGCATCTTGGAAGTGTATCTAGCAAGAGCGCAGATACAACAAAGAAAATCTAGCCTTAACCTTAAAGCAAACATCTAAATTACTTACAAGAATTTAGCATTTCTTACTTGTTAGGAATGTTTTTGATCATTAATGTAGTCCTACTATCTTCTCCAATAATTATTTTATCTAAATCCAGCTGATAATGCTTTTTGCTATCTAAATGGTTTCCACAATTCTCAACTCGCCGACTTCGACCATGCAGAGCGAATCCCTCAGTGCTAAGTGATCCTGGACCTGAATATGAGCCACTGCCAAATAGCATCTGATTATGCCTTGGCAATGACATCATCTGGAAACTATGAGCACCATTTTCAGTAATGCTTCCTGGGAGCCCGATACCAGCACTTGATGATGCACAAATGTTCACATTGTTCATCAGATAATTTCCTGTGCCGGGGTTCACAATCATGCCCCCCAGTGCAATTGGTCTGCTGAAAGATGCTTCTGGTGACTCTGGAAAGAAGCCAAAATGCCTATCAAGAGGAAGACCAGAAGGGGCAGACCCCACATGATGGTGATAATGTGAGCCAAGGAAAGAGCTATGCCGACTAATGTGTGGAAGACCCTGTCCCTTCCCACCAGATTCATATGCATGTCCAATGGATGATGTCGGCCAAGCAGAACTGACATGCTCAGCATATAGAGTAGGACTTCCCCATAGAAACTGAGGACCAGATAATGTTCCAATAGAAGATGATTTTGCATTAGAATTTGAATCACTTACACCAGAAATTGGAACAGGACTTGAGCTTAGTTTTTGGTCAGAGAAGGAACATGAATGCTGATAAGTTGCTCCTTGCTTTGATGCATTGTTAGTAAGCATTTGATTTGCAAGGCTGGCTTTCCCTTGGTCCTTACCAATTGGAGCAATCTTGGCAGAGTTAGACATGTGTGGGGGGCCAACTGAAGCTAATCCTGGCAAGCTATTGCCATTACGGGGGCTAAAACTCCCTGGAGCTGGGCACTTGCTAAAACCATGCAACAAATGATGATCAATTGGACTGCCATACTGTGCCCAGTTACCTATCATGGATTAACACCCATTCAGTTCATGATACAAACTGCATTCAAACAGAAAGGAATTTGTGGAGTAAAGCATGGGAATGTGAAGAAATTAGACATACAGAAATTTTTTCCTTTACCTGGAGGAGAGTTGGCCATTGGTGAACCAACTTGGTGCCGGAAACTTCGAACTTCATCTTGTTCCAGCTCTAGGCTTAGTTGCTGCATCAAGCTAAAAACAAAGCAGCATTTGGATTACATTCTTATCCAGTATGATTGAACGAAATAAAATGAAGTTATTAGGATGTATAAGAAATAGAGGCATGCATGACAACTGTTTATCTTATCATGCAAACAAAGGCTGATTCAATGTAGAAATATGAAATGCTTATAACAGGAAACAGAAGAATTAGAATATATACAAACTTGAGCAGCAATATCATAGTAAAAGTTGACAGAGAACTTGGTATTGACCACAACCAGGAAAACACTATTTCAGGGAGGGTTCCAAAATACATCACTTCAGTAAGTGTAACAGTAAGGATGATAATCTATTTCCTTTACATGCTTACCAAATAGAAGGTCCTCAATTTAGAACACAATCAAGACTGCAAATTCTCGTTTTATTAGGAATTTCAATATATTCCAAGCAAAAAGGCCACCACAGCTGTATTAGTCTTAAAGCGCAAAGCTCTTTTAGAAACAATAATTTACCAGTTCATGGAAAACTAACGAGTACTCAATTTGCCAAATGTAAAGTGATGGGAATTTTTCCTGCAGGATCCTTTGTCTAAAACTTTCCTGGTGATGGTAAACATAATTTAAAAAACACTTTAAAATAAGCTTAGCAATATTCATTTTATTAATGACACAGCAATATGGAAAAGGAAGGGAAGAATGATATATTCCATTTAATCATGAATAAAAATTAGTTCCAAACAGATATGCCAAAGGCAACACCCTGTACTCACTTTCGGCGTGCTCCTCCAGGGCGACTTGGTTCAAGCTTGATGCATTTCCCAGCTATGTCACTCCTATTTAATGCTCTGAGAGCTGCTTCTGCCGCTCTAACATCATAAAATTCAATGAATTTATGGTGTCGCTTGTGAGGCGTTTCTCTTATCTGTATTTTAAAAGAAATACATCACTACTTATACTGTGAGTAAGAGAAGCTCATACATTCACTTCAAATACAATGTAAGATCAATTATAAGAACACTTCACATCTAGAAAAATTTTACCTCTTTGACCTCCCCATAGGCACCAAATATTTGACGGAGATCATCATTTGATACGGATGCATCCAAGTTAAATATCACTAGGGTTCCTTGATTTATGTCCTTTTCAGAAGGATTATCCTGATACCTTGCAGGAAACACTGATTAACAGAAATTTTCAAGGAATCAACTCTGTCATTAAAAAATGAAAACTGTAAAGATCTCTACAAACCTTGGGAATTGAAAAATGAATATCCAGTTTCCTTCGTCTTAAGGGCTTATTTTGTAATGCACGCATAGCGACCCGGGCATCTCGAATATCATAGTAAGATATCATCACAAAGCCTCTATGCTTGCAGGCTGTGTATAAAGTTCTAATATCTCCGTATTGCTACAAGAGTGCACGAAAGAATTAAGTAAGGATTGGCACTGGCAAACTAATATCTATCTAGAAGAGGGAAAGGAAAGAAAAGAAGACCAAAAACAAAACTTAATGTGGAGCTCACATAGAAAAGCTCAAATTGCCAATATATTTTCTTTATTGGCAATGGTGAAAAATGTAAGATGTTCATTTTTGAAATGGAAAAAACATTAACAGCATTAACATACTTTTCATCATCAAGATCACAAAGAAACTAGAAAAAAAAGAACACATGCCTTTGTCAATTGAGTTTTTGAATATATGTTTTGCATTTACCTTAAAGCTATTATTTATTGTATTCACAACTGTTATCAATGTCAAAGTTTAGTACTATAATTGTTAAGACTAAGGATTGGATGACTGCAAAAAAATTTACCCAAAGTTTTATATTGTAAAACTAAATTTCTATATCGTGAGTAACCAATAAAGAGATCACGAAGCCCCATGTGAATTCAAAAAGCAAATGATAATTATGAATCTTCTATTACCAAAACAAACAGATATAAAAGAATTGACCATCCACATTCTCCTACACATCCCTTTAATTCGAAATCAGTAAGCAGATAACGTTAGAAATCAGTATGCACATTAAAATTGCATCAACTTAAATTCTTTAGTACATAGATTTAAAGCAAGATATGTGTTTACTGGGTATGCATTAGCAAGTATAATTTGAACTCTAAAAAGAGAAGGAACACAAATAGGTATAAATCCTGTCACCTAAAAATCCCTATTTTGGTCAAAATTCCAATAGACTTATTATAAATGGAAACAAATAACTGGTCGATAAGAATTGATCACATATGCAACAATAATACAAAATGAAATGAGTGCTCATCTAAGAGTAAACATCACTCGCCAGAATAATCAAGAAGCAGACAAACACGATACAGGTCAATGCAAATTACTATTTGAATTTCGGGAAAATACCTCAAAGAGAGATCTCAATTCTGTATCTTCTACATTACTATTGATATTTCGAACAAATAATGTTCTTGAAGGATGCTCCCCATAAGGGTGTTCCCCAGCCACTGCTCCCACACCATTTGAAAGAGCATAATGGCCCACCCCGTTTGCTGCAATCCCATCTGCTATGTTTAGCTTTGACATACCAGTACGAAGGCTCTCTTGGGTTTCAAAGTCCAATTCTATCCCCCCTCCACTACCAAAGATATCATAGTCTTCTAAATCCTCCACTTGACTAGGTAACTCACTTAGGTCAAAATCATCCAGTATTCCTGCAAAAAGGTCTTTTTCATCATCTGGAAGCAAGTTTCCGAGTGCATTTGGTTCCACATCTTCAAATTGATCTTTAACTCCATTTTGTAAAGGTGACCCTCCATCTAGTGATTGGCTACACTGCACTGAACTGTTAACGTTCAGTGCTTGAGAATTATTAAGGTTGACTGCACAGGCAAAAGAAGGTGCCAACCATGAGTAATTGTTACCAATAATTGGAATCTACAGCATTTTTTTATAATCTCTTTTCCCTTTTTGTAGGAGCATATATTAAGAAGAGATTAACTTACAATTTTCATGTGGAAAAACGGGCAATGAACTAGAAAACAAGCTGGCATCACTTGATGAGTGATGTGCATCATTGTTAATTGGGATCCCCCACGCACTTGTGCCTACTTTTGTCGATATACTAACCGCGGGAACTTTTGATGGATCTTTGCAAATAGATATGAAATGCCAGCCAATCAATAAATTACATGATATTGCAAGAATAATTTCAAATGGTGGGGAACAAGAATGAAACTGAAGAGATAAAGGAATATGCACCTGAAGATTGGCAGGTTAATATATCCTTCCAACTTTGCTCCATGTGATATCTTCCTGATAGCACAGAAAAATTTTTAAGGAAACAAAATGTGAGGCCTAAACAAAATACATTTACCCATGAGTTATCAGTTAATAAAGTTGTTATTTTGGCCGATACATTTCCAATCTTTCTCAGTACACATTTAAATGCACACGTAACCTAGAATCAAAGGATGCCAATTAGCCAAAAAAATTCTTAAGTAAAACACAGAGAACAAAGAATAAGAAATCTAAACTCATAAAGCATATCTGAAAAAGCCAAACACGTCAGTGATTAAAGGAAGAAGGAGAAGAAAGAGAAAAGAATCAATAATGACCGACGTGCTAGAATCAAAACAGAATCTATAACTGTCGGTAGAATCATGATAAGTGATCATCAACAATCAACAACCCTCACGGCCAAATAAGATCAAAGTCAAATCATGCATAGAACAACAATACAACTCAAAATTAAAAGGATCAAAAAAGAAAAGAGGAAAAAAAATAAATTTGGCAGCTCAAGAAGTTCATCAATCCCAAGTCAAACCAACACGGCACACTAAAAAGCCTCAACTGAAGTACTCCGAAAGCAAATTATACTAATTTATCATTCACGATTCCATCAACAGCTCAAAATTTACTCTAGAAAATGAAAATAAAAATCATACAATGCAGAAAGCAGAATACCTTGTGATAGACAGAGAGAGCAGTCAAAAATATGAGAGGTTCCCAATAAAAACAAAATAAAATAAAGTTAAACTAACAGAAAGCCAACAGAAAATGAGTTTCGTATAAGCCCAGATATATCTTTCTTATACTCTTCTACTTCCTTATCTCTCGCCGGGAAAACCAGACATTTTGCACATACAAACTCCTAGAATCAATTTTTCTAAAGTTAAATAAAATAAAATACTGGGTTTCCATTTTTTTTTGTCCTTTAATAAATTATGTGATTAAAAAATTTGAAACGTGGTTAAAAATGAAAAATATTCAGATATATGTGATTTTTTTTTTAATTTTTATAGCAGAATTTCAAATTCGAAACCTTGTATAATATTGGCAGCTGTCAATGTGATATTTTTTAATAAATAAAATCCAATATAAAAATATTTATTTTTATGAGGGGTGTTCGAAAATTGAAAGAAGCGGCTGACACAGACGACGTGTTTCTGGGGACTATCCTTACCATTTCACAATGAGTTCCATAACTCAAGTTGTTCATCGTATAATGTGATATCTTTCAGTATCGTGACCGTTAACGTATTGCATTATGTGTGTTTAAATATATGATATAGCATGCAACGTTAATATTTTAATAAAAATTATCGTCGAAAATCAATCAACATGACTTTTCTGTAAAAAATAATAAATTAAGTGATATTTAAGTCATAAAAAATAAATCAATTATTTTTAAACGATTAAACGAAATTTCAGTGGTCATGGATAAAATGGACTCGCATAAAAATATTACACACTAATGTAAAATTAATTTAATTGCAATATAATTAATGCAAAGTAACGTTTCCGTTAATAAATATCAAAGAATATTCTCAGTCAACAATACTTGCATAATATAAAAAGCAAGACTATATTAACAAATAATTCATAAAATATTTTTACCAATAGATACATGCATCGATCCATGATATTATGCAAAATATTATCCATAATACATGCATCCATAATATTATCCAAAATATTTTCTACCATTAAGTTCATACATATCGTAACTTTTAAAAGGTCCAAATATAATGATTTCCAAGAACATTGAATCACTTAGTGATGCCTTTCATTACCCCCAAGCATCATTCCAAGCAAATACTCTTTGCGTCAATCAGCCGGCAAAACTGATGAAATCAACCATCACGTTTTTATCTCAAAGAAAAGTCATGTAAGCTTTTGTTTCCAAATCCAAGGTCGAAACCATGCCTAAAACTTTTCGGTAGTTCCAGGTTGTTCTTATGATGTAGGTGTATTAGGAATTAGTGCATCTTCATAATCAGCGATGGCTTCACATTCATCAAAAGTTTTTAAAGTACAAGTTTTATCATATATCATTTGGTCAATTTCGTCAATGCTCAATGAGCTTGGGTTATCTCTTCTTTTTTTTTTTTTAAATTATGAGCATCTTTTCTTCTCATGTCGCTTGGAGCATCACTGCTCTTTCTAGTAGTCCTGTCTTTTCCATTAAATTCAACCAATTTATTATAATTGCGCACTTGTGTATTCATTAATTCCAGCAGTTGCAGGATTGACCTATAAAAAGTTAGGAAAAAAAATCAATTCACAAATGTATAAATGTTATTGTGAATTGACCAATAAAAGTTAAGACATGCATCAAATTATGTATAATGTGAATTAATTACCCCAATCATCTTCATCAACAGAAAATATTTCAATCCCTGGATTCCAAGCAAAACCACTCAAACTATTCTGACAGTATATATCATACCATTTAGTAAATTGGCTTTTAATGTTCTTCTTGCGATTATGAACTCGTTCTTTGTCTAGTGGCTTATCTTAAAATTTTTCCTTCTAACTCATTCACAATGTAATCTAATGCATGTGTTATAAATGCCCCACCAACTCTATTCCCAATAGTAAGTTGGTTCAAAAAAGCATTAACTAAATCATCATTCATTAGATTCAAGCATACACATGTAATAGAACCATCACCATTTGTGTCTTTTTTGGCATTTTGAAAGCTAAATAACAACATATAAATGTTCCAAAGTATGTCACATTATAAATATTCCAAATCATCAACAATATTCCAAATAGAAATGTATGATACAATGCCACATCAACAAGTAGAAAAATTATTCACTAAAAGTATAATTGGCCCACATATGGGCAACTTTAGAATCCCTACGTTGTTATTCTTTCTTAGTTTCTTCATTATTATCCCTATTATTAGGATCTTCACTTTGTTTTTTTTTTTTCGATCTAAAATTTCAGCATCAACTTGTTCAAGTAGTCCATCCATTAGACCTATGTTCCTTAAATAATTATGCAAAATACAACAAACAAAATTGATAATCTTTTGCGTTTTAAGACAATGATAAGAAAACGTTTCTTAAATACTACAAAGGCTCATTCAATTGCATTACGTAATGATGCATGTTGAAGATTAAATAAATCTCAAGGACTTCGAGATCCATTTCTTGAGTACTCTTTCAAGTGATAACATGCTACGGTATAAATCTTATTAACCTAGTATCTAAAACTAAGTATAAAATGAGTAGGGTTACCCTAGTATCTAAAACTAAGTATCAAATGAGTAGGGTGCCGAACGGTGGGGAATTTCGGAGTGGTATTATATTAACCAAGTAGCTACTAATTAAGATGGATAGGCAAATGCAAGATGATGTAATTGGTTGTACTAATTTCCCTATGATTACTCAAATTATAGAAAACTAAATTCTAATTCTAAAGATAACAAATACAATTCAATGATGTTATTAGAACTACAAGAGTGAATTGGTCAAGTAATATGATATTCAACTTAACACAGATGCATGCAAATGATTGAAGACTATGGCCTACTATCCCTAAGAGCAACTCTTATTGTCAATTAAGGGGGTTCCATTTAAAGTCCACAAGGACTCTCATGTCATTGTGAAGACAAATGAAAACCATGAAGGCTTATTCTTATTCTTTAACTCCTCAAAGTTACACCCTTGTCTCCAAGTGATTCCTATCCTTTAGGTAAACTCAATTGCATTTCCACCAAAATGCCCCAATTCTCATTGTGAACAAATTGATTAACAAGTTACATATGGTGATCAAAGCATATATAACACATTCAAACACTCAATTGAATCTAAATCAATCGTGCATTAATAAAGATATAGTTATAAATGATCAATTCATTCTTATAATCCTAATTAACAAAAATTAGTCTTGATATATTGTGTTCAAAGCAAGCAAATACAAACAAGAAGAATAAACATCAAACAAAATGATAAAGAGAGAATAGAAGAAATTGGTTAATGACTCCTCAATGCTTTTTCAGAAAAATACTTGAATGACCTCTTTGAATCTTTTTTCTTGCTTGGAGTTTGCTTTTTTCCTCATGATCCTTTTTGAATTGTATAGTTAGTTATATGTTAGTTTTTTCATGCCCAAAATAAGGTCAATTGCATGTATTTATAGGCCTCAACGTATCCCAATTGGTGCCCTTTCGGAAAGGAATGTAAAAAATGAAAAGTTACTAGAAAGGTTGTATTGGTTAGGTTAGGTGACTGATATTTCCAAATTATGCCTATGTTTTTGTGTATTTTTAAGTGTATTTTAGAGTTCATTTAGTGTTAATTTCATGTGTTTTATGTTTAAGTTTAATATGTTTTAAAATTGTAGAGTTTAAGGTTAATTTGTGTTGATTTTACAAAATTAATGACCAAAATTTAAAAATAAACCCGACTGGGACAAAGATTGGTTTAATTGGGTCACATGAAGCAACTTTCTTTTCATCCAATAGCTTATGACTTGGATGGGACACCTAAGTGGCTCGACGGAGTCACCTTTGAAATTTGAAAGGCAAAACCTATTGACCTAGTTGGGACACCAGGTGGCTCCATTGGGTCAATTTAACTTGATGTGTGAATTGGATGATTTTTAGCAAGTGTTTGACTCCTAGTGGCAGCTAGACTTCTAATATATTAGCTTTTTTAGTGCTTTAACATCAAAGACAATTAGTTAGACTATATTCTATCAAATTAGACTTAGTTTTTTCATTCGAGCATAATTCTTTTAGCTTAGAGATATTCTCTTAGGGTTAATTCAAGCTTTTTCTTTTGATTTTTCTAAGAGCTGAAGATCAAGTATAAGTATAGTATTTGGTTTTTCATTCTTTTATTCAATTTCAATAATGAACAGAGAGTACTTTTTTTTGTTGAGGGAACCTTGAAACCTCATTTTCCTATTGTTATGACTCTTGAATTCAATATAAGTTCATTATTTCATGATTCCTTTACTTAACTATATCATTGATTATATTTTTATTTGTGTTTGATGTATCGAAATATGTTTGAATTTTAATTTAAGTATTAATCAATGATATATATGTTCTTTCTCTTATATGCTTGTGTTTATATATTTTTGTGTTCTAGAAATTGAGATAAGATTTTATGATCATAAGTGTATTGAGTTAAAGAATTCGAATTATGAATAGATGGAAGTTAGATTTTTCTAAAAGTAGATTCAATCAAAGTTTAGGAATGTAAAATCGGGATTTATACTAGATATTCGATTGTTATTAATTAGGAAATATTCAATTGTTCTTAATAAGGGAATCAAATATTCTAGAAGGGTATTCTGAATAAGATATCTTAATTTAATTCTTTCTTTTATAAAAAGCTTGTATTACTTTCAATCGAGTCAATTTCAGTAAGAGGCAAGGTGGATAATTCCCTTAGCATAAGGTTTTAGTCATTAATTTTTATCATCAATTTAATTAATCTTTATTTTTAGTTGATTTTATTTTTGTTCCTTGTTTTCAATTCATTTAATTGTTCAAATTAATATAGTTTAGTTAAAAATCACATTCTAAAATTTGAAAATTCTTTCACACAATCTTTATTTCATAATCTAAAACTCACAATCCCTTGGGCACAATATTTGAGGATCTTAATTATATTTTCTTATATTACTAACCAATCTAGTACAATTACTAGACACCGATGAAGTTTTTGGCACTATTGCCTGGAATTGGTGTTTATTTTAGATTTTGTAGTGGATATTATGTGTTATTCTTTATTCTTTTATTCATTATTCATTATTTATTTATTTATTCTTTTTAGGTGTCAATAGTGCATGATAAGAACTGATCCAATCATAGCCATTGACCAAGGTTGAGCAAATTTCGATTCAAACCGAAAAATCGAACCAAATAGACCGTTTTTTTAATTTGATTCGATTTTTTGGTTCGGTTTTGATTTTGAATTTAAAAACTTTCTGTTTTTCGATTCGATTTTTGAAAGAAAAAATCGTAGAAAAATCGAATTGAAATTCTATATAATTATATAATTTTTTTATTTTTTAATTGAATAATTATTTTGTACATGTAAATTATCTTATTTTGAGTTGTAAATTATATGAGTATATTTATTAATTATTAATATTTATTTTTTAGGTAATAATTTAAAATTTTGACGATTAAATGAGAAAATTTAATTAACAGTTTTGTTGTATTATTTATTATATATTTTGGGATTGTATCTTTAATTTTGAATTATATTTTGTACAATTTAGATGTTTTTACTTTAGTATATTATGATTTATAATTTTGTATAATTTTTAGATATAATTTTTTTATTTTTTTTAAAATTGTTTTAATTTTTGATTTTTCGATTAACCGAATCAAACCGATCAAAAATTTTGGTTCGATTTAAATTTGATTATTCTATAAATTTGGTTCGGTTCGATTGATTAAAATCTTAAAAGTTCAGTTTTCGGTTATTGAACCGAATCAACCGTTGCACACCCCTACCATTGACAATGAAATTGAGAGAACATTACATAGATGAAGATAACAATAGCAAGCAAATATGGACTTACAAGATATTTGCAAAATGATCCACCTCTCAATAATAAGCCACTAATTAAAGGACAAAAGGATCCTATTCAAATTCTGAAAAATCCAAGTCCAATCCGAGGGAATGTGATGAGACCAAGGACGATTAAGGATTATGCTACTTCTAGGTGGAATGAAGAGCATAGGACCATCATGCTACCTCAAAATAATCATTTCAAGCTAAAACCAACTACCATCACATTGGTGTAGAAAAATTAATTTTTGAGATTGAACATTGAAGATCCAGCTCAACACTTAGACAATTTTCTAGAGATAAGTGACACAGTACTGATCCAAGGAGTTTCTATGGATGCTATTTGACTAAAATTATTTCCATTTACTCTTATTGATAAGGCAAGGGACTGGGTACAAATGTATTCCCAATCAATATATTCGATCTTGAAAGCAAATGTAAGAGAAATTTTAGTGAGGTTCTTTCCTCTTACCAAGATGACGAATATCAGAAACAATATATGTAAAATTCAGCAACTCTATGAAGAGAGGTTTAAGAGACTTTTCAAGAGCTATCCTTACCATGAAATAGCTATGCATCAACTAATGTCTAATTTTTATACACGTGTTAATCAAACGACTAGATCTTTGTTAGATGCAGCTTCAAGTGGGAGTTTCATGAATAAGGTTTCGGATGAGGCATTCTTATTGCTAGATGAGATGGCTATGAATGAGGCATAATGGGCCAGCACAAGAGACAAGGTGTGTATATTATTGACAAAAAAGTCATACTTAGAGTTCAAATGGAACTCCTAAAAAAAGAGTTGAGTGGACTCAAGGTACAAAATGTTGCAACTATTTCTCAAGAATGTGGAGGTTTTGATGGAGGTAGTGTAACAAGTGAGTTGAAGGTGAATAAAGCTTATATCCAAGGAAATGGAGATGTCAATGCTATTCATGACTTCAAGAGAAATGACCGTTATAGTATGCAGGTTTGTGAGGAGCCATTGATATGCTTGAAGCTTGTGTTTCGTGAGCATATATCTATCTTAGAGATGTGTTAGCTTAATACTATGACCTTGGCTAGATTTTATACACTTTCCAAAGACTATGTCACCACTCTATAGATTGCCATTAATGTAGGGAAAATCATCATTATCAAAGCTGTCAACATGTCTGGTCTTATTTTGTATCTTTCCATAATTTACATTCTCCTTAGGCTTTCGCCTATTTTCCAATAGTTTCTTGTTGTCAATCTCAGCCTTAATACGAGTTCCCTACTCCTTAATTTAGGTGAGTGACTTATTAACTACCTGCAGGGATGTATCAAATCTCTGCCCTACAGTCACCGGATCAACTCTAATACCTTGCACCTTTATTTGTAAAAACTGCACTGCCACTGGTAATGCCTATAGAGACTGCACTGCTGCTAGCATTGACTATAAAGTCTAATCCTATCGCCTGATAGCCTTCTCTATAGCTATCAATCTCTTCAATATGTCATTAAATGAGGGGGGCTAATGATGGATGCACCAATGGCATAGTGGATGGAGGTGCCTTTGGGTGTGTTGGTGGTGATGGAGCAGTTGATGTGGATGCACCTATATGCTTGTATGGTGGAGGAGTGGTAGAGGTGGATTCCTTCGGATGTCCATAAGGAGAAAATCTCCCTATCCATTTAGCTGGCAATCGTTGGTGTCTAGTCGATGATCGAGGATGTGTTGGTGGTTGAGGTGATCCTCCTAGAAGATTTTGTAGGTCTATTTGCATTTTGATCTCATAGTCAAAGTTAATGTTTACTCTGTGATGCTCTTAAGGCTCATCCCTTTAATCATCCTGATGTCCTAGCTTTACTGGAGGTGCCTGTAGGACTACTGGTGGCTTTCTATGGTGGCTGATCTTAAACATCTCCCTCTATAAGTGCATTTAACATTATAAGGTTTAGACCACACCTTGCTCTGGTATTTAAGATGGTTAATAGTTGATATTGACCTTTAAATTGGCCCTACCATCTTTATGGTAAGCATAGCTTGTAAATCAACATAAATATCCTCTTAACGATGGTCCCTAAACCTACTCCCATTTGCCCCCAACACTAGTAGTAATTGGGGCATAACACTCTCTATGCAAATGTACATGGTGGACTAGGTGGCCAACTTTGACCAATGAGGCAATGATTCATAGGTAATGTCCACATATTTGTGCTCTTGCATACCCCGTAGACTAGTGATCTCACCTAAATTAACAAACTCGGGCTGTGCATTATTGTTATTTATCGGTTACATGCATCTCATACATAAGCAAAATTTTAAAATTTTTAACCAATAGATCTGATCTTGCCATAAATTTACAATATACATATTAATGGGAATAAGAAAAAATCACCTTTGATTTTTGTTGAACAGTTGATTTTCCTTTTCACCGGGTTGTCGCAAACCACAGTGTCCAAAATCGAACACCTCCAATGAGTAATCCACACTAGAGAAGGATTGAATGAACCAACAATGGAGGAAACAAGGAGCTGGCCAAAATCGCCTTGATGCTAGCAAAGGATGGTGGCTAGGGTTGAGAGAAAATGAGAGAAACTTGTTTTCTCTTAATTGTTCACACTTGCCCTAAAACCCTATCACTTGGATTTTTATAGTTAGGTTAAAAATCCAACTTCATAATATGATTGAGCTCTTTAAAATTATTGGAGAAATATTAACTGGGCTTTTGAAATTATTAATAATTTATTTGGGCTCAATTAAATCCAATTTAAGCCCTTTTACAAAAGACTATGCACAAAACCCACAAACTAGGCCCTTTGTGCATATACTCGAATTTAATTACCCAAATGAATTCCAAATCCATCCAAATTAAATATGTAGGCTCCATAACACTTATGAAATATATTTAATTTATTTTAGTCCAAGATTTAGGCCTCTAAGGCCTTCTACCAGGAGGTGACGTGAAACCCTTCATCTGGAGGGTTTCTGTGCCAACTTCACTTCTTTGGGCCTCTTTAAATTTCTCCAATGGATCTATTAATTATTATATCAGCCCTATAACACTTATAGTCCAATTAATAATTAATTATGAAATATATTATCTCAATTAGGTCCATTTTATAGAACATTTCTAAAAGGTTATGCGAACAATTTTACTTGATCATAATTAATTAAACTCTTTAATTAATTATTCTCTTATTAACTTCTCCATTCCTATAATAATATCAAATATTATTATCCTTTTCATTTTACCATTTTATCCTTTTCTCTATATGTGTGTGAACTATTAGGTTCCTGTCCATATTGGCAGTATAATATGTTATTGTGAGTTTTATTCAAAACTCACATGATTTAAACTTGTTTAAATAATTTCATCAATCCCTATTGATATTTATGATACACCATTATACAAGTCATGAGTGGCCTCTAGCTAGGCATCATGACTACCCAAATGTCAGGAAAGCCAAGTGGTTTGACTATACCCTTCCATAGAAATAGTTACCGTTCAATTACTCCTTTCACCACTCTTATCTCAATTAGATTCTGAGTATGGATTTCTGTCAACTCATATAAATCTAATTATGTATGTTCTATTAATTTAACCATTGTTTCCAAAATGCCTTTCATGGATCTCTATCCATCTTGGCATATTACTTTAGCCAGAGATTCTCTGAACAAGGCAATTATAGAATCATGCGAGATAACTTCCCTTAATAAATCTGGGATGGTGAATCCTTTGTCAATAACTCAACTATCTTCAAGTAGGTCATGATATACCCAACCTCCTAACTATGTTCACCCTTAGTTGGAAGTAATCAGTTATGGAGTCAAAGTATACCACTTGTTACTTAAGATAACTTTGGTAATCTCAAGTCTAAGGATACTTGCACAGCCGCTATGAAGAGATTTCTCATTGACATAGATTTAATATCCATGTGAGGATTCTCTTTGTAGGTCTCCAATGAACTTTTTCTTCTTCTAACTAGCATCCACATGTTAGCTTTGATTATCTTCTATAATCACAGTTATGAGAACCACTGCTTGAACCATTCAAGAAGCATAACATGTGCTAGCCTATCCGAATTAACAATGTCCTATCTTATTAATTCTATGACTAGGGATATTTAGATATTAATACATTTGCATACAATAGACACCTCATATCATGAACACTTTAATGATTGCCTTTGCACTGTGTTTATAATATCAAAGACTTTATTTATTAATTTAAGATTTACAAACTCATGTATTTAAATATAGCATTAATAAATAAATAATGCCTTTTATTAAGAATATAAATTCATATATATGAAATACATACCTTTTACATGGGCTCCAGGGCATACTCTCTAACAATCTTCTACTTGCACTAGAGCCAATCACTCATATGTCTTAGACCCATCCTATTTATATGGTGATCATGTTTTATCTAGAAAAGTGCTTTAGTGAGGGGATCCACCACATTTTCATCTGTGGGGACCCTTTCTATTTTCACATCATTTCTAGCTACTATTTACCTTATGAGATGGTAGCATCTGAGAATATGCTTGGATCATTGATGAGACCGTGGTTCTTTTGCTTGCGCAATGGCTCCATTGTTGTCACAATATAAAGGAATTGAATCAACAATGCTAGGCATCACTCCTAGTTAAAATATGAACTTTTTGATCCAGACTGCTTCTTTGGCTGCTTCCGAAGCAGCAATGTACTCAGCTTTTGTCGTGGAATTAGCATTTGTTTCTTGTTTGGAACTCTTCCAACTAACTGCCCTTCCTCCCATTATGAATACATAACCAGACTGTGATTTACAATCACCCTTGTTAGATTGAAAGCTGGCATCTGTATACCCATTTACTTCCAAATTGCCCTCTTTATATACCAAGAATATTCCTTAGTACTTCTTAAGTACTTTAAAATATTCTTGATAGCTGCCCAGTGTTCCTATCCAAAATTGGATTGGAATTTGCTTGTGACACTCAAAGCAAAAGCTACATCTGGATGTGTACATAACATAGCATACATGATAGAACCAATTGTAGATGCATATGGTATTCTATTCATGCTCTCTCTATCCTCTAGTGTCTGCGGATACATAGACTTAGAAAGGTGTTTCCCATGCACCATGGGTATAAACCCTTCCTTAGAGAGATCCATATTGAACCTCTTCAATACTTTATCTATATATGTACTTTGAGAAATACCTAGCAACCTATTGGATCTATCTCTATAGATCCTTATTCCCAGAATATAAGATGCTTCTCCAAGGTCTTTCATGGAGAATTGCTTGGATAACCATATTTTAACATATTAGAAAAGAGAAATGTCATTTCCCATGATCAATATGTCATCCATATATAGAACTAGGAAGACAATTGCACTCCCACTGACCCTTTTATACACACAAGTTTCATCTTCATTTTATGAGAAACCAAACTATTTGATTGTCTCATTGAATCGTATGTTCCAGCTCCTAGAGGCTTGCTTTAATCCATAAATGGATATTTAAAGCTTGCATACCTTTTTGCCATTTCCTGATGTGAACCCTTCTGGTTGTGTCATATACACATCCTCAGTCATATTTCCATTTAGGAAAGTTGTCTTCACATCCATTTGCCAAATCTCATAATCATAATAAGCTACAATGGCTAAAAGTATTCTTATAAACTTAAGCATTGCTACAGGAGAAAAGGTTTCATCATAGTCAATACCTTTTTTTGACAATAGCCTTTTGTTACTAAGCGAGCTTTATAGGTAACTACATTACCTTCCATATCGGTATTCTTTTTGAAGACCCATTTATACCCTATGGGTCTTATCCCTTCAGGTGGTTGAGTTAAAGTCCATACTTTATTCTCATACATGGAGTCCATTTCAGACTGCATAGCCTTAAGCCATAAATCACGTTCTAAACTATTCAAAACTTCTTAATAGCTTGCAGGCTCATTGTCCTCTACTATAGTTATACCTCTATCCGAATCAATGTGAAATCCATATCTCATAGGGATAGAATGCATCCTATTAGATCTTCTAGGATTTTGTGTATAATCAGGTTTAACTATAATCTCATCATTATGAAATTCAGTCTTGGGTTCAATCGATTGATCTACTTTTATTTGTGGGTCTTGAACTTCACCAAGTTCAATTTTACTCCCACTATCCCCTCGTAGGAGAAATTCTCTTTCCAAGAAGACAACATGCCTTGAAACAAACACCTTTTGTTCTAAGGGATGGTAGAAATAATATCCAAACATTTCTTTTAAATATCTCACAAATAAACATTTGTTAGACTTAACATCTAGTTTGTCTGACATTGTCCTCTTCACATTAGCAGGACAACCCCATACTTTCATATAAGAAAGTGTGGGTTTCCTGTTATTCCATATCTCATATGGAGTAACATCAACCGATTTACTGGGAACTCTGTTTAACACATAAACAACAGTTTCTAGTGCATACCCCCAAAAGGACTTAGGCAAGTCTGCTTGGCTCATCATAGATCGAACCATATCTAATAGTGTTTGATTTCTCCTCTCAGATACACCATTGTGTTGTGGTGTATATGGTGGAGTCCATTGAGATAAAATCCCATTATCTCTAAGATAATCTTGAAATTTTTGGCTTAAGTATTCTCCACCTCGATCTGATCTAAGAATTTTAATACTCTTACCAAGTTGCTTTTCTACTTCATTTCTGAATTCTTTGAACTTTTCAAATGCTTTTGATTTATATTTCATTAGATAGATATATCCAAATTTAGAGTAATCATCTATGAAAGTAATGAAGTAAGAGTAACCTCCTCTAGCATGTATAGTCATTGGACCACATACATCTGAATGTCTTAAGTCCTAGATCTTAACTTAATAACTTACAAAAATGCTCATTAAACCATTAAATCATTCTAAACTCATTTAAATTGATAGATTTAACTTTCTAACTGCATCAAAGAGGATACACATACTAAAAATGAGGGAAGTTCCCACAACAACTGATGTGAACAACATAATAAACCTAATTTTCGTACTTGATATCGAAGCTTCATCTCGTCAAGCTCTTAGTTCTAATTTCTTCCTTCCTTACTCTTGATCTAACTTCTTATCTTTCTTTCCTTACACAATGGAGATAATAAGCATGATTATCATCTCTTTAAACCCTAACACCAGAAATTAAGTCCAAAATTGTAAGGAGAAGGGTTGTAAAAGTGATAAGGAAACATTACCTTTAAGATGCTACCTTACAAACCCTAAGCTTTACCTTCTTCAATTCATAGTCCATAACCAGACAGAGAGAGATTGCATCTCCCTTCTCTGCCCTTTTTCCCGATCTCCACCATCTCCAGGAAACTTAAAAGAGTGAGTGGGGTAAATATCTCACCAAAGAAATTCCAAAATTACCCTTAAACAATTTAACCCTCATAACTTGTATTTCTTACATTTTAACCTAAAAATTCTAATTTAATTCAATTGCATCATTCCTTAACATTTTAACTATACTCCATTACACATATGCACAAATTAAAAATACCCCTTATGTGACTTAACTTTAATTATGCAGAATAATCAAATTTTGCTTTACTAAACCATAATCCTTATTAATTTAACATAATCCGATTTGGACAAGTATTGGGGCCTCATAGATTTTTCCCACCAACCAAAACTACAAGTATTCATAACAACATAATGAGTGTTCACCAGATGAATGAGGAGCCTTTCCATGAGGCTTTGGAGAGGTTCAAGAGGCTATTAAGGAGCTGTCCACATTGTGAGATAGCTATTTACCAATTAATGATGATATTTTATGCTGGAGTTACACAATAGATAAGGTCACTATTGCATGCATCATCAAGAGGTTCTTTCTTAAACAAGTTATCGAAAGAAGCTTTCAATTTGTTGGATGAGATTGCAGTGAATAACTCTCAATGAACTACTCCTAGATTAGTTCCAAGGAGGTAAGGGATGCATAATGTAGATAAAATGGCATTACTGAAGGCACAATTAGAGTTGGTTAAGAAGGAGTTAATTGGGTTGAAGGTGCAAAATTTGGCTTCAATTGTTCATGAAAGTAGGTCATATGTTCAAGAAGGAGGAGTTATAAAAGATGTGAATGTGGTAGGAGACTATCGTAGAATTTATCCTTATAGCAATACACACAATCTGGGTTGGAGGAATCACCCGAATTTCTCTTGGAAGGATGGAAATCAACATGCCTCATCTTTTCAACCATAAGTAAGAGCCCTTTTCAACCAAAATGCTAATCACAACCACAACCAACCTTACCAACCTTAAACAATCACTCATTACCAAGGTCAAAGTTCAAATCAGCCTCAACCTCAAGCATATCAGCCACTAGGTTATCAACCAAGACCACCTAAGCAAGAGAAGAAGCATTATCTTAAAGACATGCTAGCTAGTTTCATAAATAGTTAATAGCAATTTGTGAATAGTCAGTAGCAATTTATGGCTAGTCAAAAGATAAGGTGGAAAGTATAAGAATAGTGGAATTAAAATCAAGACGTTTTCATGAGGAACCTAGAAACACAATTGAGCTAGCTTGCAAGCTCAATATCTAATAGACAACCGATGACTTTTCCTTTAAATGTGGATTTACATCCCAAGGAGGAGGCTAAGGCAATTACACTAAGAAGTAGCAAGGAGGTAGCATAGAAAGAGGAAAAGGTAAGTTATCATCATCATCATCTAAATTTGAGGAGCCGACATGGAAGGTAAGTGACTCTAACCTTAGGATAGAGGTAAATGTAGGTGCTTCTGCAATTGACAAAGGTAAAAGTATAGTAAACCCCAACATAAAGGATCTTGACATAAATAGATTGCCATTTCTTCCTATAGCTAGGAAGGAAAAGAAAAATGAACAATTAGCTAGGTTTTTAGAAATATTCAAGAAATTGTACATTAATTTACCTTTTGCTGAAGCCTTAGCTCACATGCCCAACTATGCTAAATTCATGAAAGAACTTTGTTCAAATAAAAAGAAATTAGAAAGGTGTGAAACTGTGCAACTTACAAAAATTGTAGTGCAATAATCATGAACAAGATTTTGCAAAAAATTGAAAGATCTAGGTAGTTTTACTTTACCTTGTGAAATTGGTAAAACTTTTGTTAGAAATGCCTTGTGTTACTTAGGGGCCAGCATTAATTTAATGTGCAAGAAACTCAATCTAGGTGACCTCAAGGAGATAAGAATGAGACTTTAGCTTGCAGATAGGTCAGTGATAAAGCCCAGAGGGATAATAGAGAACCTACTAGTGAAGGTGGGAAAATTCATTTTTCATGTGGACTTTGTGGTCATGTAAATAGAGGAAGATAGGAAGGTGCCACTCATTATAGGGAGACCATTTTTGAATGCAGCAAAAGCTTTGATAGATGGTCATGGTCAAAAGGTCACCCTACGATTTAAAAATAAAGAGTTGGTAGTGGATATGAACAAAGCTCAAAAGCATCCATAAAGTGATTTGGAGAAGTCAATCTATTTTAAGGATAAGGTGGATGAATATGTAGAGGAAATTCAGGAGAAAGTGTTACCAGCAACCCATTGAATTTGAGTTTAATGCATTCTTTGGAAAATGAAGAGTTGGATGAAGTAAAAAGAGAATTGATATCGGGGCCAATTTATCATCTCGTGAGTTATAAGTGTATCCCAAACTCTTTCAGTTGCATTTCACTATACTTATATTTAAAACTATAAATCCCATAAATAAAACATATTGAAAATTAGTCAAAGTATCAAAAATTGAACTTCCATGTTTCTTACAAAAAGATATGTCTAAAATTTTGTATTTCCAAACCTTCTTTTGCACCATAATCCAATTAAATGGTTTTTGTAAGGACCCAATCATGGCCCTAATCGGACTATAGTAAAGTGACGAGAATTATGGTTAATTAAGGAAAATATTGAATTATTTTGCATTATTAAGGTGAAGTCCTATTAGGGATATTTTGATAATTTAAGCATCTATCTAAATTGAGTATGGTTAAAAATTAAGATAAAGAAGGATATAGTTCAAACAAATAAGAAGTTTGAGTGTTAGATGTTAAGAAAAATAAGTTGTTGGGGTTAAGATGAATAAGGGCAATTTTGGAATTTCATGATAAGATATTTCAATAGCTTCTTGAAGAAGGAAAACAAGGGTTTTGAGAGGGGGGATCAGCATTTTGAGGGATAGCTCTCTCTCTTTCTCTCTCTCTACTGGTTATGGGTTGGAGAAGGGGAGCTAGGATTTGTGAGTGAAGAAGAAAGGTAATGTCTTTCCTTGAAGATCTCTTCTTCCTCTTCTTTTCTTCATTTATGATTTTTAGTCATGAGGGATTACAAGATCATGTTGTTGTTCCTATGTATAAGGAGAAAGGAGAAGCAGATAGATCAAGAATAAGAAAAGGAAGAAAGAGTTAGATATGTGGATTTTTGAAGGAGATGAAGCTGGAATTGAAGTATAGGACTCTATATAAATGGTTACTTGATGATTTTCCTATGTTCTTGTATGTGTCCCCTTAGTTGAAGTGAAAGTTAATTTTTTTAGTGTTTAGATGAGCAAAGACTGATTTTAATCTAAGTATTTGAGGTGATTTTTGGGATTCAAAATCATTTGAGCTGGAAATCGGGATTTTTAACCTAGACTGCCGAAATGCCTTGTGTGGCCATGCAACCTGTCCCTTCTTCCTCTGTGTGGCCACGCATACCTTTGTTTCCCCTTAGCTTTTTGAGAGGCCACGTGATTTCCTTTGGATTTCCATGCATGGCCATGTGTTTTCTTTGGTTCTTCATACATGGCCACGTGATGGCTTGTTCCTCTCCCTGCATGGCCATGCACTACATGGCCTTTCTCCTTGCTTGGCAATATGAATGTTTTATTTCTTCTTCTGCATGGCCGTGTGTTTGGCCTTTGGTTTCCTTGAATGGCTACATGAATGGCTGTCTTTCTCCTTATGTGGCCACGTGAATGGCTTACTTCTCCTCCTGCTTGGCCACGCGTTTGGCCTTGTTCTCCTTGCGTGGCCATGTATGCCTTTTCTTCTTTCTTGGGCACGACCACTCTTATGTTTCCTTTTTAATGGTTATACTTTACACTCTAAACTATAAATTCTTCATAAATCATAAATTTTGCATTATAAAATATAATTGGAGAGAATTAAATGGAGCATAAGTAATGTACATGATGATTATGTTAATTAAAGTGGTGGTTAATAAGCCTTATGATTTCTAAATGAAATAATTGAGCTATGCAGTCTTTTTAGGGCATTATGAATGACATAGGTTGATGTTAATCTCAATTATGAGTACTTTAACTATTTGTGAGACACCGAATGTATGTATATAATATATATAGGATGAACTAAATGTACGAAGATTAAATGAAGTATAATGAAGCAAAGGAAATGGTTTTGAAGAACCACTCAGTTACGTTCTTCTTCAGTGAATATGTTTTTACGTGTGGAGTCATGTGATCATGGTTTATATGACAATATGTATGGTTTCATTTTCATGAACTATCACCGGGTATTACTAGAGTCAACCTTGAAATTCACATCTTGTTGTTACTTCATGATCTGATGTTCAATGATGTGTATTGCATTAGGTTCTTAAAACATTATTTTGAGCTAGTATTGCATAATACTTAGTTACCATTATGCTAGAGCATCCTAGTGCATGATATAAGTTATCTGGTAGCTATGCAAGTATATGAACAGGTAATATGTATCATTGAATATCTATGCTTTTAAGCCAGTATTGCTACGAAAATGAATAATATGTGTTCAATTGTGGAAAATGGCTTTAAGTAAAAGTTATATTAAATAAGAAAGAATTTGATGAATGAAAGATTTTCTTAAAGTGATAAAGCCTTTGGGTCTTAGTTCGGTTATGGATTAGATAGGCATGCCTAGAGGGATTCTACAGCTGTTATAATTGACCCCGTTTGGGTCTTGTTCCTTTATAGAACCATAGTTCGGCCCTTTGGGTCCATCATTTGATACCTTGGTATCAATTGTTCCTGTTATCCACCTTTTGAACTAGTCATTGGCAGGCTATTAAAAAGTTTAAAAAACTCAGCAATTTACTCGAAATGAAGAAATATATGTATATATATATATATATGTGTATATCATTTACTTCACCTATATAATGTGAAAATAATAATGGCCTACTATATTTCTTGGTTTAAATTTCTTTTTATCTAGAATGATTTCAATGAAATGTAGTTCTCTACTTTGTATTATATAACTATGATTGCATAACATATGTGAAGTATTAACGCCTAAAATAACTCTTATAGATGATATATGATATGTATACTCCTTTATGTTTTGAATGAACATTGAAGGCATCTCATACATAATAAATGTGATTAAATTCTTACGATGAAAATTGTACTATTGATTTCTATGAGGTCTAGATGATTGTAAGAATAATATTAATGTTTAAGATTGCATATTTATTTGGTATAATAAGGGTGAGATCATTTAATATTGTAGACTTATATGTTTTCCCTTAAATTTAAAGGGTGTAATGATTTTACAATATTTTATTAGAGTTTATCCTTGGAGTTGGGTTCCCTAGTAATCTTTATAGCTTAGCATAGATTTGTTATCAGTGTAGGTACTGGTTAAGCTCTAGTGGATCGATAACTGGTGGCTAGTCAGGCTTTGAAGAGAAGATCTGATTGAGTGTAGTTGCTTGAGGATTTCATTATGTATTTTCTTTGGCATTATTTTAGTCCTTTTAAATTAGAAGTTTGTTTTGTGGCATGTAATTATTATGGCATGTGCTGTTTATTATTATCCATGCCTTGTCGTTGCTAGGTTATTATGGTGATTGATGTTTATGCATGGTTAGTGGATTAGGGTGTTACAATTAGTGGTATCAGAGCCCAAGTTTAGTCATTTCTGGGCAATATGAAATTACGAATGGTTCTTAGAGGTTGAGATGATAATGGTCTAGACCAAATACCCGTACTAGATGTTCTTGTCATTGAGATGCAAGTTTTGATGATTGCAAGGAATGATTAACTTACGATTGATGGATATTAGAGTACTAATAGGATGTTAATTCAAAATTGTGAGATGACATCTAAGGAATTGTCGGTATCTCTCATTCGCTGATATTGGAAGCGCATAAAAGCCTTGATGATCTATGATTGAAGTATAGCATTAGTTGATCATAAGTATATCTAAATTGTTTATTAAGATGTTTGAGGAAAAAGTTTATATGATAAAAAGATAATTGAGTTCTGGTATTGCTGAGCGTACAAGATGTTAAGGTTAATAGGATGCTCTATATATGCTTTATATATATATATATGATTGTTAGGATTTTCCTAATTAGCTTGGGCAATTGAGCATGTTTCATTATATCAGGATGGGATAAGACATGTACAGTTTATGAGAATACCCATTGGTATTCTATTGCATATATGAAGTCATTAACGCATTGCATAACATCCCATATCACATAAAAAGCATTGCATTGCATATCTGGCCCAGCTGAAAGGGGGAAAATTGATAAGAAATGTATTGAGCATAGGAGTATCTGAAAATCAGAGGCAGATACTAGTGATAGATAGATGAGTTTGTTATGGTTATAGTTGTTTGTAAATAAGTTTGAGTTTAAAAATTTATAGCATTAAAGATAAAGATGATATGTTTGAATTTCGAGGACGAAATTCTTTTAAGGAGGAGAGAATTGTAAGGATTTAATTAGACTATAGTAAAGTGACGAGAATTATGGTTAATTAAGGCAAATATTGAATTATTTTGCATTGTTAAGATTAAGTGCCATTAGGGGTATTTTGGTAATTTTAGCATATATGTAAATTAAGTATGGTTAAAAATTAAGATAAAGAAGGATATAGTTGAAACAAATAAGAAGTTTGAGTGTTAGATGTTAAGAAAAATAAGTTATTGGGGTTAAGATGAATAAGGGCAATTTTGGAATTTCATGATGAGATATTTCAATAGCTTCTTGGAGAAGGAAAATAAGGGTTTTGAGGGGGGGATCGACATTTTAAGGGATAGCTCTCTCTCTCTCCCGCTCTCTCTCTCTCTTTCTATTGGTTACAGGTTAGAGAAGGGGAGCTAGGGTTTGTGAGTGAAGATGAAAGGTAATGTCTTTCCTTGAAGATCTCTTCTTCCTCTTCTTTTCTTCATTTATGATTTTTGGTCATGAGGGATTACATGATCATGTTTTTGTTCCTATGTATAAGGAGAAAGGAGAAGCAGATAGATCAAGAATAAGAGAAGGAAGAAAGAGTTAGATATGTGGATTTTTGAAGGAGATGAAGTTGGTATTGAGGTATGGGACTCTATATAAATGGTTACTTGATGATTTTCCTATGTTCTTGTATGTGTCCCCTTAGTTGAAGTGAAAGTTAAATTTTTTAGTGTTTAGATGAGCAAAGAATGATTTAAATATAAGTATTTGAGGTGATTTTTGGGATTCAAAATCATTTGAACTGGAAATCAGGATTTTTAACCCAGACTGTCGAAATGCCTTGCGTGGCCATGCAACCTGTCCCTTTTTCCTTTGCGTGGCCACGCATACCTTTATTTCCCCTTAGCTCTTTGAGTGGCCATGTGATTTCTTTTGATTTTGCATAAGTGGTCGTGTGATCGCTTTAAGTGGCCACGTGATTTCCTTTAGATTTCTATGCATGCTCGTGTGTTTTCTTTGGTTCTTCATGCATGGCCACGTTATGGCTTGTTCCTCTCCCTTCGGGGCCACACACTGCATGACCTTTCTCCTTGCTTGGCCACGTGAATGTTTTATTTCTTTTTCTGCGTGGCCATGTGTTTGGCCTTTGGTTTCCTTTAATGGCCACGTGAATGGCTGCCTTTCTCCTTATGTGGCCACGTGAATGGCTTACTTCTCCTCCTACTTGGCCACGCATTTGGCCTTTGTTCTCCTTGCGTGTCCTTGTATGCCTTTTCTTCTTTCCTGGGCACGACCACTCGTATGTTTCCTTTTTAATGGTTCTACTTTACACTCTAAATTATAAATTCTTCATGAATCATGAATTTTGTATTATAAAATATAATTGGAGAGAATTAAATAGACCATAAGTATTGTACATGATGATTATGTTAATTAAAATGGTGGTTAATAAGCCTCATGATTTCTAAATGAAATAATTGAGCTGTACAATCTTTTTAGGGCATTATGAATGCATAGGTAGATGTTAATCTCAATTGTGAGTACTTTCACTATTTATGAGACACTGATTATATGTATCTAATATATATAGGATGAACTAAATGTACGAAGATTAAATGAAGTATAATGAAGCAAAGGAAATGGTTTTGAAAAACCACTTAGGTACGTTCTTCTTTAGTGAATATGTTTTTACGTGTGGAGTCATGTGATCATAGTTTATATGACTATATGTATGGTTTCATTTTCATGAACTATCACCAGGTATTACTAGAGTCAACCTTGAAATTCAAATCATGTTGTTACTTCATGATCTGATGTTCAATGATGTGTATTGCATTAGGTTCTTAAAACATTATTTTGAGCTACTATTGCATAATACTCAGTTAGCATTATGCTAAAGCATCCTAGTGCATGATATAAGTTATCTAGTAGATATGCAAGTATATGAACAGGTAATATGTATCATTAAATATCCAGGCTTTAAGCCAGTATTGCTACGAAAATGAATAATGTGTGTTCAATTGTGGAAAACGGCTTTAAGTAAAAGTTATATTAAATAAGAAAGAATATGATGAATGAAAGATGTTCTTAAAGTGATAAAGCCTGTGGGTCTTAGTTCGATTGTGGATTAGATATGCATGCCTAGAGGGATTCTGCAGCTGCCATAGTTGACCCTGTTTGGGTCTTGTTCCTTTATGGAACCATCGTTCGACCACCTTTGGGTCTATTGTTTGTTCCTTGCTGGAACCATTCATGACTCCATTTTGGTCTAGTATTTTGTTCCTTTATGGAACCATAGGTCGGCCCTTTAGGTCCTTCGTTTGATACCTCGGTATCCATTGTTCCCATTATCAACCCTTTGAACTAGTACTTGGTAGGCTATTAAAGAGTTTAAAAGATTGAGCAATTTACTCGAAATGAAGAAATATATGTGTGTGTATATATATATATATATATATATATATATATATCATTTGCTTCACCTATATAATGTGAAAATGATAATGGCCTACTATATTTCTTGGTTTAAATTTCTTTTTTGCTAGAATGATTTCAATGAAATGTAGTTCTCTGCTCTGTATTATATAACTATGATTGCATAACATATGTGAAGTATTGACGCCTAAAATAACTCTTACAGATGATGTATGATATATATACTCCCTTATGTTTTGATTGAACATTGAAGGCATATTATCCATAATAAATGTGATTAAATGCTTAAGATGAAAACTGTACTATCGATTTCTATGAGGTCTAGATGATTGTAAGAATAATACTCATGTTTAAGATTGCAGATTCATTTGGTATAATAAGGGTGAGATCGTTTAATATTGTAGACTTATATGTTTTCCTTAAATTTGAAGGGTGTAATAATTTTACAATATTTTATTAGAGTTTATCCTTGGAGTTGGGTTTCCCACTAAGCTTTATAGCTTAACACGGGTTTGTTATCCATGTAGGTATTGGTTAAGCTTTGGAGGATCGATAGCTGGTGGCTAGTCAGGCTTTGAAGAGAAGATCTGACTGAGTGCAGTTGCTTGAGGATTTCATTATGTATTTTCTTTGGCATTATGTTAGGCCTTTTAAATTATAAGTTTGTTTTGTGGCATGTAATTATTATGGCCTGTGTTGTTTATTATTATCCATGCCTTGTCTTTGCTAGGTTATGTTGGTGATTAATGTTTATACATGGTTAGTGGATTTGGGTGTTATAGTTTTTTTTCTTCCATAGAGAGATAAAATGATTGAAACCGTTAGGCAAAGTTAATTAACTTAATTTAATTTCATGCTTAGTATAATTTTCATTTACCATTTAAAGTAGTTCAACAGTAATTTTAATTTGGTTATGATCCAAATCATTTAGCATCTTAGATCAAAAGAAAAAGAGCCATGTGGCATTTTTCATCAGGATTTTCTACATAAATGCCATAAAAAGACTTTCATGTTTCCCTCATCTCATTTTTAGCTTTCATGCCATTTTTAAAAATGTCATCTTTTGTAATTTTTCGTTTCTTAAATTTTCAATTTTAAAAATGCCCCATCTTCTACTTATTAATTATAGTTTAAACTCTTTTTGTTCTAAAAAAAGATTTCTTTCAATTTTTTCGATTCTTTGATTTCTTATCAGTTATATTTCTGCGATTCTATAATTCTACCATTCTATCTTTCTCTATCTATGATTTTATCATCCTACCAACTTAATTTCTTAAGTCCATAAACTACAAATCATTTAGTTCAAGATTTAATCAATCTATCTATGATCTTTTATCCATTCTATATCATATAATTGAATTATAAAGAGACTCAATAGGTTTTTAATGTCTAATAATATAAAACATGCAATCTTCTTACAATTTATTTCTAATTGATATTTGATGTAATGAATAATAATAATAATAATAATAATAATAATAATAATAATAATAATAATAATAATAATAATAATAATAATAATAATAATTATTATTATTATTATTATTATTATTAGTTATATGTTATTTGAAGCTTTTTAGATTTCTTATCTTAATTGAAAGTTAGTTGCATACCACTTGTTTAATGAAATTTTGTGTGAAACTAGTTGCATACTACTTTAATAAAAAGTATACAGGGTATACCTTTAGGGAATATAGTGTATACCTATAGGGAATAAAATGTATACATATAAGGAATATGATGTATACAATGTATATAATGTATATACATATGGTATACTATGTATAAATAAAGGTATACAATGTATACGTACAACTTATACAATGCATACAAAGACTGTATATAATGTACCACATACGGTATTTAGTGTATATATAAAAGGTATACAATGTATATAGACATGGTATATAGTGTATACATATATGGTATATAATGTATACATATAGGGAATGCAATGTATATAGGATAGACATATTATTTCCTTAATAATATACTTAGTCATTAATCATTTACATGCAGAAATTAATGCTTTTTGATTCAGAACAATCGATTGAAACATAATAATAATAATAATAATAATAATAATAATAATAATAATAATAATAATAATAATAATAATAATAATAATATTAATCTAACATCAAGGAAACTAAAATGCAAAAAAAAAAAAATTAAACTATCCAAAATTCTTTCGACATAAATTTAAGGATTCCATATTATAATTGCTTAATTAATATGAGTTGAGGAGAAAATTTCCACTAATCATAAAAAAAATCAACATATAAGTCAATTGTCTTCTCAATTTATGCAACTTTGACTCATATTTTTTCTTCTGCTTATTTTTCTCCAACTCTAATCTCTACTCATTGATCGATGTCTAACAAGTGTACTAGATCAATTAGTAATATAGAGAAATAAAATTAAAACCCTCAAATATCATACCTAAGGGATTAAGAATTTCATAATTTTAAAGAAGAAATTATGTGAAAAAATTCACAAGTTTTGAGTGTGAATATTTACTAAACTAAATTAATTACGAAAATAGGTAACTTAGACAAAAGAAAGTAAAATCTAAAAATAATTAAAATAGAATTTAACTAAATTGATAATAAAAATTATAACTAAAAACCTTTGGCTAAGGAAACTACCCTCCTTGCTTCCTACTAAAATTGACTATATTTAAAGTGATATAAGTTCGTTATGGAAAATTGAACTAAATTCAGGTTCCTTATTCAAAAAATCTTTCTAGAAAATTAGGCTCTCTGATTAAAAATAATCTAATAACTAGCATAAATTTCAAATTGCTAGATTTTGTTTAAATCTCCATTCAGAAAATCTAACTTAGATCTATTCAAAATAATTAAGTATAGTAAATGGGTTTATACTTAGTAGATTGAAATTTTGAAAATTTGGTTTATTCAATCATAGAGTGGCTATTCTTGTTGATTATCCTTTATCCATTCTTTGATAACTAATACATTGATCCCATTACAACCAAATTAAGACCTAAGTGATTTTATGTTTATTTTGAGTTGTTTAGTGGAGATGACCTTCATGTTTCGTTGCTAAAGGAGAGGCTTATTGTGTTTCTAGAGTTTCAAGTGCAAAACCATTTGTATACTTAGGTGTACATTAATTATAAGCTTGACTATGAATTTTCAATGGTGTTTTGATTTTTGAAAACATTTCTTAAAATGATTTAGTCTTGTACACAAATAAGGAAATTAATTCATATTATCTTGTTTGATTCTATTCTAGTTAGAATATCGTTAAATGCTTTTGTTAATTGCTAAGCATGGTTTTGAAATATGTGATTCTTAGTTGAAGTTTGATTATTTTGAGAAATTGGTTTGTTCAAATTTTCTCAAGGGTGAGCAAAGACTAAGTGTGAGGTATTTGATAATTGTGAATTATACTATATTTTTAGGTGTTTAAGTTGTTTAATTTAGTACTAATTTGGTTTATTTAATGATTAATTATTTAATTTATGTGTTTATAAGTTTAATTACAAGTTTTGGTGTTTTTAAGGGCTAAATTTAAGAAAAATAAGACTTAATTGAAGAAATGAGAAAATTTGGAGCAATTTTGTAATTTTGTAGGTTAAAGGCAAGAAAGCTTCATGACGAGCAAAGAGAAAGAACTCAAAAGAGTTGTAAAACACCTCAACCGAGTTGGCAAACACCTCACGCGAGTTCCATGTCAACTCACTTGAGCTCAATTCACCTCACCCAAGCTTAAAGCCCTCTTTTGAATTTCTAAATCACCTCACCCGAGCCTTGAACACCTCTCTTGAGTTATTTTCACCTCTTCTGAGTTCTATTACACCTTTATTAAGTTAAGGATTCCTAAATACAATAAAACTCTATTACAATCTGATTTAGGAAGTAACAAGGCAATCAACTTCTTCTTTTGGTAGTAAAAAATCCAAACTTGAGGGTTGGCTATTATTACAATTTTTTTTAGTTTTAAACCTAGTTTTATTTAGTCACTTGTATATTAGTTTTTAGTTTAGTTTTATTATTTTCTTAGTTTACAATTCTCTTAAGGACTCAAGCTTTCTACTGGTGTTCCAAGAAGTCATCAAGAGCAAGTTTAAAATTTTATGAATATTGCATCTATTTATTTTTAGTTTTTCTTTCATTTTAATCATGTTTGATAAGTAGCTTTCTTTTCTTTTACTGGGGGAAACTTGATTCTTTATACTTTTATTGTAATGACTTAGTTTGAGCTTTAATTCAATGCAAGTTTGATAATTTCTTAGTTTTTGAGCAAATTCTTATCTTTAGTTGTTATTGAATTGATTATTAATGTATTTGATAAATGGTTGCTTATTGATTTCAAGTATGACCTATGATATGGATGTTATTGGATTAATTTATTGGTATTGATGCATGATTATATTCTGAAATTTGGGATAATTGTGAGTTGATAAGATTGGGTTAAGACTAAGAAAAGTTGAACTAAGAATAGATTGAAGTTAAGTTTGCTTGAAAAAGAGTTTAATGGATGTTTAAGAGTTTAAAACTAGATCTTTATGCTATGTGTTAGATTATTCCTAATAAGATAATTTAATGCTTAGAATAATAGTTTGAATAAGATATCTAAATTTATTTTACTGGTTTTTCCATAATTACTTGTGTTACTTTTGATTTGAGTCATTGCAATGGAAGTTAAGGTGGATAGTTTCTTTAGCAGAAGTAGTTTAGTTATTGCTCTGTGTTTAATTTATGATATTCTAGTTTTTGTTTTTGTTTTGCTTTACTATTAATTTAGTTTATTTCTTGCTTTCACTTCAAAAACTTGAGAAATAATCTCATATTAATTCAATTCAAACATATATATTTTGCTTAGCAATCCATGTTCCTTTCAATTTGATATTTGGGATCTTAATTTTATTTTCCTATATTACTAGTCAATCTAGTACACTTGTTAGACACCGATCACTGTAGACTGCAGGGAGGAGAGGAAAGAAGTTAGGGTTTAGGAGGATTGAAAGAAAGCTTTACGAGATGATAAATTTTTAATGGATTTGAAATTGAAAGAGAAAGTAGAATATTTAGAAAGAGGGAGAGACGCCTTGGGAGAAGAATAAAAAGAAAATGATGATGAATTAAATTAAGGGTTAATGGAGATAGAGAAGAAAGAAAAGCATATTAATGGCGCTCACTCTTGAGTCAAACTTCTTTCAACTTCGATTTTTATCCCAGGTGTAAAAAGAGATCTATTTATCTTTTTCATAAAATAATTAAAATGTTAATTTGGAGTCAAAATAAATTCTTACTTTTGGTACTATTTTCAAAATTAATTCCTACTTTTGGCGTTATTTTGTTGAATATTAGCAATCAGAATTCTGCATCTTTAGCCACCGAATTTGATACTTTAGTTAAATAATAATAGAATTTGATATTTAATGACCAAAATAAATGTCCTTCACTGTTAGTATATTTTAGCGACCAGATTTTTACCCCTTTGCTAAATTTTGGTGGTTAATAGTCATTTCTCTTGTAGTGTTTGATGTATGAATGATTTAAGTTCAATTAGATGCTTAACTTGTTATGTATGCTTGATGACCATATATAATGTGTTAATCAGTTTGCTCACAATGAGAATTGGGCATTTTGGTGGAAAAGCAATTGAATTTACTTGAAGTCTAGAAATCACTTAGGAGACAAGGATTTCACTTTAAGATGTCAAAGAATAGGCATAGAATTTCATAGTTTTCTTCTATATCCACAATGACATGAGAGTGCTTATGGACTCTAGATAGAAATGCCCTTATTTGACAATGAGAGTTACATGTGTAAGTGTTTTATTGAATCTTTTTTTGATCAATTTATGACTTGTAATTCAAATATCTTATTTGATTATTTGGTAGTACAATTTTAGATCAGATTATTAGTTTAACTTAGTAAAAACTTTAGTATAAACAAATTCACTTAAAGTTATTAATATCCATCCATCTTTATATCTACTTGGTTAATAGAAATTAATTCTTATATATATCGATTCCAAGAGTTCGACATCATACTCACTCTATTTAAGTCGTAGAGAGTAAGGTAATAAAATTTGCACCCCTTTCCTAGCCACTGCAAGGTCAATAGCTACCGGTTTGATGATGAAAATTTTCAAATAACCCGGCTGAGACATATTCTAGCTTAGCCAGGTTATTCTTTAAATTTTTGTCTTTAAACCTGTATAAATAACACAAATCAACTTCAAACTTCACCATTTTAAAACACTCATAATTTAAACATAAAACTCAAAAAAATCAACCTTAAATGGAATATAAAACACACTAAAAACATATAAAAACATGGGTTTAATTTTGAAATATGAAATACCCCATAATTAGCTTTTGCTCGCTTTCGAGCAAAGTTGAACAATCCACATTTCCAAAATTCTCAAACTCTAATTCTAGAATCATGCAATTCAAATATGAGATTAACAATTAGCAACACCACTTGAGGATACCCTAACTAAAAAAGATTCAAACAAGAGGATACTTGAATTTTTTTTTGTGTGTGAAAGACCAAAACATTTTAATCATTTTTAAAATAAAAACTTCAATACAAGCTAGTAACCTAAGAAGAATTAGTGTACATCAAAACACATATGCAGTTTCGCACTTAAAACTAAAGAGATGCCATAATCCTTTCCTTTAACACTGAAGCTACTAAGGTCATCTTTGCTAAACAACTCAAAACAATGATAGATCATTAGGTTTTTATGTTGGTTATAACATTGGTTAAGGTAAAAGGTAATCAAGAAAGGTTAAGGATAAGCAAGATAAGAATAATCACCCTATACTTGAATATAACAAAATCCACCTACTAATAAAGTTTTACCCATAATATTGTAACCAAATTTTTCATAATTTAATTAATCAGGAATGTAGAACATTAAAGCACAAAAGAGAAAGGTTTTTTGGTATTTTCTTTTTCATTTCACAAACTTAATTAATTTGAGAGTTTATCACCTTTTTCCTTTATATTGAAAGTTCCCCACACTTAGAAATTGCTATATAACACTAGCTTACAAAATCACAATTTATTTTCTCTTTTTTTTTTATAATGAACTAATAGCTAGCTCTTTTTCTTAAAATAATTAGCAAGGGGCACTAAATAATTCAAATTCAAAACAATACTACATTCCTACATTTGCAATATAAACTTGACAACATCCCTATTTTTAGACTCCTAAGTTCATGCTACACCTATTATATACCCTTTTAAATGATAATCAATTCCATTCCTAAAATGATTGATTCTTAAAAGGGAGAGAGAAAGGCTTTTAGGCTATAAGGTATTAAGATGAGTGTACAACAAAAATTAATGATAGCATGCATTAAGTAGGCTAAATAAGGCATAAATGGGCTAACAAGGGATACAATGTACAAAGGTTATGATAAAAGTCTTTTAAAGTGATTGAGCAAGAAAAACTTCCTAAACTATATCCTATACTTATTTAAGTTGTTCTATTCCTTTGAAGGTGATAAGGAAGGTTCTAGCGCTCTAAAATTAATAACTTGACTACTTTCATACCCTGGTTTTTCTTGAATTTAAAAGAAAAGTTCTTTTGTGTACAAAATTGGAAACTAACAAATATGCTCAAGTTGAACACTAAATTGGCTAAAATTACATCAAATAACATAAATGTCCTAGTGCTAACTAAAATTTTGAACACTACACAATTCTAAGTTGAATTTTAAAAAGTTCAAAATTCATAAATAAATTAAGGCAAACTAAAAAAAATGAAGACCACATAATCTACCAATTACACCTTACACAACTAACACATAAACTATAAACCAAACTAAAGAAACTAAATTAGAAAGCAAAAAAAAGTCAAAATAAAATAAAATTAGAAATAGAAATGCAAAACATAAAGATAATGAACCTAATTAAGTACAAATAAAACAAAGTATTATATAATTTAAGGAAATTAAATTACTACAATTAAACATCAAATACAAAAAAAAGTAGAAATAAAATAACATAAATAAAAACAAAAGAAAAAAAATAGTGACAATTCATAAGAGAAATGGAGTTAGAATAGTTTGTCCAAACTTTCTAAAATCAATTATCAATTATCAATTAAGCTCAATTAGGCTCAATCCCTCTCTTTAATTCTTGTTATCCTCAATAGAAAGTATTAGTCTCAGCTCATTGAGTTGGTGGTAAAGGTGGTGGGAACCACTCCTAAAAGCATTTGAAGAAATGCTCGAGTACTAGCCATTCTTTCTTAGTTAGCAAGAAGGACATAAATGCTTTGCTACAGTTTAACGATCTGCCCCTCTTAGATGTCTAAGCATACTTGAACTTTATTGATGGAATCCAACATCTATGGTGTTGGATATGGAACAAGGGTTGGTGGAGGAGCATTCTTCGGCTACTCCTCCTCCTCCTCCTCCTCCTCCTCATTATATATGTCAGCTGGTGTATTTGGGGTAATTAAGTATGGCCTTTAGTCATCTTAAAACTATACTCCTCGCTTATTGTCCATCGTCAATTAAAACCTTGATTATCCTTTAGGATTTTCCTGTTTTTAAACATTTTATAGTCTAAATGTGCCATGGCACCAAGTGAGGAACCAAATGACTCATGATGTATAGCTTTTGCTAGCACTATAATGATGCCTCCCAAAGAAATCTTTCTTGATATACCCGACCACTGTAGGAGGTCTTCAATCTTCTCTATAGATAATAGGCTTCATTTAGCCTAATTCCTTTAACCACACACCTAAGAATGAACACCTCCAAATAATTAACATTATCGACACCCTCGATGTGGCAATAGAAAGATAAGGTGAGGAATCTATGAAGGATTTAATAAGCATGGTTTTTAAGATGATGAGCCTTAGTCTACTTGGCATATATAAGGTAGGCTCAACTTTATCTTTAACCACTACCTTATTTTCACTACAAGAAAATCTTGAAATAGCAACGGAAAAATAGCAATGGAATTTATTTCGTTGCTAATTTAGCAATGGAAACACAATTCCGTTGCTATTTAGCAACGGAATATAGTTTTTGTTGCTAAAATTGGTTGAATTTTATAAAATTAGCAACCGAAAAAAATTTGGTTAGCTTCCATTGCTAAAAGTGGAGGGAATTTATGGCGCCATTATTTAGCAACGAAAAATAGCAACAAAATTTGTATTCCATTGCTAATTAAGGAGGCAAAAAATGGTGGATAAAATTTGGGACGGAAAATAGCAACAGAATTTAAATTCCATTGCTAATTTAGCAACCAAAATTGAATTCCGTTGCTATTTAGCAATGGAATTATATTCTGTTGCTATTTTAGCAACGGAATTTAAATTTCGTTGCTAAAATAGCAACAAAATTCAATTTTGGTTGCTAAATTAGTAACAAAAAAAATTCTGTTGCTAAATAGATTGATGTGCTTAACACTCTTCGTTTTCTACTTTCTAAGAGCTATCCATGGAAAACGTGATAGGTGTTTTTCTTGCAAAGATTTTTATTTTTTTTTCTATTTTTAAAGCTATAAAATAAAATATTTTTGTTTGAAACTTTTGATTCTGCAATGTGAATCATATTTATTTATTTATTTTTGCCTCTTATGAACAAACCATATGTTTGGAATTTTTCGTTTCTTTTTTTCTTATTTGTTTGTGAAACTCCATGTGGATGTTTTTATCACGTTGCTACTTTGCCATTATCAGGTTTATGAATGTCCATTTTCTTTGTTTAGTGCTTACCAACAAATATAAATTTTTCTGTATATTAATTAATGTATCAAAGAAATAATATACTTCAAGGAAATAAATGGAATTTATGTCGAGCAAAAATATTATATCTGTATTGCAAATATCTGATTTTGTTCGGTTCATGCAATTTTATTCATATTCATAGTTAATTATATAATACTGTGTTAGAAATAAATGTGATAAAAATGATAAAAATGGGCCCACTAAATAGTGAAATTAATGTCAAAAACAGAATTATTGGTCTATGCATTGGCTTTTTGGAATGCACATCAACAAAATTTTTGATTTTTCTTTTCTTATTTTCTTAATATATATGTAACATAAACAAATAAAACTTCAACTAGCAGAACAAAAATGGCATTTTGTTCTCTTAATCAATGACTTTTTTATTATCTTACAAACATAATTATTTCTTTTTCTTATTGCCTTTGGAAATGTGTTCATGTATCAACAAAAACATGTGATTTCTGGACTTTTTAGAAAAAGAATGTTTAGTGATTGAATGTTTCTAATGTTTCTTATTAAAATATCTATGCAGCTGGGCAAGACCAAAGCATTATATTAGGTTCAAAAGCTCTATTTTTTTTTCTCAAAACATTTCTTGGTTTGTTTTATCCAGTTTAGCTAGTTCAGGTATATATCTTTACTATTCAATTCTAATTTTTACGTTGTTTAACCTTAATTTTTTCCATTGTTCTTCTTGTGAATCTGATGTGGGTTCAAAATTGAAGGCAATTGACTTGTAAATTTTGAGTTTTAGATAGAATAGAGGCGTATGATTGATAAACTTGCTATTAAAAGTTCAGTTTATATTCATGTACATCACCTATTTGTTCATTTGCTTTAATGAAAATTTTGTATTAGTTTGCATATTTTTAATGCATGTTATTCAACATTCTCGCAAGGTAATTCCTCTTTAAATTGTGAATGTAAGTTGTGCAATTAAGTGAAAATCTTGTTAGTGTGACTTGATTGCTAAACCAATATAGAATTCACTCATTTTTATGGGCATCGTTATTGGATTAATAGTTGCTGCTAGTGATAGCTTCTTTCTTTTAGTACTTAAATTTACTTAACAATGTAAAGATGATTTATTTGTTTTATACAGTTTTTTATTTAAATTCAATGTATATAAAAGTAAATGTCTAGTAATTTAATATAATGCAATAATATGCTTTTTATAAATTTTTTTACCATATTTATTTGGATATAGATGGTGATGATGGGCATCCACATCTATAGAAGTGTGATATAAAATTTGGTGTCTTGATTAGGAGCCTCTTAATTAGTGTATTACTAATGCAAGTCACCTAATTTATTAGGCTACCAGAAATCGATTTTTCTTATTTCAGTTTCTTCTAATTTATAAGTTTGTTTCTAATTGTTTGAAATTTATGATTTAAATTAGAGCTCTCCATCTCTTGAACATGGCTCAAATCTGAAGATTTTCGCTTATTAACTTATTAGGTGAAGTCTTCCTTTCTTCTTTCTACTTTTAATGTTGTTTAGATTTTCATTTTGTCTATATTGTTGTAAAGAAATAAAACCTTACACAAGAGCTCTTGCTTCATTGAATTGTATAAATGCAAGAGTTTCTTACTCCTTCAAGTTCCCCATCTTTAGACATGCTATTAAAATTATTTGAAGATTTAGTAACAAAGGCAATATGCATTAACATCATGTAATTCAAATTTAGTAACTTAATTTCTTAGTTATATTTTGTCCTAGTCAAGTCTCACAAGTCTAGTAAAACAATGATTCATAATCTTTATTATCAAACCAAATCCATCATATGCATTTATCAATTAATGATTCACTTTTTAGACAAAGAAGACTCATTTGTATTTTTACTTTAAAGAAAAGAAATATCAATAATGTAATGAGACATTATCTCACTTTATTAGAATTTTCATTGTTTTAGTCAATATTACAATTAGTTGTTTTCGTTAGAGGCAAATGCCATAGAAATACTCTTGAGAAATTAAAGAAGGAATTAGAAAAAGCTTAGTATATATCAGAATTAGGAAAGAAAATGAGGAGCTATGTTTAGTTAAGCTCAGGAAAGAAAAAAAGAGAGATTGGATTAGAACATGAATTTATTGATTTGAAATTAAGCATTACACGCACTACATACATTCTGACACCTGATTTATGTAAATCCTAACTACTTATTTGGCTCAATTATTACAAAACCATTCCTATTATTAATTGAAGATCGATCATGTCCTGTGCCTTACCCAATTTCAAGTCTCAACTACTTTAGATATAGTTGTAGCTTTGCTTGTATACAATAAGGGAACATTGATGATATATGCATCGCCATTAGTCAAATATCTAATCTTCATGCTTGCTAGGAAAATATTGTATTCTAGCTTGTATAGCTTTCATATGTTATTATTAGGCAAATCATTCACTTGTGAGATAGGCATTCTGAGTACGTCCTTCTGCTGAGTAATGGGAACCAAATTAATATAAGACAAACTTAATGATTATTTGTAGATTGACAAATTAGTGAAAGAAATGAGTTAATATTTCTAAAAAGTATTGGCTTTATATGGTTCCATATATTTCATTTTATTTAAGTTCTAAAATTTTTAGCTTTAGTCCTTTTTATTTTAATATTTAAACATAAATGAGAGATTACAAAGATGAAGAGGAAGTCATATGCAATAGAGTTCTTGTGGATAGTTTATGCCATATTTGCATTTATGTTTTTTGAACTTGTGCTAAAGAGTTCTTGTATTGTCTATTTATAGTTTAGGTTTTAACAGCTACAATAAACAATAAAATTGTTGGTGCTGGGAGTGAAAATTGATTGATTAGGAAAAACACTATTGATCTCCTAAGTTTGACAATTGGACTTTAGGTTTATCCTTCCTGGTTACAAATTTTTGTAAGCAATCATAAAGGATATTGATTGTTTGTTTCATGTTCCAGCATCGCTTTCTCTTTGACTAAGATGATGTTTATTTAATGAACAAGTTTCCAATCTTCGAATCATTTTTGATATGATTGTTAATTAATGACAGCTTATGGTCTTCAATTGCTGCTTTAGTTAGATATTATTATTTCTATTCTATTTTTTTTGTACTTCCATCCTTTCTTTTTTTTTTTTGCTTTTTTTTTTTGGTTTTTTTGGATAATTATAGCATTTGGTTGCTAGAAATATGTGGGGAAATAATAAGAGGAAAATCCTATGTTCAATCTTATGTTCTATATCTGTTATAAATTTATAAGTGAGGACCATATGGCCTTATATGTTGCTTCTTGACTTGCAAAATAATATAATGCAACTTACGTGTCATTACCTGTGATGTTTTGTTTCTAAAGGCATCAATATTATCAATTTTTGACTTTTTATTCTTGTAGTTACCAGCTACCATTGTAACAGGTATGAAAAATTCTGGACAGATGTTTGCTGTATATGATCATTTTGTCTTGAATGTTAATATCTTGCTCAAGCTCACGTCTGTGTGTATCCTTTTCTATCTGCTGTCTAAATTTAAAATTAATAAAAAAATTGAAATATTTACATATGAGGGTAATAGATTGTTTAGACTTGTTTATGTCAAATTCACTCTGATTTGTTGAAGTGTCAACAATATATGTATTATTGCATAACATAATGGGTAAAGACGTCTATAATGAATCCAAATAATGAATTTGTGGAAATTTTATCTGGAGATGATGAGGAATCCATAGATGGACAGAATTCTAAAGATGAGTCTGACTTTAATTCTGAATATTCAGAAATAGAGGATGATTTTGATGTGCAATTAAGTGATGATAGCGATTAAATTGTGTATGTTTTATTATCTCAAAACCAAAATGTGTTATTATTGCAATGATGTACTAATGTTACATATTCTTTAATATAATTATATAATTCAATTTGAAGAAGTATATTCAATTTCTTTGAATTTCAGGTTTAAATTATGCCACCCAAAAGAAGAAATTCATTGCTACCGCCAAGATTCAGACTAACATCTAATGGAGACAACAGTGGACAAGTCCACCCATCTCAGGTTGCAGGGTCTGTAGGTTTAGGTGTGTCATGTCCATATCCTAACCAGTAATATGAGGCATCACCTTCACCAACAACAAACCGCAATCACTCTTCTAATCAACCAAGTGATTCAACATCCAACAACCCAAACCCTGAATCTATGCCTACACAAGTACCAGGTTTCGATATTGAGGATGAAGGACTCCAGCCTGGTGCAAAGGGAGTTGACGGAAGAACTTACATTAAGATTATCAATGATATGTGAGTTTAATTATAAAAAAATTGTTTTGCAAGATTAAAACATAAACTTATACTAAAAGTATGGATATCTAATTTGATATTGATTTTGTTCATAGTAACAGGTTTATTCCATCAGGTATTTGCTCAAGAAAAATCAGATCCACATTTAAGGAGAAGATAGAAATTGAGGGTTATGTTTGGAAAAATCTTTCTCTGCAGACAAAAGATTTTTATTATCAAGAGTTTGAGGTACAAAAAATAAATAACATTATCTGTTTTAAAATAATTAGCTTCATACATTAATGCATTATCTATTGCACTTTGCAATATTTATGTTATTTTATTTTTAAAAAAGAATTTTTTTGGGATTCAAAATTTAATGATGTCATTTATGGAGTTTGGGAAAAGTGGGCCCGCCAACAATATAAAGAATTTCTATGTAATTTACACAAGGGTGGTCAATGACCTAATTTTATTTCTGAAGAAATATGGAATCGTTGGCAGCAATACTGGGCAACACCCAAAGCAATTGCTAGTTCAGATAGGAATTCTTTAAATAGGCGGGGAGGCTCAGATGGTGAGAGTCTAGCTGTGCACACTGGGGGAACTTTGAGCCATCACGAGCATGCGGCTAAACTGGTAAGTATCTAACTTTTATGCTTACATTTTATTCTATAAATGTATAATTATTGGATGGCTGAATGTGCTATTTTGTTTTCCACTATTGCTCAGCTCTATTGGATGGCTGAATGTGGCTGGTTTGCTGCTCATTTTAGCTACTAAATGCAAATTGAAGCTGCTGAATTTGGAAAATAGATAAAATTCCCTACTATGCTTTTCTAACTTTGATTGTCCTGGAACTTGAAAGGACAAAATTTGTTTTAGTTTGAGGTTTAGAGGTTAGAACTCAAGTACTGCATAGTTGACCATTTACTAATTACAAGTTTTCCAAACAAGAGGATTTAGCCAAATAGATATGCTTTGAGTTGAATCCTTTTCGTTTTAAAATGCAAACTTTAGTCTGTTGGTATTGAGATTAAAATTATTCATGGAAAAAAAATCCTTTTAGATGTTGTTGCTGAAGACAGTTTGGAAGCTCAATTGATAATCTACTTATTATTTTTTCCACTTTTTTAAGTTGACCCTTGTTACTACACTGAGTGTGCTTTATGGCTTATTTTATTTACTTCGAAGGTCGAGCCTTATTGCTTTAGAGAATGTCCTCGAGAGGTTACAGGCTTAAGCCATAGAATAACCCCTCATTGCCTACAAGGTGAAGTTCTTCACAAATAATGTTAAACTACCACTTGGACCTGGCGACAAATGCAGGGTTTACTTGCTTTTAATTTCTTGGAAAACCTAAGCATTTTAGAAATTTACTTGTTGGGTCATTGGTAATAAAATGTTTGCCACAGGAACTTATATGGGGTCTTGATTAGATGTTAGTCACCTGTTGGCTCATTGAAATGAAATATGCTTCACAAGTTTATGAATCCAGTAGGACAATATTTCTTTTATGGTGTGTTTTTCTAGAAGATAAATTAATCTCTTATATGTGTTTGTTTTTGTCCTTCATCTGCCTTTCGTTTAAATTATTTCTTTCAAAACTCAAGTTATTACTGTAGTAAAAGGCTAATTTACCTATACCTTTGAGCTATAATCTGTTTCTTGCTTGTAAATCTGAATGCTACATTCTTGCTGCGAGAAACTTAATAACACTCATGATGAGTTGAAATGGTAAAAAACCTATTGATTTACCTTCATGTTTTCTTCTTTTAGTTGAAGGAGGGATGTTTTCCTTGTTGTAATTTTCACTTAAATTCTTATATAGATTACTCTTTATTCTATTTTTTAGTTGTAATTGTGAAATTTTTTCCCCTTATTGTAGAATGAACAGAGGTATTTTGACTATTATTTCTTATTGCTTGTTATACAGGAAATAACTATGGGTAGAAAGCCTACATATCCTGAAGTTTTTATGCACACTCACACAAAAAAGCATGATGGTCAGACATTCGTCAATACCCATTGTAGCTCAATGTATGTTAAATTTATACATCAATATTAATTATTTCATAAAAATATAGCTAATTAATTTTAATTATTGTAATGATAGGAGCAAATATAAGAGACTCTCATTCAACAGCGGCAAAGCTCTGAAAGTGTTGATGAGAGTCAGATTTTTCTTCAAGTAGTTGGTGGTAAGAATAGCCGTGGGAGGATTTATGGTTTAGGTTCAATTGCAAATACTTCACATTTGAATTTCTCTACATCATTTATAGCTGCTTGTAGTAAGCGATGCGATCTTCTCAAAAAGTCGTTCAGCTAGAGACCACACTCACCATGTTGATGGATACTGTAACCCAACAAATGAATCGAGAGGAAGATTTGGAAACCAGGGGTGCCCAGCATTCAAATCGTTCTCCTTCACCTCCACCAGCTACATAGCTTAGACTTTTATTTTTAGATTGTTATTGATACTGATTTTATGCTGTTTTTATTATGGTCTCCTTCACCTCCACCAGCTACATAACTTAGACTTTTATTTTTAGATTGTTATTGATACTGATTTTATGTTGTTTTTATTATGGTTTTCATAGAATTTTACTTTACAGTAATATAATATATTTTTAGGATTTTAATTTTTGTGCATTACAATTTTACTATTATATTATCAATAACAATATTTTCTTTTCATAATGAATTTGAATTATATTTATTTATAAATAAATAATTTGATTTAACTAAAATATTATGCCAATCTAATAAAACTAGCATAATTTTACAATTTATAGCTAAAGTGAAATTTTATTTAGCAACCGAATTCATATTCCGTTGCTCAATTTAGCAACAGAATATGAATTCGATTGCTAAATTTACCTACCGAACAAACATTCCGTTGCTAAATTTAGCAACGGAATTACAATTCGGTTGCTAAATTTACCTACCGAACAAACATTCCGTTGCTAAATTTAGCAATGGAATGACAATTTGGTTGCTAAATTTACCAACCAAATTCATATTCCGTTGTTAAATTTAGCAATGGAATTTAAATTCGGTTGGTAATGTTGACCAATTAACCAAAATGTATATTGGTTAGATATAGCAACGGAATTTAGATTCCGTTGCTAATAAAAATTAACAACCAAAAATAGCAACGGATATTCGGTTTGTATTTTTAGCAACCGAATATATTTTCGTTGCTAATTTCCGTTGCTAAATTACCAACGGAAAATATTTCGGTTGCTAAATTTACCAACTACCAAAATTGGAACCGAATTTCTTGTTGCTATTTTCGATTGCTAATTTTAATTACCAACGGAAATTCACCAAATTCGGTTGCTAATTTTCGTTGCTATTTCCAAATTTTCTTGTAGTGTTTGCTAGGGTGTGGCATCAGGGAGTTCTGATACACCACTATAGGGGAAGCCCAAGTACTCTATGAATTCTTTAAATGTGATCTCATACTTCTTTCATTGTAGCTTAAATCACCTAATCAAGTTCCAAGGTGCACCAAAAGGTAGTAAAAAAATCCCTAGTCATCTCTAGGTGAACTTCCTCCCTTTTATTAAAAAACTCTATTCATCCTATGTTCTGAATCAACCTGTTTACCTCCTCCTGCATATTTCCATCCACAATTGCTAGATAGACATCACTTAAGTAGACTTGATTCACATAATCAACTTTCAAAAAATACTTGTACATTTTGTATAAAGAGGGTTCATATGGCTTGGCCTCTGAAAACTTGAAGAGTTAGAGCCCATCTCAATGCATGCATACTTGGGACCCATTGTAAAATAGATAAAAAAAAATTATGTAAATACTAAAACAAGCCCCAATCAAAATGACAAACAGAAAAATGAAAGCACTATGTCTGCCAACAAAATGATGATGTCAATATGGAGGTAGAAAATCTTGGATAAATGCCAATATAACACCAAAACAAAGTTTTAGTGTAAGAGCCAAGAATAAACACATAGGGTGTATCACAATAAGAAGAATAGCAAAATTGAAATGAGGCATAGGTTCAAACATCAAAAAAGGATAGAAAGGTAAGTATTCTTATGGAAATATTAAATCATTGCATTTCACAAAAAAAAACCAATTAAATTTGTCTTAACATCACAAATCTAAAACCGACTAGGGCAATATACATAATTAAGTTAGATAATTTGAGGACAAGATGCAAAAATCTATTGCTAGATGTCTTTGTGGCATTTTATCGAACATTTGGTGTGCATGATGGATAATGCCCATATTCATTCCAATTGACACAATCAACATGCCTGAATAACAACAACCAATATAGGAAATAAATAAATCATTAACATACTCTATCAATATCTCAAATCATAAAAAAATGAAAAGAAAACATGCCATATTTTGCCCTAGTTACTCTCGAACATCATAGATCAAAAGACAAATTAAATAAAAAATGATGCACTAAAGATGGAAAAGAGAAGACAAAACATATAAATTTAAGAGAAAGAGAAGAATGCTTACTTAGGTGATGTGTGCAGGAGAGGAGAGGAATTCAGAGTAAGATGAATTCAAAAATTGAGAGAAATTAGGGAAATGAGGAAAGATCACAAAAGAAATGAAAGGATTTAATCTATATAAGTGACTTGGGTGAGACACCTAAATTCCTTAGGACTTATAGTTGCAAAGTAACCTGACCAAGACACCGAGTGTCCTAGTCAGGTTATTGAACTTTGTTTGAAATTTTATCAAGTGACCCAGCCGAGACACTTGTGTCCTAGCCAGATTGATTTTCACTCAAAAACATAAAATGCAACATGTGTTCATCGATTTGCTACTCAAATCAACTCTCATGTTTTCATTATAAAATTATGCACTATAGCACAATAAAACTTATGAATTGTACCATAAAAACACTTTGAGCCTAAATATACCAAAAGTACCAAATGAGCTAAAAATTTGGATTAGTTCTCATTTTAAGTCCCACATTTTAACCATATAATAAAAGACAATAACACCTTTAAACTTGTGAATTACTTTACAAAGACACATTGAACCTAACAACACATAGAAATATAAATTGATCTAAATATGTATACAAAAATCAAACCAAAAAAATGATAGAAAGAATAGTTCTAAATTTTTGAAGTCTTCAGCTAGACTTGTGGAATTTCCTTACTTGTTAAGAAGAACAAGGTTGCCTCTGTTAGAGAGTATGCCCTAGAGCCCATGTAATAGGGATGTTTTTCATATGTATGAAATTTATATTCTTAATAAAAGGCATCATTCATTTATTAATGTTATGTTTGAATACATGAGTTTGTAAATCTTAAATTAATAAATGAAGTCCCAGATATTATAAACACAGTGCAAAGGCAATCATGAAGGTGTTCATGATGTGAGATGTCTATTGCATGCAAATGTCTTAATATCTAAATATCCCTAGTCATAGAATTAACAAGATAGGACATTGTTAATTCAGACAGACTAGCACATGTTATGTTTCTTGAATGGTTCAAGCAGTGGTTTTCATAACTGTGATTATGAAAGATAATCAAAGCTAACATGTGGATGCTTGTTAGAAGAACAAGTTCATTGGAGACCTGCATAGAGAATCCTCACATGGATATTAAATCTATGTCAGTGAGGAATCTCTTCATAACGGTTGTGCAAGTATCCTTAGATTTGAGATCACCAAAGTTATCTTAAGTAGCAAGTGGTATACTTTGACTCCATAACTGATTACTTCCAACTGGGAGTGAACATAGTTAGGAGATTGGGTATATCATGACCTACTTGAAGATAGTTGAATGATTGACAAATGATTCACCATCCCAGATTTAACAAGGGAAGTTATCTCACATGATTCTATAATTGCCTTGTTCAGTGAATCTCTGGCTAGAGTAATATGCCGAGATGGATGGAGATCCATGAAGGGCATTTTAGGAACAATGGTTAAATTAATAGAACATACATAATTAGATTTATATGAGTTGACAGAAATCCATACTCAGAATCTAATTGAGATAAGAGTGGTGAAAGGAGTAATTGCACGGTAACTGTTTCTATGGAAGGGTACAGTTAAACCACATGACTTTCCTGACATTTGGGTAGTCATGATGCCTAGCTAGAGGCCAATCATGACTTGTATAATGATGAATCAAAATTATCAATAGGGATTGATAAGATGATTTAAAGGAGTTTAAATCATGTGAGTTTTGAATAGAACTCACAAGTACATATTATACTGCCAACATGGACAGGAACCCAATAGGTCACACACATATAGAGAAAAGGATAAAATGGTAAAATAACAAGGATAATAATATTTGATATTATTATGAAGGTAGAGAAGTGAATAAGATAATAATTAATTAAAGAGTTTAATTAATTATGATCAAATAAAATTGTCCGCAAAACTTTTGAGAAATGTTCTGCAAAATTGGACCTAATTGAAATAATGTATTTTATGATTAATTATTATTATCTTATAAGTGTTATAAGACTACTATAAGTGTTATAGGACTGATATAATAATTAATAGGTCCATTGAAGAAATTATAAAGGGCCAAAGGAATGAAGAAGTTGGAGGAAGCCCTCCAAAAGAGGGCCACACGCCAACTCCATACAGAAGGGATTAGAGGGCTTTTTCTTGGACCAAATTAATTTATATATGTTAAATAAGTGTTATGGAACTTACATATTTAATTTGGTTGGATTTGGAATCCATTTGGTTATTTAAATTCAATTAGATGCACAAAGGGCCTAGTTTGTGGATTTTGTGCATAGACTTTTATGAAAAGGTTTAAATTGGATTTAATTAAGCTCAAATGATTATAATTAATTCCAGAGGCCCAATTAATAATTCTCCAGCAATTTTAAAGAGCCCAATCTCATTAAGGAGTTGGAATTTTAACCTAACTATAAAAGGCCAACTAATGAGAATTAGGGTTAAGTGATTAAAACAAAAGCAAAGTCTTTTTCTTTATTCTCTCTCCCTTTTTGCGCCAACTCCAAGCTAGCTTCTTGGAATTTTTGCCAGCCCTAGTTGAACACCAATTTGTTGGTTCAATTTACCCCTCTCTAGTGTGGATTACTCATTGGAGGTGTTCGATTTTGGACACTGTGGTTTGCGACAACCCGATGCGAAGTAAAATCAATTGTTCAACAAAAATCAAAGGTGATTTTTCTTATTCTCATATAGTTATATTGTGTATTCATGGCAAGATCAGATCTAATGGTTAAAAAATTTTAAAATTCCGCTCATGTATGTGATGCATGTAACCGTTAAATTCCAACATGGTATCAGAGCCACGGTTTTGCCATGGATATACAATTTTATTTTTTTCTGCAGAATAAGTTTTGTTTTGTTTTGAGTTATTTATTTCATGAACTTTAAAATATTAGATTTGATTGTTCATGAATGAGAAATATTGATTTCTGGTTGTGTTTGTGATCAAATAAATTTGGTGGAAAAAAATGAAATTTTTGAATGATTGAGATTAGCGTTTGGCGTGAAACCCTAGGTGATTTAAGGGGCTGTTCTAATTTAATTTCTTATGGATCCATTAAAACATCATTTAGATGATATTTTATGTTTTTAATATGTGATATTAAGCCGTAGGATCGAACGGAATTAAAATCGAACAAGTTTTGCATGAAAACTAGTTTAGTCGAAAAGTTCGATAAATTGGCGTTCTTCGTGTGTTCTTGGTTAGAACGACTTTTGATCTTCTAAATCTGATATATATGATATATTAAAGTGTTTTTTATTAATTGGATTAATTAAAATGGGCCTTAAATTAATTTGATTAATTTTAATTTATTAAAACCACTTAATGGGCTTAATTATGTTTACGAACTTGGTTTAAATTAGTGAATGACTTGGTGGGCCAAGGAGCTGATTTAAATTAAACATTATAAACATTAATTAAGTTTATTAATGGGTTTTAAGGGCTGGAGTGGGCTTGGCTCATTCCAAAAGGCCCAAATGTACCAAAAGACACAAAACTAGTTTGTGTGTGAACACAGTTAGGGTTTTTCTTCTGTGGGTTTCGGCCTACAATTGTTTTAAGCCCAAAATTAATTCTTTTAATTATTTAATATGATTAATTAATTAAATAATCAATTTATAATTAATTCATAATCAATTGGATTGATTATTAAGACAAGAACGCATGCATGCAAAAAGGTTTCCTAAAATGAAAGTTTCCAAAATGGAAAAAGTTTCCTAATTTTATCACATCATTAAATAACTCAAAATATAGTTTCAAAGGTTGAAACAAAGTTAGTAATCCATTTATTTATGCATTAGAGAGGCATATAAGGGTGAATGATTGGCATGATGGTTAGTTATGGACAAATCCCAATGTGATTGAGCATAATGCATGTTTTGGCCCAATGAGGACTTTCATGTCCCGGCCACTTGTTTTTGGTTTGTATTTCATTTCAAATTGTAATATTTAATTAGATTACTTAGATTAGAATTAGAAATAGAGATGGAGACCAATATCAAGGAGCAAGATGGGCCGGATGGAGATCCAACAAGCTTGAAGATAATGTAATTATTTTCTTGTTTGAATCATGCATACAACCTAGGTGTGACCTTTTGATTTCCCTCTTGGCTCGGGGAAATCAATATAGTGAAGTCCATAACTATACCATATTTGTATGCTTATATTTTTGTGATAGATATAGGATGCATACCAATGTATGCCAACCATGTATGATGAGACTTAATTAACTAAAACCCTCAAATAAATACTAAGGTATATAAGCCTTCCATTAATTTGAGGAGAACCAGAGTTCTTTATAGTGTGGGTTGTTCACCACAGTCAAGCTCACATTATATCGAATATGTTCAAATCTAATTAAATGGGTCATCTTAGCTAGCCCATTAGTTTGTTGACCACAGTCAAGGCTAATGGTTCTAGAGGCAAGATTAGGGAATGCATATATGATATGCATGCATCAAGAGTTGTTAACCTAATGATCCAATAGTTGTGTAGAGACACAATTGGTATAGAGATACCTACCTTTCTAGGGTATGGAATTTGGCTTGTTGACCACAGTCAAGGTCAAATTGCATATCAAGGATTGGATATTGGCCCACTAAGAAAACCATCGGGTTTTCTCGGATTATATAGTGAGGCCTATTAATTCGCAATAAAATAGTGGGAGTAAATGGATTAATTAAAGACCTTATTAATGCATACATATATATATGAACATACTCTCATATCTTTTCTTTTTTACATCTAGGTCATCATCATGAGCACATCAAACATTAATATACGATCAATCTTGGATAACAAGCTGGTTGGCAACAACTATTCTGACTGGATCAGGCAAGTGAGAATTGTTCTCAGAGCTGAAAAGATCCATTATGTCTTGGATAAATATCCACCACCACTTCCATCAGATGATGCCATTGATGAGATCAAAGGCATTTATCGAAAATACATGGAGGATAGTGAAACAGCAGCATGTCTAATGCTGGGTGCTATGTCCTCGGAGCTTCAGAAGCAACATGAAATGATGGATGCTAGAACCATCATTTTTCATCTAGAGGAGCTTTATTCTTCTCAAGCTAAAACTGAGCAATATGAGATTGCTCGAGCTCTATTTAGTTGCAAGATGGTGGAAGGCACTTCAGCTGCTACTCATGCATTGAAGATGTATGGGTATATTGAGCATTTGAGTAGACTTGGCTATATTATGGATAATGATCTACACATAGATTTAATCTTGTACTCGTTGGCTCCAAGTTATGCACCTTTTGTGCTTAACTTTAACATGAACAAGATCCAAGTATCCATTCCTGAGTTAATCAATATGCTCAAGATAGCTGATGGATCATTTAAGAAGGATCCAAAAAGTGTCATGGTTGTCACTTCTGCTAAAGGCAAGAAGCAGAAGAAGAAGATAACCAAGGCGCAGCCAAAGAATGGTGGGATATCTAAGAAGAAGGTTGCCAAGAAAGAGAATCCCAAAGGAACTTGCTTCCATTGTGGAAAGGATGGTCATTGGAAGCGTAACTGCAAGGCCTATCTAGATTCTCTCAAGGAGAAGAAGCAAGCTGATGCTTCTACTTCAGGTATTCATATGATTGAAATTAATACTTATTCTATTGCTTCAAAACAATCTTGGGTATTAGATACCGGATGTGGATCTCATTTATGTAATGATCTACAGGGGCTTAGAAGCTTTAGAAGAGTTGGAAAGGCAGAGATATGTTTGCAGTCAGCTACTGGACAGAACATCTCTACAACAGTTGTGGGGACTTACTATTTGCCTCTTCCTAGTGGATTAGTACTGGAATTAAATAATTGTTATTATGTTCCAGCTTTGTCCAAAAGTATTATTTCTTTCAATTGTTTGATGAACGATCATGATATTTCTTTAAAGGACAAATGTTGTTACATTTTTAAGAACAATATATTTTATGCAAAAGCTATCATTGAGAATGGTATATTTGTTCTTGATTTAATTAAATAAGTACATAATGTGGATACCAAGAGAATGAAACATGATAATCTAAATACCTCATACTTATGGCATTGTCGTTTAGGCCACATAAATGAAAAACGCATGACCAAATTGCACAAGTCAGGTGATTTGGGATCATTTGATACATGCGAATCTTGTTTATTGGGAAAAATGACAAAAGCTCCCTCTATTGGTAAAGGAGAACGAGCTAAAATGGTTTTGGACTTAATACATTCAGATGTATGTGGTCCAATGACTACACATGCCAGAGGAGGTTACTCCTACTTCATTACTTTCATAGATGATTATTCCAGGTTTGGATACATCTATCTAATGAAATATAAGTCTGAAGCATTTGAAAATTTCAAAGAATTCAGAAATGAAGTAGAGAAATAACTTGGCAAAAGTATTAAAACACTTAGATCAGATCGAGGTGGAGAATACTTAAGTCAAGAGTTTCAGGAATATCTTAGAGATAATGGGATTTTATCTCAATGGACTCCTCCATATACACCACAACACAATGGTGTATCCGAAAGGAGGAATCGAACACTATTAGATATGGTTCGATCAATGATGAGCCGAGCGGACTTGCCTATGTCCTTTTGGGGATATGCACTAGAAACTGCTGTTTATGTGTTAAATAGAGTTCCTAGTAAATCGGTTGATGTTACTCCATATGAGATGTGGAATAACAAAAAACCCACGCTTTCTCATATGAAAGTATGGGGTTGTCCTGCTTATGTGAAGAGGACAATGTCAGACAAACTGGATGTTAAGTCTGACAAATGTTTATTTGTGGGATATCCAAAAGAAACATTTGGATATTATTTCTATCATCGCTTAGAACAAAAGGTGTTTGTTTCAAGGTATGCTGTCTTCTTGGAAAGAGAATTTCTCCTACGAGAGGATAGTGGGAGTAAAATTGAACTTGGTGAAGTTCAAGACCCACAAGTAGAAGATGATCAACCGATTGAACCTGAAACTGAAATTCATAATGATGAGATTACAGTTGAACCTGATTATACACAAAATCCTAGAAGATCTACTAGGATGCATTCTATCCCTGTGAGATATGGATTTCACATTGATTCGGATAGAGGCATAATTGTAGTAGAGGACAATGAGCTTACAAGCTATCAAGAAGTTTTGAACAGTTCAGAACGTGATTTATGGCTGAAGGCTATGCAGTCTGAAATGGACTCCATGTATGAGAACAAAGTATGGACTTTAACTCAACCACCTGAAGGGATAAAACCCATAGGGTGCAAATGGGTCTTCAAAAAGAAGACTGACATGGAAGGTAATATAGTTACCTATAAAGCTCGCTTAGTAGCAAAAGGTTATCGTCAAAAAGAAGGTATTGACTAATGGATGCTTAAGTCTATAAGAATACTTTTAGCCATTGCAGCTCATTATGATTATGAGATTTGGCAAATGGATGTGAGGACAGCTTTCCTTAATGGAAATCTTACCGAGGATGTGTATATGACACAACCAGAAGGATTCACATCAGGAAATGGCGAAAAGGTATGCAAGCTTCAAAGATCCATTTATGGATTGAAGCAAGCCTCTAGGAGCTGGAACATACGATTCAATGAGACAATCAAAGAGTTTGGTTCCTCACAGAATGAAGATGAACCTTGTGTGTATAAAAGGGTCAGTGGGAGTGCAATTGTCTTCTTAGTTCTATATGTAGATGACATATTGATAATGGGAAATGACATTTCTCTTCTCCAATCTGTTAAAATATGGTTATCCAAGCAATTCTCCATGAAAGACCTTGGAGAAGCATCCTATATTCTGGGAATAAGGATCTATAGAGATAGATCCAATAGGTTGCTAGGTCTTTCTCAGAGTACATATATAGATAAAGTATTGAAGAGGTTCAATATGGATCTCTCTCAGAAAGGGTTTATACCCATGGCGCATGGGAAACACCTTTCTAAGTCTATGTGTCCACAGACACTGGAGGATAGAGAGAGCATGAATAAAATACCATATGCATCTGCAATTGGTTCTATCATGTATGCTACGTTATGTACACGTCCAGATGTAGCATTTGCTTTGAGTGTCACAAGCAAATTCCAATCTAATTTTGGAGAGGAACACTGGGCAGCCGTCAAGAATATTCTTAAGTACGTGAGAACGACTAAGGATATATTCTTGGTATATGGAGAGGGCAGTTTAGAAGTAAATGGGTATACAGATGCCAGCTTCCAATCTGACAAAGATGATTGTAAATCACAATCTGGTTATGTGTTCATAATGGGAGGAGGAGGAGTTAGTTGGAAAAGTTCCAAACAAGAAACAACTACTGATTCCACAACGAAAGCTGAGTACATTGCTGCTTTAGAAGCAGCCAAAGAAGCAGTCTGGATCAAAAAGTTCATAACCGAACTAGGAGTGGTGCCTAGCATTGTTGATCCGATTCCTTTATATTGTGACAACAATGGAGCCATTGCGCAAGCAAAGGAACCACGGTCTCATCAGCGATCCAAGCATGTTCTCAGACGCTACCATCTCATAAGGGAAATAGTAGCTAGAAATGATGAGAAAATAGAAAGGGTTCCCACAGATGACAATGTGGCGGATCCCCTCACTAAAGCACTTTCCCAGATTAAGCATGATCACCATATAAATAGCATGGGTCTGAGACATATGAGTGATTGGCTCTAGTGCAAGTGGGAGATTCTTAGAGAGTATGCCCTAGAGCCCATGTAATAGGGATGTTTTTCATATGTATGAAATTTATATTCTTAATAAAAGGCATCATTCATTTATTAATGCTATGTTTGAATACATGAGTTTGTAAATCTTAAATTAATAAATGAAGTCCCAGATATTTTAAACACAGTGCAAAGGCAATCATGAAGGTGTTCATGATGTGAGATGTCTATTGCATGCAAATGTCTTAATATCTAAATATCCCTAGTCATAGAATTAACAAGATAGGACATTGTTAATTCGGACAGACTAGCACATGATATGCTTCTTGAATGGTTCAAGCAGTGGTTCTCATAACTATGATTATGAAAGATAATCAAAGCTAACATGTGGATGCTTGTTAGAAGAACAAGTTCATTGGAGACCTGCATAGAGAATCCTCGCATGGATATTAAATCTATGTCAGTGAGGAATCTCTTCATAGCGGTTGTGCAAGTATCCTTAGACTTGAGATCACCAAAGTTATCTTAAGTAGCAAGTGGTATACTTTGACTCCATAACTGATTACTTCCAACTGGGAGTGAACATAGTTAGGAGATTGGGTATATCATGACCTACTTGAAGATAGTTGAGTGATTGACAAAGGATTCACCATCCCAGATTTAACAAGGAAAGTTATCTCACATGATTCTATAATTGCCTTGTTCAGTGAATCTCTGGCCAGAGTAATATGACGAGATGGATGGAGATCCATGAAGGGCATTTTAGGAACAATGGTTAAATTAATAGAACATACATAATTAGATTTATATGAGTTGACAGAAATCCATACTCAGAATCTAATTGAGATAAGAGTGGTGAAAGGAGTAATTGCACGGTAACTATTTCTATGGAAGGGTACAGTCAAACCACATGACTTTCCTGACATTTGGGTAGTCATGATGCCTAGCTAGAGGCCAATCATGACTTGTATAATGATGTATCAAAAGTATCAATAGGGATTGATAAGATGATTTAAAGGAGTTTAAATTATGTGAGTTTTGAATAGAACTCACAATTACATATTATACTGCCAATATGGACAGGAACCCAATAGGTCACACACATATAGAGAAAAGGGTAAAATGGTAAAATAACAAAGATAATAATATTTGATATTATTATGAAGGTAGAGAAGTGAATAAGATAATAGTTAATAAAAGAGTTTAATTAATTATGATCAAATAAAATTGTCCGCGGAACTTTTGAGAAATGTTCTGCAAAATTGGACCTAATTGAAATAATGTATTTTATGATTATTTATTATTATCTTATAAGTTTTATAAGACTACTATAAGTGTTATAGGACTGATATAATAATTAATAGGTCCATTGGAGAAATTATAAAGGGCCAAAGGAATGAAGAAGTTGGAGGAAGTCCTCCGAAAGAGGGCCACACGCCAACTCCATACAGAAGGGCTTAGAGGGCTTTTTCTTGGACCAAATTAATTTATATATGTTACATAAGTGTTATGGAATTTACATATTTAATTTGGTTGGATATGGAATCCATTTGGGTATTTAAATTCAATTATATGCACAAAGGGCATAGTTTGTGGATTTTGTGCATAGACTTTTATGAAAAGGTTTAAATTGGATTTAATTAAGCCCAAATGATTATAATTAATTCCAGAGGCCCAATTAATATTTCTCCAGCAATTTTAAAGAGCCCAATCTCATTAAGGAGTTGGAATTTTAACCTAACTATAAAAGGCCAACTAATGAGAATTAGGGTTAAGTGATTAAAACAAAAGGAAAGTCTTTTTCTTTATTCTCTCTCCCTTTTTGCGCCAACTCCAAGCTAGCTTCTTGGAATTTTGGCCAACCCTAGTTGAACACCAAATTGTTGGTTCAATTTACCCCTCTCTAGTGTGGATTACTCATTGGAGGTGTTCGATTTTGGACACTGTGGTTTGCGACAACCCGGTGCAAAGTAAAATCAACTGTTCAACAAAAATCAAAGGTGATTTTTCTTATTCTCATATAGTTATATTGTGTATTCATGGAAAGATCAGATCTAATGGTTAAAAAATTTTAAAATTCCGCTCATGTATGTGATGCATGTAACCGTTAAATTCCAACAGCCTCGGCAACCTTAACCTATGAAACATTATAAAGCTTTAGATGGTGCCCATTCACCTTACACTCCTAACCATCCTTTAAACTTCTCACCATCTCTATTCCAAAATTGGTACTATTGACCACTTCATAAGGTCCAAGCAATCTAGACTTTAACTTTCTAGGTAATAAATGCAAGCAACCATTATAGAGCAGTAGTAACATGACCAGGATAAAATCTTTTTGAACCAACTTCTTATCATGCCAACATTTGGTCTTCTCCTTGTACGCTTCAACATTATTGTATAACCAAAGTCAAAACTCATTAAGTTTATTAAGCTATAAAAGTCTTTTCTCATATGCACTTCTCAAATCACAATTAAGCAACTTTGTAGCCCAATATGCTTTATGTTCAAGTTTAACCGATAAGTGACATAACTTCCTAAAAAAGAGCCTAAATAGGGATATACCAACCGAAGTTTTAAATGCAGTCCGATATGCCTATAGAGAATCATTAAATCTCTATGACCAATCTTTTCTAAAGTTATTAACAGTCTTCTCAAGGATGGATTTTAATTACCTATTAGAGAGCTCAACTTGCATATTTGCTTGAGGGTGATATAGGGTTATGATCTTATGCTTAACACTATATTTACTAAGTAATGTTTAAAATTAATGGTTGACAAAATGTTTACCACCATCACTAATAACAGCCCTAGATGCTCCAAAATGAGTAAAAATATTCTTCATAAGGAATTCTAACATAACTCGTGCATCACATGTCCTAGTAGCTACCTTTATGTATTTGCTGACATAATCTACTGTTACTAGAACATACTCAAATTTGTAAGAATATAAAAATTGCTACATAAAGTAAATTCCCCAGACATAAAAAATTTCTATCTCTAATACATTGTTGAAAGGCATTTCATCACGCTTAGAGGTGTTGCCAATGCGTTGGCACCTATCGCAAATAGATACAAATGATTTGACATTATGAAAGAGAGAAAGCCGAAAGAAACCTGACTATAAAATTTTTGCTACTATTCAATTTGATCCATGATGGCCTCCTGCTTCTCCTCTATGGCATGACTTCATAATGTCAAATTGCTCCTCTTTAGGAATGCAACATCTTAGAATTTGATCCAAACATAACTTGAACAAATACGGATCATCCTATAAATAGTGTTTTGTATCTGCTTTGAGATTTTTCTTTTACTACCTAATGTAATGCAATATAGCAGTCATTTTGACTATTTATGTTTCATTTTGTTAGTTTTATATATGTGTTTTGTTAATTATATTATGTTATGTTTTACTTTTTTATGTTTTTTTTTTTAAATTTTTGTAGCCCTTTTGTATCCAATTGTGTGATTTGAATTACAAATGGGGGCTTTAGGTTAAAGAATTGAAGGAAAAATAACATAAAAAAAGGAATAGAGCTTGTGCTGACTCATTACCAGGGTTGGATATGCCGACTTATGCCATGCTAAGTTGAGTCATAACCAAGTAGGAAGTGTGTTGACTCATTATAAAGCCAGCCAGTGATGACTCACCTAACTCGACACAAGTGTTCGGAGTCATGACCAATACCAAACATCACAACCATTTGAAACACCCCTTCATTTTTACACCCCTTACTAAAAGGCATCATTTAGGACACCTTGAAGCTTATAAATATATGATGTTAACCAGATTTTAGGCATGGAAAAACCACCAATTAAATACAAATTCAATTTAAAAGATTATAAGGAAAAAAACATACACCAAGGAAGAGAAAAGATTCAAATAGGTCATTCAACATTCAAGGACTTTTCTGAAGAAGCATTGAAGAGTCATCAATCATTTTTTTCTCTTTCTCTTTAGAATATTTTGTTTGATGTTAGTTCTTTGTATTTTGTTTGTCTTAAAAGCTATGTGTTTAGGCTAAGTTTGTTAATTAGAATTGCAAGTATGATTGATCTTTTATAGTAATATTTTTATTTCACTGCAAGAAAAATGCCCTTTAACGAAGGAAAATCCAGTCGGTAAAAGTTAAAATTCGGTCATTAAAGACCTATAGTGACTAGAAATTATGATCGTTAAAAGGCCTGAGGTTAAAGGTATACATGACTGGATTTTTGTATCCGATCATTAATGTGTATAATGATCGGATGATATCCGGTCATTGAACCTTGATTTTTAGCGATCGAATTTATCCCTTCATTGATGCTTTCACTTTCAACAAAGGGAAATTTTGATCGTTGATAGAATTAACAACCGTTTTTATTCCAATCATTAAAGTATATTTTGATCATTAAAAGAATCCATGACTAGTAACATTCCGATCGTTAATGTATATTCCAGTCGTTAAAGTCATTAACGGTCGTAATATTTCCAATTTTAAATACTAATTTTTCCCTCAATGAAGGGATTTCGATCATTAAAGATACATTCTTGTAACCAAATTTTTCTTCATTGAAAGTAAATTCAATCAATAATAGGAAATTTTCAAAATATCTAAAATATTTATTTGAGCAATACGTGTACGAATAATTAAAATATTTTCTAAACAAATTCATATACACAAAATTGTCAATAATATCATACTTTAATTTAAATTTTGTAATTAATTATAAATAATAAATGTGATCTAAAAAATAGCACTGTATTGTTATTGTTTACATAGGCCCATCATTTGATAAACACAATACAGACCATTAGCACGTTTAAGTAGACCTACTGAAAGTCAGTCTATCAGCCAAAAAATACAACGGCAACATCTAATACAATTTAGAGTGCATGCAGTAGGGCCTTTACCTACCTAAAGTACTAAATTGTAGCAGCAAAGACAAAGATAACAGATAAGAAATTAAGTATAAATAGCACACAGTAGATAACATATAACAGATAGTAAATTCACATATACCTAATACGTTTGTGATGCTAGAAGTTTATTTAAGCAAAGTGCACATTTAATTATGAATGAAGGAGGGAGTAGATGTTATTGATGGCCTTTATACTATGATCTAATACATTTGCTAGGAAAAATAAGTGTTTAAATGCAATACACAATGAATGTTACATTAGATAATGGCCATTAAATAATTATATAGTTATTAAAAATGCTAACAGAACCTACCTTGTAAAATTATAGTAAAATATTTGAAAAAGACAATCCCATATACACAAAAAAAAAATTACAAAGATGGAGAACTGATGCACAAGGGAAGAATAGGACATGTGATTAAAGAGCAAAATTCTTACTATGCTTTTGAATCGTTTACTGAATTCTGCATCCTTCTTGTCTTTGTTCTCCTTTAAAATCTGCATCCAAAGATATTACGGGGTCTTATGATAAGAGAAACAGTCATATACTCATTTTTAACCACTTAGTAATCTGATTACATGTAATTTGATTTCCTACAAGTCATATGCATGAGACATGTGAGAAGAAAAATAACTGCTGAAACATAGCAATTAATCATGTACTTTTTCCAGGAAATTAAAAAAGAGATGAACCTATGAAAGAACTTGTGAATTTGCTGAAGTATTGGCATTAAATTCTTTGCTATCCTCTTGGGAAAATATTTGATTAGAGCTCATGACACTTTTGGGGGTATTTTCATCAACATAGGCTTCTTCACATGGCCACATTTTATTCTCGCCTTTTTCTTTCTTTACTGGTAGCTTCTTAGAACATGCTTTGCATTTTTCACACTCCAATTCTGCAAGTTGATGGTTGGTGCCCAATAAAAAATTCAACTATTGTCATAGAAGAAGAATAGTCTTTTGCATCTTTACATTTTCTAATATCTGATTATAGCGATCATATGTTAAATAAAAATACATCTCTATATAAATCTCACATTGAGCAAAATATCACAAGATTTTGGAATAGTACCTTTATTTGTAATTGCTCTTGAAGTATTCTGTTATCTGCTGACTTAATCTAGAACACCCATCAAACAATGAAGTGAGATATTTAGTAAAAGATTTCATCATCTCAAAGAATGATCCTCATTCCTAACACAAGCAGATAGTAAAACAAACCTCAAGTTCAAAAGTTCTTTCATTTAGCTGAGTTGTGAGCTTGGATAGAGCCTACATCAGGAAGTAACAGTTGCATAAGAATACAAGGTATTCATCAAAGATGCACCACCTGGCATGAGTGTCATATTTCTAACCTTTATTTCTCCCATATTCTAAAAATGTCCAATTTATGAACTTGCACTTCATTTGTTTGTTAACAACTTAATGTTATAATTTTGACAATTATGCTTCATAATTTTGCTTAACAACACCAATATATTTTCATTTATCGGATTTAGTTTCTCATATTTCCCCTAGATCTATCAAGTCTGCATTGGTATATCATAGCACACCAGAAACCTATCAATTTGCACTAACTTACCTGTGACAATTTGATACTACTTGATGTATATAAAAAACTTCAAATATATTTTTGACACCTAATTAAAGTCCAGACCCTAAAATGTATCACTCACATTTAGGATTTGTAATAGCTTGCTTTGAAAACCTTTTCAGAGAACTAGTACACAATGCCACCTCCCCAGCTAACATTTTCACCTACTCATGAAGTAAATCCATTTGGTCTCTTATAGTGCTCCCTTTCTGTATAAGAACCAATTCATTCTAATTAATACTTCAACTAAAGGAAATGTTAAAATTATTTAGAGTTAAAATATTGAAGCCCATAACCACCAAGTTGGAGCAATTAATAATGTAAGAAAACATAGTATAACCATCTAATTTTGACCATAAAACTCAGGAGGAAGGTAGAGCTAGGATCAGTAGCCTGAATTATGTAATACTGAGGCCAACACAACCGAGAAGACCAAAAACTAGGATTCTAAGGCACCAGTGAGACAAGACTGAGAATATCAAACAAAAATTACCAAGAAAATGAAGGCCACTATTAAAAATCAAGTACAACCAAGGGAAAGCTCATATTTGCAATTCTCTTCAAACAGAGCTTGAATCATAAGCATGTGAACTAGCCTGAAAATTGAAATCTTGAAGCACTTCTAAAACAATAGTTAGAGTTTCAAAAGTCTATAGCATCCATCCCATGAATAAGTCTCAACCCAATTGACACAGCTGAATAAGGCTGCATTCCCCCCATAACAAGCATTAGTCAAGTCCCTGTCAAAAGAGAATTTCAAAGCAATGATTTCAAATTAATCATAAGAAATCAAAAGTTTTTGAATAATATATAAGAAAAAGGACATAATATAGGTATAACCGACTAAGAAGCAAAGTCTAAACGCAACAAAAAATAGAAAAAATTAAACTTAACTATGAAATAATCAGTTAGCAACCTGCTATAAAAACATCGAATATTCAGATTAATGAGTTTTTGAGTTGTTTATTGAACTAGATCAGGCAAATACCCTGAGATGCCTAACACCACTAACAATAATGAACATACATGTAAATCAAACCTAGTTTCATTTTCACAACCTTGCACAGCCAAGAAACAAGTAACAATTTCAAAAAAGAAACAGACTTGAATGTTCTCTCTCTCTCTTTCTTTCTCTCTAGAAAAAAACCTCAAAAATTTACATCAAGAATGTCTTGATAGATTTGCTCTTATCGATAAAAGTTTCATTGCCAACTTTCACGACCGATTCTATCATTTAATAAATAAATCCAAATTCCAGAATATCTTATAACCAAAATAAAAGTTGAATTAAGTAAAATTAAACCTAATTAACGAAGGTGGAAGGGAAGTAGATGTCCATAGCAAGAATTCCAACATACTATGCCATTTCTCTTAGCTACAAAGATCAAAATTAAAATCAAACCGAACAACTCTCTTTTTTTCTCTTTAAAAAACTACGTATCATTATGAATTACAAATTCATTATAGAGAAGAAAAAATTCAAAAAAAAATTAAGAAAAAAAAATAGAGTTGTTTTACATTCAACTATGACTTCAACCACATAAAAACATATTATAGACAATCAGATCAAGCGAAAAAAAGGAAAAAGAAATTCAGGTATTAAAGAAAAATTAGGGAAAATACCTTGAGAATAAAGAGAGAGAAGAGAATATTAAGTGTTTCTATTGCGAAGCGAACTGGGTAAAGTTTTTATGTTCCTTGAAATTTTAGCCTCTTTTGCTGAGATTTGACAGGT